>JAREIS010000168.1:0-562500 GCA_030060385.1 Muscicapa striata striata
CCATTTTACCTCCATGATTAGAAAATATGTAGAATGGGATGGTCTGGGGACAGAAAACCACATGAAACTCTTAGCAGAGGCAGGATTACCTCAGCCATCTCCACATCCCACAGGACAGGCACCAGCTGTTCACCTCTCACCATCAAAATTTTAATGTTTTTCTTATTCCCAAACTGCACACTAAGCTCCATAACATCCTGGTGATTTGCTGGGGTTGGATCTGAAGTATTTTGAAACTATAAACAGCTGTGATCCTATACATGTGCTGCTCAGATCACTCAACAGACAATAATGCACCCCAATGCTTATCTAACTAACTCCAAAATCAAGACAACTTCTGAAATGTGGAAAACAAAAGACAGTGGTTACACCTGCACCAAACACTACCTAGCAGCAAAACACTGCTCATCTAGAAGTCTGTTTCCCCTAATTCTTTTGGAATTCTATTTAAAAGCAGAGAAAAAACACAACAAACAATAATTCATTTCACTTACCTGAATTCTGGTCTCACTTGAAGAATTCGCCAAGAAAAACCATCATATCAGAAACTACAGTGGTAAGGTTTTGGGCAAACAAGCTACAGTCATCCACATAACTGAATCCAGTACCCACAGGGTTATCCACAAACAAGACACTGGCTGCCTGCAACTGTAGAAGCAGAAAGAAGGTTTGTATAAAAACCTCAGTTCAGCACCAGCAAAAAACCTAAGTTTTGATGGTACAAATGATTAACTGGGCCAGCAAATCCTGGGACCTCAAAAAATCTGCCAAAAAATTAGGTGCAACATGAAGAACATGAAGTCCTTTTTTAATCTGCCCAATCTGTAACCAGAAATACACCCAAACTCGCAGTGATGCAGAGGCAGGTCACCCAGTGAAATCTGGAGTACTTCAGACTATTGCTAGCTCAGAGCACAAATATATTACTAATTAAACTTCCATCTTACAGGCAGCTGTAATTTGTTTTCCCTTGAAGGCCATACTGGACCTGTAATTACAAGCCATAGGTTTTACACTGCCAACCAGAAAGAGCACTGTGAATGCACACAATGAAGCTGTGATCTGAAATAACACTTTCTGCAATTTCCCTGCTCTGCATTCCACAATTTCATGGAAGACCAGATATACTTACATCAAATCAAATTAATACGTCTATACCTCAGTTCTAAACAAGGCTATTACAGTAAGTTATTTATTAACCACAATATTTTAGCTTGAAATATTATAGTTCTACTGAACTTTAAATGAAAATCCTTTCAATTTTTTTGCATAGTGATCATCTGCTTACATAAGCAAGCAAACATTTGTAATTAGTAGGTAGAAGCTGAACTCTCTACTGTACCCAGGTTGTATTTCTTGGTTTCATTTCTTTGTCTAATGGACCAATCTCTTCAAAGTTCCCATATCCACAGCCTGAAGCTCCTGGACCTCCCTGCAGGAAATACCAAATGACAAAGACATTAAAAGGCAGCATGGCATAGATATGACAGATGGAAGAAAAAATACAAGCCAGCCAGTAAGTAGAATGACAGATTGTGGGGTACAAAAGTAGCTTTTGCACTAAACATTGAATTGCAGAGCAAGCTCTGTTCCTCATGGTCTTGGGTTATACACGCGGCTTCTGAAAACAAGAATTCAACAGAGAAGCAGTCACCCACTCGTGAGAGCTTCTGGTGAGCTACTTGCTCTGTGAGCAGTTTCAAAACCTTATTTCCTGAATATGGAGTGCAAAAAGTTAACTATCTGCTAACTGGAGCTTTTCAAGTCCTTAGCTTAATCAGCACGTACAGTGGGTTTCACTCTGATGAAATAATCCACAAGAATAAGTCCTCAAAGTGATTCTGTTCAACATTAACTTCTGAAATGTACTGTGGAGAACATGTCCTCACTTTTATCAAACTGAAATTGGTTCCATGTAGATATCGTCCTAAATCATTCATTATTGTATCTACTTTCTCTCTCTGAGCATTGTTTAGACTTCAAACTCTCAGGAAAGAGCTGTGAAACTACAATGCACAAAAATCACTACTGTTGTATGAAGGGTAAGAACAACCTCTGTAACTGCAACTGAACTTGGTGGAAGGTGAGCAGTGGAGGACACCCGACAACTGCAGAATGAAATCATCACTGTTTTCCACCTCCAGCACCTCATTCACAAGGCAGAGCATTTACAACCAGGCAGTTTTGAACCTGTTTCTGTAGAACTGCACAATATCAGATTCCAGACTGAACCAGGCACAGATGGACAGAATTATTGCTTAGGTGTCGCTCAGCAAACCTTCTACCTGAAGCCACAAGACAGAGGTAACTCTGTGAAGTCTGCAGGTTGGGTTATTTGCATAGTAGAGCCACCAGAACATGTGGGCCTTTGCTCCGAACCTCCACATATCCACACCTCTTTCGGCTCTTGGGGCTGCCTCAGAACCATACCTTGAGGGGAAATAAAAGTAACAACCAGATAAAAAGGCTCAGATTTGGGCTTTCCACCAGAATTATTCCAAAACATTACATTTCAATCTTGGAAGTGATAATTAGAAGTGCTACTACTATTAAAAAAAATTACTATAAGAAACCTGCCTATACTTACACCCCCACCCACAGCTGAGTTATTATCAATGAATGAAGTGGGTAATTAAGTGCTTCCTTATCAGAGCCTGGCTTTAGAGCTGCTGCCGGAATAACAGCCAATCGCTGGAAGAATTTGAGGCGTTTTCAAGGCCTGGGCTGAAAGCACAACCCCACTAACCCCAATGGAATAACTCCCAATTTTGAGAAGGATCACAGAATATTCTGAGTTGAAAGGGCCCTAAAAAGAGTCAAAGCGGGCAGTGAGCGACCCGGGCGGGATCGAACCCGCAGCCTTGGCGTTACTGGCCCCCCTGAGCTCATCCCGGCGCTTTGGGCTGGGACTCTGCGGAGACTGCACCGCTTCAGAGCAGATGCAGACAGACAGGGGGGCACTTCTAAAGGAATCCAAAACATAATCTAAACTCAGTTAAGTCAGCAGCGTCTGGTCATCTTACGCGGTCATTCTACTCCCGCCCCGCTCTGAGGCACCGCCTCCCGCCCCGCCCTGAGGCACCGCCCCCCGCCCCGCCTCCCCCGCCCCTTCCTCCTCCTCCTGCTCCTCCTCCTCCATGATGGCGGCCGGCGGCGGCCCCCTGCGGCTGCGGTTGGTGTTCGACCACCCTCCGCCGTCCAGCCCGGGCTGCGCGCTGTGCTGGCTGCTGCTGGAGCCGGGCCAGGCGCGGCTCGTCACGGACCTGCTCAGCCTCATCCGCCACCGCTTCGGCTTCAGCCGCCGCGCCCGCCTCAGCCTCTTCCTCGAGGGGGCGCTGCTGCCGCCCGCCGAGAGCGCGCGCCTCGTGCGCGACAACGACTCGCTGCGGTACGGAGCGGAGCGGGACCGGGGGACAGGGACAGGGACAGCGGGACAGGGATAGGGACAGCGGGACAGGGATGGGGACAGCGGAAGAGCGGGACGGGACAGGGACAGCGGGACAGAGGGACCAAGGGACAGGGACAGCGGGACTGGCAGAGAGAGCGGGATCAGGAGCCGGACAGCGGTCCTGCTGTCCCGATCGGGACTGGAACCGGGCCGGCGGGAGCGGGCTCAGCCCCACACACGCGCCCGTCAGCGCCTGTCGGTGTCTAAAGGCGGTGCCGAGAGCCGGAGCGGGTTCTGCCCGGCGGTGCCGAGCCACGGGACACGAGGCAGCGGCAGGAACTGATGCCCAGGAAGAGCCGGAGCATCTTCACTCCGGGGGAACTTGCCTGAGCTGCTCACATGTAGGGAAAAATGCTCATTATGCTGAACGGTGAATTTTGTTTGTTTGTTTTTACAGAGTACAATTGGAAGAGATAGTTGCAGATGATTATGAAGAGATAGATGATGGCTTTATTTATACAACAAAAGAAGACAAAAAAAGGCACAGACACAAGCAGGATGAGGAAGAATTCTCTAGGAATGAAGGCAAGCATAAAAGGAAAAAGAAAAAGGAGAAGCATAACCTTGAGTATGCCTCTTGTAGAGAAGAGACTTCTGTAGATACTTGGGACTCTCAGAAAAGGTACACAAAAAGAAAAAGAAAAGAAGAAGTTAGGAGAAGAAATAGTCTCACAGAAGGTAAGGAAGAGAGCTCTACTTCCCATTCTAAAAAGATGAAAAAAACAGAGAGGGAGAAGCAGTTGGCGACAAAAAAGAAGGATGAAAAACAGACAAAGGTTGCTGCAGCAAAGATCGCTTTAGAACAGGCAAATGAGAGCTTTTCTCTAAATTCTGGTAAAAATAGCACCAAAGAGATCACAACACAGTCCAGGAAAAAGAGGGTGGGAGCTTCAGATTCCTCCAGCACATCATCTGACAGTGACAGCAGTGAATTAAATGTAAAGGAAAATAAATCTTCCCATAAGACTGTAGTGGTGACACTTCCCAAAGACAAATCCCAAGCTGCTTCAGTTTCTGATGTGAAAACTAATAAAGTGGCTGTAAAGGCTAATACTGTAAAGGCTAAGACTGCAATTAGTAAAAATGGTAAAAAACCTCAGTCTTCTAGTTCAGATTCTGACTCGAGTACAGAGGATGAGAAGGTGACACCAGCACAGGACAACACTGCAAAGGAAAAATCAGTGCCAAACCATGTGGCGGCTGTAAAAGCCAGCACCAAAGCTCCCAAAGCAAAGAGCTCCTCTTCAGACTCTGATAGTTCAGATTCAGACACACTTGTCATTAAAAAACCTGCAGCAGGTGCTGGACTGGGTAATTCCATGGTAAGGAACTGCACTAATCAGTTGCCAGCCAGTGGCCAAGGATCGTTTGCCAGCCCAGGCCGTGGAAGGGGGCGTGGAACGAGAGAGGATAACTTCTGGAGAGGACCTAGGGGCCATGGGTTTCGTGGGATGATGAGGGGCCATGGGAGAGGAGCAAACCCTGGCTTCTTCTATAACTACAGCAGTGAAGGCCAGAAACAGAGGCAGTTAAATGAAGCTGCGACAAACACTTCTGTCCTGATCCAGGTGAGTGACTGACACAGGCAGAGGTCACCTTTCTCTGGCAGCTTGAACTGTGCAGAGAACCTACAGGATGAGTAATTCATAACAGCAGAAATAGATTACTGGGATAAAGGTTGATCTTCTGTTTACTGTAATTCCATTTGTCAGTGTTTTTGAAACAACAATAAAGTGATTGTATTATTTATCTAAAAACAGAGCATGTACCTTACTGTTCTCAGAGCTTGTTGCAATCCATATAGCGTGGACACTGCCTTCTGTTTTCAGTGATACAGTAATTAAATCAGTGGGTTACGCTTTGTTTCACAGAATCCTGTGGAGACTCCCAAGAGAGACTATAGTGCATTACCTCTTCTAGCTGCTCCACCCCAAGTGGGAGAAAGAATTGCCTTTAAGGTAATAAAATACTGAATGTTAGTAGCTTAAAATTGCTTCATTTGGGCCACTCTTAAGTTTTGACCTAATAGTTTCTCAAAAAAATTCACTTGTTGTAAAGAATCATCAAAGATTGGGAAAAGTTAAAATTTGTTACTTGTATTTCTTTCAACAGCGCCTGGAACTAACTGAAAATTACAGTCCTGAAGTTTCAGACTATAAGGTACTGGTTTTCCTTCCTTCCTTCACTCATATAACTGATGGTGAGGTATGGCTTGAATATTTTGATGTTATGCAGTGTTTTTCCTTGCATCCAGTTGACTCCACAGGCTATTCCTGGTGCAGCAGTAAAAATTAAAACTAGAAGCTGAAACTAACTGAAAATTTGAAAGGTGTAGGTTTTAAAAAAAAAAAAAAAAAAACAAACCACCAACTACAAAGATTATTAATAATCATTAATATTTTAGAGCTGAAAAAAAATCCAGACTCTCAAGTAGGAAAATGTAGCTTTATTTGAGTCAACTGCTGTTTGAAGTCAGGGTAGGTTCTTAAAACTGGTGCAAGTAAAATTTTGTTGCTAGTTCAAATAACTTGGTTTCTGGGTAAGGTACTGATTTAAACTGCAAAGTTGGTGACAGTAATTTTGGTTTATTGATGCCAGTAGTTACAGATTGCTGAGCATTAATTTTTTGCAGATTTTATACATGGAGGCTGGAAAATTTGATAGCCAAATATACTTATTTCCTCTGGCAGCAATCGAGTAGCACACTGGTTGTAAATATGGAATAGTTATCCAGTGCTAAAGTGTGTCTTACCTGATTCTTCTCTTGTTGCTTTGTGAAGGAGGCAAAAATAATCAGTTGGAATGCTGAAAAAAAGCAGATTGAACTTGAGATCCTTTCAACATCAGCAGGACAATGTACGTACCTGGGGACACCAAGGGTTTGTTGTCACGTGCTGCCACCTGGAAAACCAGAAGTCCAAGGAACACTTAATCTTTGAGGAATATTCCCAATTGCCTTGGGTTCATTCTCAACACACCCCTCCCCTCCTCATTCCCTCCCCAAAAATCTATTTAAATTGAGAGTTGTAACCCTTTCTAGTTAAACTGAAAGATGCTTTATGGGTATTTAAAAAATCTTTTTTTCAATCAGTTTGAGTGGTCAGTAACTCACCTTTACTATGGTTTCATTTTCTGAAGGAAATTATTTTATGGAACTACAGAGAAAGTGTGAGGTTATAATGGTGTGTCTTCAGTGGGTGTGGAAGTGAGTCCCTGCAATGACAAGGTGCAGTTCCTGAGATCTGAAATTATGAATGTTTCTCAAACTCTGTATCATCTAGTTGCCATTTAAGCCAGAATTAAGGAATTGCCATATGAGCATTGTTCTCAAATTTCAGCAATGTATTGTTGACATTCTCATGTGAGTAGTCAGATAATTACCTTAATTTTGTGTGTAGCATTCAGTTTTACCTCAAGATTTTTTGTTACAATTACGAACCCAGACACCGAGCTAAAAAAAAAAAACAAAACACCAAAAAACACCATGTTTGTGGTAAACATTTGAAGGTTTTTTTGTTTGTAGCTCATTGAGTTGTTTGTTTTTTCAGTTGCTAAGGAGCCAGGGAAGTTCGACCTGGTGTACCAGTCTGCAGATGGAGAGGAGCTGATCGAGTACGCGGTGCCCCAGGACACCAAGGTACGTGGGGCTGCTCTGCAGAGCTGCCACCTGCCCTGCTGCCTCCCCTGTCCACCTCAGGGACATTCCCTTGGTAATCATGCATCTGATTTGAATCAATGGAAGCAAAAATGATTGTTCCTTTCTGGCAAGAATGTGCATGTTTACATCGTAATAATCCGTTCCTGCGAGTTACTCAATTAACTGGGGTCACAGCCATTCATCAGATCTCTTGTTTTGGCTAATAAACAACATCATGTCTCACAGAGATCCTTTCTTACCAGCTTTTCACTTCATCACTGCTGTTCTCACCCACCTTTCCTTACCCAGGACATCAGGCAGGTTGGGGTTCATCAGTAGGATCAGTGACTCACTGGAGGAGCTGTGCTCTTGGTTCAGTGGCGCCGTTGTTCAGCTCCAGGCAAAAGCAAAACAACACAGAAATTGCATCTGGTGGTGTTGCTGGCACCTGCTAAGAGCTGCCTGTGGTTTGTTTTCAGATAACTGAGAGCTGGGATGCACTGATAGAGCCAAGACTGATCGTGGAGCCTCCAGTTAATGGATCCAGCGTTGAAAATTAAACATCTAGGATGAGAAAAAATGTGAACAGTTGTACAGATTTGTTCTGTGAAATGCTGCCTTCTGGTTCTGAGAGTGGCAGGTGCACTGGTGAATGTCACTGTCTTAAAAAGAAGTAGACCAAAAGAAAAACACTTTTTTCCCTTAGGCTATGTTTTTATGTAATACATGAAAACTTTGTTTATTATAGGCAGTCTAATATAGATCTGTTTGGTTTGAATATTTATATCCTACTGTAGCAAGCTGCAGAATTTGAATGGTTTGATTAAAATATAAAACACAACTCTGTACTGTGAGTAACTATTTAAATGTCTGGATTAGGCTAGAGCTGTCTAACTGCCAGAGGTCACTTTCATTTAAAAATTAATTGTAAGTATTGTTGATGTGCAGAAGTTGCCCTCTGCTGCTGCCAAGCATCATACTGCAGTTACTTAAAGAGTTCATTTGAACATGTCCAGCAAAGCCTGTGGATTTTGAGCTTCTGTTATTTTGAGGCAGATAAATAGCACTGGTATCTGTCAACTTTGCTTGGAACCAGTTGAATTTAACGTGAGCCCCTGGCACAATTGTGTCCCACTGTGTTAATCTATGTAGGCTGTGACAGCATTTACAGTTTGTTTTAGAGCAAACCCTCTTGCCCTGTAAGTGCTGCCTTTCTTCTTCCCCTTCCAGCAGCAGAATGGGTCAGCAGGCAAGGCACTGCACTCACAGCTCTAATCATTATTGGCATGGAGTATTGTACCTCTGGAGCCTTGGCAAGTCTTACACCTTCAGATAATTCCTGTCTAGGTAGTTGACTCCTGCAGAGAAGACATGAAAAAAAACAAAGCCTAGATACAAACAAACACCGGAAAATTTGTACATTATGGTTTAGCTGTCATGGACTCTGACCTAGTGCATGAATCCATTAAAGTACTGTGCATTTTTGCATCAGCCCTATTAAAATGTCTTGTTTGTGAAGGAATCATTTTTATACCAGTAAAAGGAATTTGTGCATTGTGGTTCTCTTCTGATGCCATTATTTCAAGCTAGGATTTGGTTTTTTTAGAGAAAAGTTCAATTAGATTTGTGTGGCTGTTCTTGCACACTGGATGAAAAGATGTCAGACACCAGCACTTCAGTAGCTATTTTAATGGTAGCAGTAATTTTTTGTGTTAAAAAAAATTACTTTATTGTAATTATTACTTAATTTGTTGTCTCTTAGATAACAGGAGTGGTTTGGCTTCCTCCAAACCAGAATTTCAAGCCCTTTTTGACAATGAGGAACTTAAATTGCTCATCTGAGCTCTAAATATCCTGTGCTATGCTCCAGAAGCAAAAGCTATAATTGTGAGGGTGTGTATTTATCCTTTTTATTTGCATACCTTTGCCTGTATCAGTGAGTGTCACAGAAAATACAGTGAAGGTGCTGAGTCTCTGAAAGATGACAGAGGCTTAGTCCAGATGAGCGCAGGGTGTTTGTTCACCTATAGAAAAATAAAAAATGCAAACATTAAGAGCTGCTCTTTGGTCCCATCTCACGCACAGCACAGCTCTCTAAGAATGTTCCTTTGCAGTCACTGTCAGCCAGCCCCTCTCAGGTGTTTGCATTTCCTCTGACAGCAGTTTCAAAGTCCTGATCAGCACATGCCAACCTCGCTGTAAACCTGTGGCACCATGCCCATCTCCTAGAAACTCCTCCACCCTCCAGCATATGACAGCTGACCCCTGAACTTTGGCTCCTGTCACAACCCTGCAGCTCCAAGTGCCTCCACTGCCCTTTGTGCACCTGCAGCTGTTACTGAGGAGTGGCTCAGAGCCCTGTGACACACAAACCCCTCTGCAGCTTTTCCTGAACGAGTGCTACAAGGCTGGAGGGAAAACTGATGTAGGTACAAGTCCAGGTTAGCTGTGCAACATAGCTTTACAGTGATTCTCCAGATTTGATTTAATAGTCCAAAAGAACTGGCTAGGAGCTGATTTCAGTTGTAACAGACCACCCAGCATCACTTCTTTGGAGTGTTTGTACAATGAGCATGATGATGAGCCAGCAGTGTGCCCAGGTGGCCAATGGCCCCTGGCCTGAATTGGGAATGGTGTGGCCAGCAGGAGCAGGGAGGTCATTCTTCCCCTGGACTCACCACTGGTGACACTCAAGTGCTGTGTCCAGTTCTGGCCCCTCAGTTTGGGAAGGACATTGAGACACTTGAGCACATTCAGAGGAGGGAACAGGGCTGGTGAGGGGCTGGAACACAAACCCCATGAGGAACGGCTGGGGAGCTGGGGCTGTTCAGCCTGGAGAAAAGGAGACTCAGGGGTGACCTGATCACTCTGTACAGCCCCTGAAAGGTGCCTGTAGCCAGGTGGGATTGGTCTCAGGAAACAACTGACAGAATGAGAGGATGCAGTCCTAAGCAGTGCCAAGGCAAGTTTAGGTCGGATGTTAGAAAGAAATTCTTCATTGAAAGAGTGGTTGGGCACTGGAATCCTCTGCCCAGGGAGGTGGTGGAGTCACCATCTCTGGAGGTATTTTAAAAAAAGACTGGATTTGGCACCCAGTGCCATGGTTTAATTGATAAGGACATGTTAGGTTAGGTCATAGGTTGTACTAGATGATCTTAAAGGTCTTTTCCAACCCAGTTCTTTGTGTGGTTCTGTGATTCCCCTGAACATTCTAGGAAGTCCCCGAGGGCTAACTCCAACAGGATTGCCTGCTAATACTTTTAAATTACATTAAAGAGAACCTCAGCAGTTCTCCGGGTATCCCACCCCCTCCGGGTCCCGCTCCCAGGGCAGAGCCCCGCTCCCGGCGCTGCCGGGCCCGGCATGGGCGGGCGCCGCAGGGCTCGTCCCCCGGCTGCGCCCCTCCCGTCGGGGCGGGGATGGAACGCGCCCTTTTCCGGGAAGCCCCGGCCAGTTTCGTTTCTCCGAGAGCGGGTTGGTTTCTGGCTCCTGGGGCAGCTGCGGACGGGGCGATGGCAGCGCTGGAGTCGGAGCCGAGCCTGTCGGGGCTGGAAGAGGAGCTCACCTGCTCCATCTGCCTCTGCCTCTTCAGCAGCCCCGTGACGGTGCCCTGCGGGCACAACTTCTGCGCCTCGTGCCTGGAGCTCACCTGGGCCGGCCTCTCGGGGGGCTTCAGCTGCCCGCAGTGCCGGGCCACCTTCGCGGGCCGCCCGCAGCTGCACAAGAACACGGTGCTGTGCCGGGTGGTGGAGCAGCTGCAGGGCCGCGCCGGGGCCGGCGGCGAGGAGCAGGAGGAGGAGAGCGGGGACGGGGATGGGGAAGGGGAAGGGGAGGCAGGGGGGTGCTGGGCGGAGGAGCCCCCCGTGCCCTGCGACAGCTGCCGGGAGGCGCCGGCCGTGCAGACCTGCCTGACGTGCACCGCGTCCTTCTGCGCCGAGCACCTGCGGCCGCACCGCGAGAGCCCCGCGTTCCGCGACCACGCGCTGTGCCCGCCGCTGCGCCACCTGCAGCAGCGCAAGTGCCCCCAGCACAACCGCCTCTGCGAGTTCTTCTGCGGCAAGCACGGCGCCTGCATCTGCTCGCTCTGCCTGCTCGGCCACAAGCTGTGCCCCACCAGCCCCTTGGAGCAGGCGAAAGCCGCTGCCCAGGTGAGAGCCGGGGCTGAGCGGGGCTGGCCGGTGCCCCCGAGGGCGGCCCGGTGCTCCCTTGGCTCCCTCGGTGCCGGGGAGCCGCTCTGCAGCGCGGGGTGGAGGCCAGAGCGAGACATCGGCTGTAAATCTCATATGTGGCATTGATAAACTGTTATCTGCCCTCAAAAATGTACACAGCCACGTCCTCGGAGTCCGTCCTTGCGTTTTCCTCCAGTCTCCAGGATGTTGCTCAAGGGCAGGGGGCTGGGAAGGCGCTGTCAGGCAGCTGATTGCGGTTCCTGGGCTAGGCTGGGCTGAGCTGAGCTGGGCTGGGCTCACCAAAGGCTTCCCATACTCTGTGGCATCACCCAGACCTCCTCTGCTGCTCTGCTCCCTGCCAGGGACTGTCACAGCCTGGGGGGCTGTGAGCAGCTAACATTCCTCTGCAGAAGTTCTTAAGGAGAATTATAAATTGTAGATGAAAGTCAGAAGGAGGTTCACAGAATAGAAGGGAAGGAAACCCGGCCTTTATGTTTTCCAGCACAGCTGAAAATCAGTGTGGGTGAACAAAGTATCCTGAAAAAGTTTAGGTGGCCAAACTGCCGCTGTTCAGTGAATATGCACACAGCTTAGCTGCAGAACTTAGCCCTGATTGAGCTTAGCAGAATCTTGACTAAAAGCAACAGGTAAATCACATCTGAGTATTTAAAACTGAGACATGACAACTGCCTCTCTCAAATACTTTCTGGTCTCTCCTGTTGCAGTCGGTGCTGAAGAAAAAACTCGTGGAGCTGCATAACCAGAGCGAAAGAACTGCCCGGGCAATGAGCACGGTGAAAACAAAGCAGAGCCAATCCTCTGTAAGTGGGGGCTGCTCAGAGGCTCTCAGGCTGCCTGGCACCCCTGGCCACTGCCTGCTGCTGGCTGTACCCTTGTCACAGCAGCTCTAGTGCTGAGGCTGCACTGCAGGAGAAGGTGCTACGAGGAAGGAACAGAAAAGAGGAGTTTTGGCAGGGCCAGGCAGCTCTGTGGGAGGTGGGACTAAACCAGGCACTGTGCAAGGTTTTACAGCCTCACGTGAGGGTGACACAGAGAATGGGCTCCATTCCTTGGCAGTGAAGGAGTTTTCTTTCCAAACCATACAGAAATCCACAGCTCTTCTCTTGATTGTTCCAAGGAAGAGAAGCCCACGTGTTCCTCAGAGGCTTTCATGAGTATTTTGTTCACAAACTGTTGTTTTGAAACCAGTGCCTATCTGCTCTTGTCTGCTCCAGGAGACAGCTTCAAGAAAGAAGGAATTGATCAGAAATGAGTTTTCAGAAATAAAAGCTGTAATTGAAGAAAGAGAAAATGAGATCATGAAAGCAATTACAGAGGAAGAAAAGAGAGTTTGGAATAAGTTTGATTATATTTACAGTGTTCTGGGAAATAAGAAGAATGAAATTCAGTCTCTCAAAGATCAGATTGAGATGGCACTGACTGAAAGTGATGACGTTCTGTTTTTGAAGGTAAATATGAATCCAGTTCTTCATTCTAGAATGCAGAATGACAAAAACCTGCTGTGGTCTTCCTGCTCTCCAGAGACTTCCAGTCAAATGGAAATGCAGTGGTGTGCAAGAACCTGCTATCAAAGGATGTACTGAAAATTACACAAATATCAGTGGAAGAATACTGAAGGGGTGTCTGGTAGCTCCCCCAGTTCAGCCTCTGCCACAGCAGAGTCACCTCTGTGAGGTGTGGCAGCTCTGTGCTGTGACCTGTGTGGTCACTGGTTCAGGTACCAGTGGCAATTAAGGTATCTGAGCTGCTGCTGGAATTTTGCCATGAGCTGTGTCTGACTGTAGCCTTTGTTCCCTTGAGTTTGAGATGAATGCACAAACTCCACCCCATTTAAAGTAAGTTGGTTGTGTTTTTCTCTGTATGCTACACAAGGTGGTCTCTCATTTGTCATTTCAGAGAGCAGCAGCACTGCAAAAAGCATCACCAAAAGAGGCTTTCGTTCCTGTAGTTGAAATGGACCAAAATATAATGCATTCCACTTACCAGTCTGCCATTCTCCTCAAAGATGTAGTGAAAATTTCAGTGATGCAGAGTAGGGAGAAAAAAGAAGAAGGTACTGTATCACTGGGGAAATTGGCATTTTCTATTTTTGCGTTGAGCTGAAATGAGGGATCTTTGCTCTCCAAATATATATATTTTAAAAGTGCAACAAATACAGTTGATTAATATAAATTGTGTCTTCCAATCTCTGCAGGGTTCCATTTCCACACAAAAACATTACAATCTGGGCTAAATTGAGAGACAGAATGTGCCAGTATTTCTTCACTGTTATCTAAACTTGGATAAGCTGATTAGTATCATGATACTACACCCTTCTGTACAGCCCAGCCTTTCTTCCTTTGAGTAATTTATGGTGTTACTTTGGAGCAGGGTTGGATGTGGGTTTGAGATGGGATTTGAAAGGCTTTAGAGTGGCAGGACTCCACTTATCCAGCTGTAAAGGTGCTGGTTGGGTAAGTGTGGTGAAACAAAGCTCTGCTTACTGGGTTAAGCCAAATTGTCTTTTGGAGCAGGGCATGGGTGTGCAGCTCCCATCTCTGCCAAATATCACCTCAGTTCTGTTCACATAGCTGAAAAATAAGATGGAAAAATGTCCTCACTAATGCATGACTGTTCCTGGCCATACAATAATGTAAATTTACATTATTGTATTTACATTGACATTAATTTACATTAATTTACATAATTTACATTATCACCATTGCAGCCAAACTTGTGAAGACTACGGCCCCTCCAGCAGCTTTTCCAAACAAACCCGTTGTTGGAAAAAAGCCCCACGGACCACGTAAGTACTGCAAAACATCATCCTCTCCCAACTATGGCTTTACTGCTAGATAGGAGTTGAAGCAGTTTCCCAAGGGCTGTTTGCTGTGGTGGTGATGTTTGCAGTGATGGCACAGGGAAGGAAGGGTGCTTTGGGAGATTTGGGGATGGATGCCTTGTGAGCTGCACAGGTACACGGGTGTCAGTGTGGGCTGTAAAGCAAAGCAGAGCCTCCCCACCCTCTGGTTGTTGCAGGTTTTTTTAATTTGTGCCAAATACCTTTTTGGATTTTTTTTTTAATAGATTTGTATGTATTGAGTTCTGCTTAGGACCTGTTCATGTTCTGGTGTTTTTCTTCCTCCCTCACAGATCAGACCCACAAAGAGAAAACCATTCCCCCAGCTCAAACCACTTCACGGGGGGAGACAGATACCAGTAAGTGGTGCTTAAAGGAGCCTTACTCAAACATTTTGCTGCCTCCAGTCTAGGGCTGGAGTGATGGTCTTTGTGGCAGATTATACTGGGGCCTTTCAGAACTGTTCTGTCCACATACCAGAATTAATGGACACTGTAGCCCATTGGATGGTCTTCCATGTTGTCTTCTTGAAGTAAATGCAAGTGTTAAGAAACAACTTCTGTTACTTCCAGGGAGCTCTTGACACCTGGTCCAAGTGCTGGGGAAGCAGGAGCTGGAATGGAGCTGCAGCTCCTGTTGCTGCACTAAAAGCTCTGTTGTAGAAAGGAAAAGAAATAGTGTTTCTCATGGGAACAGGAGTATTCCACGTGCCTGAGCACACTGCTCCTGCAGGGGAGATCAGGCTCCTTCCAGGCTTATGACCCTGTGAAATAGGAAATCGATGGAAGGTAGTGCTTGATGTGCAGCTTTCCAAAGTGAGGGTATTTGTACCTGGCTTCAGCCTGCTGGACTGTCAGCTCTTCACTGCTGCAGTTTCAGAACAGCCATGGTGATAGCTGACATAATCTTACCTGTGGCTTTTGCCTCCCAGCAGAACTCACAGTTTATTTTTTTTTCTTTTCCCCCCTCCAGAAGAGAAGAAGAAAGCTGCTAAAGTTGGTGAGTCCAAACTTTCATCATGCCTATTCTAATTTTCATTGACTACTCCTAAAATGATAAGATGGTCATTAGTGTTAGTGTATTGAGCAAAAGTTCAGCTCTTGCTGCTCACTGTGAGAGCAATCAAACACCAAGAAAAGTTGTTCAGAGAGTGGGATTTTCAAAACTTGGCATGAGAGTGAACAGCCTGGGCTAATATTGGAGTTAAACCTGCATGGAGCAGGAGACTAAACCAGATCAGCTCCAGCCTGAGTGTGTCTGTGACAGGGTTAAACATGTGAGGTCTCTTCCCAAACTCTCTTTTCTTCTGTTGACACAGCACCAGTCACCACACCTGCACCTGCACCTGCACCTGCTACTGCTGCTGGTAAAGAGCTCATGGACAGCTTCCTGAAGAAACCCAGAGAGGAGCTCTTGCAGTGTAAGACACCCAACATTACACTCCTTAAAGATGGACTTTGCTCTTGTTGTAGTGGTGTTATGTAGCTACCTGACAAAAATACTTCTGAGGAGGTTTCGTTAGCTTAATAGGTTGTTACAAATGAAGGAAATTTCTGGAGAAAAAGGGGACAGGAGGTTTCTAAGTGGTTATTTTGCCAGATGAATTGAATTAATTTTCGATGCACCCATGTATCTCTTCGAAGATAAATTAATTTTTTTAAGTAATGACTTTGGTTTCCCCAAAAAAGACAGCATTAGGGTAGCCTAGAAACACAGTGCAATGCACTGGATTGTTTTTAAATGTAATGCAGGCTTTTCTGTGAGCCCATGATGGCTTGTTAAGATGCTGTACAGCATGGCATAGCTTTTGCTCCCAGATCAGCAACTGCCTTTTGCCAGGGTGTATTTGGGTGATAAAGGGGTCCTGTGGGGCTGCAGGAAGGAAGAAAACTCTCCCTCCATTTGCCTGTTGTGCAAGCTAGAGCTGCAGTTGAATCCAGCAGCTTTTACTGTGGCCCTAAGAACTGGCTGCACTGAGGAGAGCAGAGCTGGCAAATAAACATGGCAACAGGTGCTGAGGATAAATAAACAGGATAAATAAATAGGATAAACAAACAGGGGTAAATAAATGGGATAAATAAAACAGGATAAATAAATAGGATAAATAAGCAGGATAAATAAATGGGATAAATTAAAACAGGTTGAATAAACAGGATGAATAAGCAGGATAAATAGAATAAATAAGCGGGATAAATAAACGGGATAAATAATCAGGATAAACAGGATAAATAGAATAAATAAACAAGATAAATAAACGGGATAAATAAGCATGACAAATAAAATGGGATAAATAAAATGGGATAAATAAAATGGGATAAATAAAATGGGATAAATAAAACGGGATAAATAAACTGGGATAAATAAACGGGATAAATAGAATAAGTAAACAGGATAAATAAATGGGATAAATAAACAGGATAAATAAGCAGGATAAATAAACAGGATAAATAGGATAAATAAGCAGGATAAATAGAATAAATAAGTGGGATAAATAAGCGCGATAAATAAACAGGATAAATAAGCAGGATAAAAACAGGATAAATAAACAGGATAAAACAGGATAAATAAACAGGATAAATAAACGGGATAAATAAACGGGATAAATAAACGGGATAAATAAACGAGATAAATAAACGAGATAAATAAACGAGATAAATAAACGAGATAAATAGAATAAGTAAACAGGATAAATAAATGGGATAAATAGACAGGATAAATAAACAGGATAAATGAAGGTGCTTTGTTCTTCAGTACCTTGAGGTGCTTGGTGTCGTTGCAGACGCTGCCCACATCACGCTGGATTACAACACAGCTCACAACAGCGTGCTGCTGTCCGACAGCTACACCAGGATGTCCATCTCGGAGAGCCCCGCGGGGCACAAGCAGCACCCCCAGCGCTTCACCGACTACCGCCAGGTGCTGGGCTTCCAGTGCTTCAAGCGGGGCGTGCACTACTGGGAGGTGCAGGTGCAGGCGGGCAGCTTCTGCGGGCTGGGCGTGTGCTACGGCAGCATGGGGCGGCACGGCCCCGAGAGCCGCCTGGGCCGCAACCCGCGCTCCTGGAGCGTCGAGTGGCTCAACGCCCGCCTCTCCTCCTGGCACAACGACGTCGAGAAGGTGCTGCCCAACACCAAGGCCACCAGGATTGGGGTGCTGCTCCACTGCGAGGGGGGCTTTGTGATGTTCCTGGCCGTGGGGGAGAAGAACAGCCTCATCTATAAGTTCAAGGCGCAGTTCACTGAAGCCTTGTACCCGGCCTTCTGGCTGTTCTCCAGTGATGCTGTTCTCACTCTCTGCCACATGAAAGGGTAAAGCCTCGTGTCTCAGTTTAGTTCCTTTGCAGCACAATAATCTGTCTTAAAGATTGATCGTTTGATACAAAAATTATCAGCTCTTTCAAGTCTAGGAAATCTGCCAATTCTTTGGTCTGGATTGCTAAAGCCATTAGGTAGTGATTTAGCAAAATGGTGGTGGTAGTAAAAACTACAATGGTTTGCAAAGGTCTTGATTGCCCTCAAATCAAAGTTATGATGCAAATCCTTGTTAAGTGTCTTCAGTGGCCCCTGTGGCTTCTGTGGTTTCCTGTAAAGGAGCAACAGAATTCATGTATTCCACGGGTAACAATAACTCCTTTGAGAAAAACAGGAAGAATTCCTTGACAAATTCAGGCTTTGAGGGATATCTCACTGTTGCTTTTTGCCCGTGCACAGACTGTTGTCCATACAGGTGTTCTCAGTGTATGACTCCACCAGATGCTACAGAAAGAGCTGTTAAAATCCCTCAGTTCAGGTCTGATGGCTCTGAGTTATAAAAGCCAATATGACAAATCTCATTAGAATGGAACTGCAGAGACTTCTAGAACTGATGGGAAAGGAATGGTCTTAGAATCACCAGGAAATAAATGACATCAGCCCAGACACTGAGAATACACCAGAGAGTTGTCAGGAAGACATCCTGCAGAGCAGTGGTGTGCATCCTGTGATGAAGATTGTGGGATGAAGCATTCTGTGTCATTTTCTGACCTAGAACATGCTTCACATTTTCACACTGAAGGCTCTTCAGTGCTGGGTTTTTTGTGTGTGCTGAGGAGTTCAGGGGAGGCATTCCTGGTCTCAGGGTCTCCTGTCATAAAGCTTTTCCTCTTTATGAGGTGGGGTATTCTCTACTGGTGTATCTTTAGCTTAAAGCAGGGTCTCATGTCATTAAAACTTTTCCTCTTTATGAGGTGGGATATTCTCTGTTGGTCTATCTTTTATTATTCAGGTGGTAGAAACTGGATTTCTTGCATGTTTTTGGGACTCCAATTTGAGGAGTCTCAAGGCAGAATGCAAGTACCTGGAAAATGCTGGTTCCTCTCTGCATGAAGGCTGTGGGCAGACAGGGTGAGTCTTCTGACATACAGAGAATTAGCACAAAGGAGGATATACATCCATTCCTCCTGGGATGGGTTTTTAATTCTTCTGGTGTTCTTGGGGTTGTGGTATGTCTTCAGAAGTTCTCACCAGGTGCAGAGAAATCTATACTTCTTACAACTTTAAAACAATCTGTAGGCAATCAAGGTATTTGGATATCAGAGTTATTGGGCCTTTACCTTGTTGGTGCCTCTGGACTTCTGTGCCAGCTCTTTTTTCTTGTAGCCCATGGGAGCTCACACGAGAATCTTCCTGGACTTGCATTTGTAAAACTCCCTTACAGGACCTGGTGAAATAGAACACAAAGCCACTGCTGGCAGTTTGGCAGGGAATTGTTAGAAGGCTTAAAAGAACCTCTGTGACTACATTCCACATTAGCCAAAGAGCTTTGGAGAGAGGTTTCAGGAATTCAGGCTTGGTGTGTATTTTTACTTGGTTTGTAAACTCTTAGTACTTTGTCAAGGATAGCACAAGTCTCATTTCTTCCAATTTTTTGGTCAGAATGAGATGTAGAATTTATGGTGGATCTAAAAGTGCCATGGCTTTCTTTGGAGCAGTTCTACTCTCTCAAGGGTCTCTGTTTTCCAAAGCACAGTCTGCACTAAAATTCCCAGCCTGAGCAGAATGCTGCAGGAGGAGGATGTGTCCTGCTGGGAGCCAACAATGGGTGACAAACTGGGTTTGCTGCTCTTCCAGTTTTTCAGCAGTGAAAGGTAAGAGCAGTTCCCTCTGAGAAACCCTTTTGCTGCTTGGCTGTGCCACAGGGCTGCAGATCCACTCAGCAGGTGCTGAAGGAGTTCTCTGTCCCCTTGCCTGTGGGCAGAAATGTGCTCCAGCAGTCTGTGCAGTGGAGAAAGTCCCATCCTCTGTTCCTTGCTTCTTGACTTTAAAGAGGTGTCAGTACTGATCTCTGAGTCTATGGGCTTCTGTGGCCATAGTTTAGAGGGACACCCACACAAAGTAAAGAGCAGCTTTTGTTCTGCCTCGTGGGATTCTTGACATTGGACACTGGTGTAGGACCAAGCATGTGGAACACATGAGGTGCCCTGCATTACCAGGCAGTGAAACAAGCCTTCTGCTGGGCTCCTGAACCTCTGCTCTGCTTACTTTTGTGCTATGAATGACTACAAGTCACAGAGTGAAGCTCTGTTAATTTGGAATTCACAGAATCACAGAGTATTCTGAGTTGGAAGGGACTCACAAGGGTCACTGAGTCCAGCTTTTAGGTGAATGGCCTGTATGGGGATGGAAATGGTGACCTTGGCATTCCCAGGACCAATCTCTGCCCTTCTGAGAAACATTGGTTTGGTTAGTTTCAGGTGTCACTAGTGTGATATAACTGTTACAACTAGTAATAAATGTTAGTGTGTTTAGGAAAAATGCCAGTTACTGCATGATAGATGATAATTTTAAAACCTTTTCAACACAACTGAAGTGATTTTACTTGGGCAGTACCTGTCAGAGCTGCATTGGTTTTAAACAAGACCAGATAGGAGCATATATTTTAATTGTAATTCTCTTTTTAGTATTAAAAAGAAAGTAGCTTAATCTAGAAAAAAGAACTGATTCTGATGTTAATGCTATGGGGACGTGCATTGATTTGCATTTTAACGTACAAGTGAGAGCAAATTAAAAAAACAGTTGCTGAATGAAAATAAATGAATGTTTAATCTTCAATTAAAAACATCAATAAAATAATATATTTAGAAAAGGAAATGCTTATGCAGTTATAAACCTGTTGATTATACTGATACATCAACCCTGTACTTCAGTCTGTGTGTGTTGTTGTTTGTAGCTGTGCCAGCCACACACAGGCAGAGCCAGGGCCACCACCATGGGTTTTGTGTCACCACCATGGGTTTTGTGTCACCACCATGGGTTTTGTGTCACCACTGTGGGTTTTGTGCCACCTGGTCCATGTGCCTGTGACCACTCCAGGAGCTGGTGGATGGTGATGGCTTGAATTCAATAAATACTCCCAGTAAACCCTAACTCTGAGTGTTCTGTTCTCTGCCCAGGGCCAAAGGAGGGAGGGAGGCAGAAGTGAAGGCACAACAGAGGACAAACCCCCTGCCCCCCACACACACACAAAAAACAAAAACAAAAAAAACCCAACAAAACCCCCCCAAATCCACAGAATTTCAGCCTTGACTTGCACTTTCCTAATGTCCTGTGTTCTTCCCCACACAGACCTGTGCTATAACTCCTTGCACAACTTTTGGCTAAAGTCTGGCTCAAGTCGGTGCTCTGCATGGTTCACTCCAGCAATTCTAAAAACTTTAGGTACATTAAACCTTGATGGTTATCAACATTAGTGCCAGTGATGCTAAAAGCTCTGTGAAACTATTGTCTTACCCATCTAAGAAAAAACCTGCTAAATATCTATGCTGTGACCCCATCCTGAATGGAAAACAACCCACAAATAGTCTTTAAAAGCTTTGATTGTGGCATAATACAGGAGCTGAGAGGCCAGAGCCCTTCTCTCTTCTGTGCAAATGAGAGCAGGGAACAGAGGACTTGGGCAGGGGACTGACACTATGATAAAGTGGCCCCACAGGAGGATTTATTCACTTCCAAAGGCCCAGAGGAACCCACCTGCTGCCATCAGGAGAAAGCATTGAGCCCCTTGGGCCCTGAAGGTCTCCAGCAGCAGCAGCGTTTCCCCTGCTGTGGAAAGCCCCGGGGGAGTTTTGCTGACTTGCTCTCAGCAGCACCACCGGCCTCATCTCCAGTTCCAAGTGACACCAAAACATCTCCTGCTAAAACTCCTACCTGAAACTGCTCATCACAGGTAAGGCATCTGCAGGACTCTGTCCCTCTTTGAGTAAATAATGCAGCATCAGAAGCTTCAGATCTCAAATCAGTGGCACCAGAGGTGACAAGGAACAACGTGGATGTTCCACATGACTGCTGAAGCCTGGGAATTCAAACCATTTTAACCACACCTACTGAAAAGCCACACAAACCCAGCTCCTCCCCGGGGTGGAGAAGAATGAACCAGGACTGGACAAGCAGCTGCTGAGAGATCTTTGCAGGTTACCAGTATTAGTTTTACCTCCAATGACATTATCATGCTGTCTAGAACTTTTCCCATGTATTGAGGTTTGAGATGCTCAAATTCTGCAGCAGGAATCTCAGGCAGAAGCACAACCCAGAGTTCAACAAAATACAACTTTGTTCTCAAAATGCCTAAGCTCATCTGGCTGCAGCCCTCCCAGACCCAGGCAGTCATCCTCATCCTGGGGCTGTTGCAGAGTTGAAGACTCACATTTGTTATTATGCACAGCAAGGAAAAGGAAAAAACTGAGTTTAAATACTTTAATCCACACCCTTAAATCTACATACAGAGAAATACAGAACAAATAACAAGACAAACAGATGCATTAGGAAATTCATCTAATAGCAACAGAGCCAATGCTGTGAAAAATCTGTATTTACAAGTTTTTATGAAGAATATGGAGCAGATGTTTCTCAACAGAGCCCTTCTGGGAGTGTAAGCCCCAGAGAGGCCATGGTACAACCAGCTGAAGTTTTCAGTTTCCCTGTGTTAATGTGAAGTAACCACAGAAAGGGGCAGTTCTGTGGCTCCACTGAAGCTGCAGCTCCTCAGGCAGAACATGACCCAAATCACATATTGTGCCCATGTAACAACTGCACCAACCATCACAAATGTTTGAGACAAAAGCACACTCACTGTGCCTCTGCAGCAAATAAAACCAGACAGCTTTTATAACAGAGACTTTTACAGGATTACCTCCTTGCCCTCCCATTCCAGCCTGCCTTCTCTTCAAAACCAAAGGAAAACCAGTTTGGGGTTTGAAAGCATGGCTTGATGCCAAGAAAAATTGCCAATTTTGATTTAAATATTTATTTTGGAGATTCAAGATCATGCTAACTACTGGTTCTTCCATGGCAAATAAGATCTCACATACTGTAGAGCTGCAAGCTGTGGGGTTTGCTCTGGGGTTCTGCTCTCTGAGGGGCAGGAATGGCACAGACATTTGGGCACTTAATACAGATCTCAAACTCCACCATAAGGAAACAACTGATCTGCCAAGAGTCCACTGATCACTCCTTTCTTACTGCTCAATGGGAAATAAAAAAATACTGAACCCCAAATGTCACCTTTGTCAATTGAAAACTGCCTAAAATGTTATAGATTTTATTTTTTATCTATTTCTTGCACTTTAGGCTCCTATTTTTCTTGTTTAGTGCCACTTTAGAACATATAGTCAAACACATTCAATATAAATTCCATGTGGTAGAATCACAGCATGTGCAACTGAAGAATATTTTTTTAAACTGTTAACATGCTGACATTTTCTTGTAAGTAGTTACTACTGATTTAAAGTTACAGCTCTTAAAAGCAACATTTTTACAGTATTCTGATTACTTACTAAACAATTACTATACATACTGAAGTTACAAGCTACAAAAATAAAAATCCGTTCTGTTTAACTACAAAAACTCTAGAAAGAGAAGATGGTTGGAGGTACTCAGAGGATTACAGCAGTTTGTAGCAGACAAAATGGCTTTTGAGGAATGTAAACCTTGAGGGTACAGAATGCAATAAACTCACATATAATATAAGTTCCTACATAATCTTAAAAAGAAAACTATTTTTATACTGAAATCTACAAACAAGTTGCAAATTAAACAATGCAAAGAATTAATTACATACAGCAGTAGGGGACACAGCACAGGACACAGGGCAGTAACAAAAAGTATAATTTAGAATACATTAATACTTTTGAACAGTTAAGGGCCAGGTCCTCACTAAGCTCAGTCTGTACAACATAACTAGGTTTAGTCAAGGCATGTGGCTTTGTTCCAGCTTGAAGTATCTCCCTGAGATGCCCAAAGCCTGATTTGGGTATTCAGCACTCTTAGGTAACAAATTGTGATCATGCCATGCTTTAGAACTGTGGCCTCAACATTGCTAAAATAAAGAATGTGTAAATTCTCTCAATTTACTCAATTACTACAGGAAGAAGTGGTCTCTGCTGCCTCATCTCTGTGTTCAAGAAGCACCTCTCACTTCTCAGAAGAAACCAGCATTTTTAATTGTTTGACATTCAACAGAATCAGTATTCTTGAATCTGAAGACAGCCTAATTTAATTCCAACTGAAGACTTCTTTTATTTTCCAAAAGGAAGAAAACTGCTAGTAGTCAGTAAGAAACACAGACATAAAAAGGATTTTCAGTTAGAATACATGCAGATTTTTAAGTGTCCTGCTCTTCCCCACAGACTGGGTTACAGTGCTGTTCTACCAAAAGCATTTGCTGCCAAGTAAAAGCCATAACTACTCTAACACTGATGCCATTGTGCTGACCACAGCTAAAGGTGCAGTGCTTTTTTATTTACCAGTGAGATACAGTAACACACACTGTAAAAGCTTCAGTGCAATGGAGCACAGAACCACAAGGAACTGGCCAGACTGAAACCAAACCCTTTAAGGATCTGCTCTCAGAACCTGTGGAGAACAGGGATGCTCCCCCCCAGCAGCAAGAACAAAGATTGCACTTTCAGTACAGGCCAGGGGTGTTGGGGAACCTTTGGAGTCCTGGTGGTGATGCTGACTGGAAAAGCCAGACAGGTGGGTCACTGGGCCAAGAACAGCTGTGTGAAGCCATTCCAATTTCCTTGTCTGACAAAGCCTTTGACAGGAGGTTCTGTGCACATAAAAACACCCAGCACATCCTCTCAATGGGAGTAAACAAGTAGAGTGTGAGCAGGCAAGGAGCTGACCTGCAGAAAGGCTCTCCATGCAGATTTATGGTTTTTGTATTGCCTGTCACAGGACTGAAAACCTACAGTAAAGAAAGTTACCAGAATCTGACCAAACTTCAGTTAAACTACTGGATGCAGCAATACAACTTAAAAATAAACTTTATGAACTCACTCCTAAGTGCTTGACAGTCAATGTTTACCCTGCACATTTTACACAAAGCTATAATATATGAAGACTGAGAGAAGAAACAATTTGTTATTTGACTTTTTGAAATACTGTTTTCTCTATTTTTTCAATGTTTATGATATACAGGATAAGGGAAAACTCTTCAGTGCAGGACAGGAGCTCCAGCTGCAGAATCCCCTCTCCCAGACAGAGAATAAATATACTGTGGGGATTTCCAGGGTTCCAACCTACAAGGAGTAACTCCCTGGATGGAGTAGCTGTTTGAAAGGGTGCTCTATGCACCTACAACATTTTAAAAGCCTGGAGCAGTTCACATTCACAATGCACACCACAGCACTGGGCAGCTCCAGCTCTGTTACCAATTAGCCAAGTCCATTCCTGCTGCCAGACAATCTGGGAGCCCAATGCTGATGCCAAACTTGGGCTAAGGCTGGAAACAGCTCCATCAAAATCATTCCAAACAAGCTTGAACCCAAGCTGCAACACACCAGAGAGGAGGATTCACTGAAATCAAGGAACAGCTGGAAATAGCAAGGCTTCCCACAGATTCCAGAGCTGTGTTTTACAAGACCTTTTTTTTTGACACACATATGACAGAGTCACAATGGACACTTCAACCTTACAGAATGTTCTCTAAACCATAAATACAATTTCACAAGAGGTTTCCCCATTGCCACCATGGCCACATTTGCACTTACAGTCCATTGGTGAGACACCAATTTCTTCACCTCCACAAACAAGGCCATTCAGCAGGGGTTTTCCCAAACAAGCACCCAGTTTGTTTCTCCAGCAAGAATGATGGATTTACCTTTCCCAGAGGATTTCACACCTTGGATTGCACTCCTGGCAAGGTGCAGTGAGAGGGAGCACAAACAGCTCCCACTGTGTCACACGTGGTAACACAGGAAGACTTCCAACCTAGGCATCAATTATTTCTTTTCTAGATGTCAGGAATCAAAAGAGTGAAGTTTTTCAACAGTTAAAGGTTCTTGGGCTATAAAGCAATTTGAATTATCCTCTGATCAACTCCAGAGAAGTCAAAACTGCTTTATGAATAGTTTAAAGTAGCCAGTGGTGTGATTTCAAATACTGCCTTTCAGAGCACATGCCCTGCTTTTCCAGAGATCCCTCCTTTGTTGTAAACAACAGCTACATAAGAACTACAGCATAAACACTTTCAGGATGCTGATGGTTACAAGTTATTAAAAAAATAACAACATAACAGGTAGATTTCTGAAGTTAATACACACTGAAGTTCTTAACCAAAAAAAAAAAAAGAAAGATAATGGATTCATCTAACATAGTATACTTGGGGTATTTTAAATACTTTTTACATATGTTTTACTATTATTTTTCATCCATATTTACATAAAATAAAATAATTAAAGTGAGGTGTATAAGGCTAATGAATATGGAATTTACAAATGGCTTCTGCTTTACAGCTCATTACACTCTAGTCACATTTTCAGACTGCTATAGATTCACTGAGAATCAGTAGTATTGAAGTTCTAGTACATACATATTCTACAAGGAACACCATCAAGTTAAAAATACTTTCCAAAGAGGATTACAGTTGAAAGTTTTAAAAATACTGACTTTGCCAAGTTTCAATAAATTATTTTAAAATATAAATAGATCGTTCACCGTTAATGCAAACATCATTTTACAGGTTTTTGAAAAATGGTTTCATTTTAAAAAACCTAGAAACACAGCCTACTTTACCCAGTGGTCTCATTTTCAGTCAGTGTTAAAAAAAAAAAAAAAATTAAAAATTGGGGGATGACAAAAGCAGCAACACTCAAAGTTCAGACCAAAGCTCTCACCTTCTTATGATCTTGGCTTGCACAGGATAAATTCTCCTCCTACTTGGAAAAGCACCTTCAGTAACTAAACTGAATAAAGTGAGATATTTTAAACCTCAACTCAGTTCTCACCTGCTGCAGGCTTAAAAATTCTTACAACAAAAAGAAAGGAATAAGATCTTTTACTTTTGTTAATCATGAAGATGTTTTCACCTGAGAAGCTTTTAACCTGAGAAGCTTCAGATATGCCAAGCTGACAGTCCCTGTGTACTGCTGCAGGTGTTCTGAACCTCCACTATCACCATCAACCACTCATTTTCTCCACTTTATATCCATAAGGGAAATGAGGGTAACCAACAAGTTATCTTTGACCCCCTAAGAGCCAGTCAGAAAACAAATACTTCCATGTTTTTTTTCCACAGTTGAATCATACACAGTAATGCCACCTCTGCACACTTAGCTCTCAACCTCCACACTTAAAATTGAGTTAACAGACTGACTTACTATCAATCATTCTCAGATAATTATGAACCAAGTTCTTTACCCAGCCTTTTAAAAATACCCCACATTTGCCAATCATCATTTTTTCTTTAAAACCCTTTCCTCTGAACATCTAAAAAGATGCTCCTTTGTCCAAGTTTTTCTCCAAAAAGCCTCTCCAAGAACTATGATGTTGCTATTTACAATAACTAGAAGTAGTCTCTCACCAAACTGAAGCAAAGTCAAGTCACAGGATCATTCAGTGCAAGTCATGGTACAATTATTTTGAGTTGTATGTTGGGACTCAAGACCTCAGGGTACTCTTTGGCTTACAAAGCCACTGAAAAAGGTCATTTCCTAAATATCATTTCCAGAAACCTTTGGTCCAAATGCAATTTTCTTGCTGAGTACCCTCCTCAGAGCTCACAGATCCTCTACTCTCCCAGTGAAGCTTATTAGAAATGCATTGCACAATCAGGTGACAGAGTTACTGCTCTTGCTCTCAAGCAGAGATGGCAGCCAGGAGCAGGCTGCTGTCAGAACACCAACTCACATTCTGCTTGGTCTGGTTTTCTGCTCTGGAACTGCTCTGGGGCAGGTGGAAGCAGGTCAAACCCCCAACTGTTCCCCTTTCCAAGGGTATAAAACATCTCTCTCAAACACTGTACTGTTTATGTGCACATGACCTGATTCCACAGCAAGGAAGGGCTGCAGCACCTGTCCCTTTTCAGCCATTAGAGGAACTGGAAAGGTTGGAGGGCATCCCCACCAAGTCAAAAGCAAAACAGTTGTGGTAATTCAGCTGTGAGAATTTCCATGAGTGCAAAAGATGGCTTTTTCCTCAGCTCTAGTCCATTCACGAGTGTGAACCTTAGTGCATAAACCTCAGTCTAGATCAGACATGAGTGTTTTAATGAGCTGAAGCTCCTTGCTGAAATTCCACAGAATGTCCAGGTCCTTATCCAGCTGCTCCCTCCTGTGGTGTCACTCTGACAGGCTGGAGGCATCATCATCATCTGTCTGCTCCCCAGAGTGGTACAGCATCAGAGCATGGGTCTTGTGAGTGATGGTGACAGTGCAGGGCCCCTGTGCCCAGGGCTCCCCATCCACCTGCATCGGCATCTTGGAGCTCTTCAGGATCAGCTGGTACCAAACACAACAACACAGTCACAGCAATCACCAGGCAATCTGAAACCCCCTTTTACAACTGCAGCACACATTCACAGCCTGGCCAGGGACAAACTGGGAGTGGCACTCACAGGCCACCAACAACACAGGTCTGTGTATTATGACATAATTAATTTTTACTAAGCAAGAGAAATATCCATTTCAGCTGCAAAGTGCAACTTCAGATCTGATTCAAGCAGTTGAGTGCTTGAGATTCTGTCTTGTGTATTAAAAACCTTAGGAGAACAGGTCCCTAAGCAGCACTTACCCTCACTGTGTGTGCCTGCCCCAGGCGAACAGGATTTGCCAGTTTCACCTGGATCTGGGCACAGTGGAAAGAACCATGAACACCAACAACTTCCAGAAGTCCATCATCATGTCTATGAAATCAAAAAATGAGACTCCTTTCAGTGATGCTGATGAGCTCCAGCATATCTACCCAAATATTACAGGCCTTTTACTGCTATTCCCAGAGAGAAGACAAAACTTGTGCTACCAATACGTTCATGTATTTGTGCTGGAGAAAAAAATCACACTGAACAGCAAAGAAAGCATCAAACCCCACAGCTATGGAGCAATTCCCCAGGCAGCACACCCTGGCTGGCTTCTGCAGGTCATGGATGTATGACTTTTCAAGGCTCATTGTGCACATTTAAGGCCCACAGCGGATTTCTCTTCCATAAACTTGCACAATTTTCTATCTTTTTACTCTGTTCTTCATCCAAAGGAAAATCTTTTAATGGTCTAATTTTTTAGATTTAGGTAAAGGACCTTGCCCAAGTGTTTTTTAGAAATTCAGAATCATAAGCCTTGTAACAGAACTATGGGTATATCTATATAGATGGCTTCTGAAGAAGAAAGTCACAACAGTCAATAAATAATGTTTGAAATTGTTTTTCTCTTTGGTATTGCTCCCAACAGAGGAATCAAAATTTTTGACATGTTTTTTTTTTTTTTACTTTCCATTTTAACCTCCAATGAGATGTAGTATTTTAGATTCTGAAATTGATCTATCTTCTACTTTTTGAAGGCTCACCTTACTGTTAATAGCCTCTCCAATGCTGCTGCTGTCTGTCATGTCAGACATTTGAGAAAGTCTTAAAACCCCCTTAATGTGTAGCCTTTACTCCAAGTCTCCAATTCAAGGAAAATAAACAAATAAGAGGTAGCCTGTCCCAAGGAACTGTTCCAACCTGCAGACCAGTCTGGCTGCATAAGCACAGTCTACTGAGGGAATTCCTTACACTGCAAGAACTGTTAAAGAAAAAACAAAGCAAAAATTGCCCTCTGTACCTGGCCAGGGGATAAGGTTCATCCCCCATTCCTTCCCAGAGCCTGCAGCCACCTCCCCAGTATCCAATGTTCAGCACAATGATGCCTTCCAAATTGGGCAACTCAATCCTCTCACCATCCAACTCTAGCTTTAAAAGACAAGCAGAAGTTAATTACTGTGGATCAAACTCAGTACTTCAATAGAACTTATTCACTTCATGCATTTAATAGGCTTTCACATAAAGAAAAACTGGCACTGTACCAAGAGAATGTGTTTTCTTTCCAAATTTAGATGAAAATCCTTGTTGATTTCACAAGATATCCTGAGCTGTAGGAAATTTCTCTTAGTAGAGAAAAGAAAAAAAGTAACTCCTTTATGTAAACCTCTGGTGCTATGGCAAATCATAGATTAACATCAGTGTTTGCACTCATAGAACTGAGTCAAGGCCAGAAAAAAATTAGGAATGTTCAGTAAGCCCAAAGACAGGAATTCCATGAACAAAGCTGCAGACAGCAAAAGGAACACAAAAATACTCCAAGGCCATAGCCACCCTTACACAAATGTCATTAAGTGTAAATACTATAAAGTGCAAAGCTTCTGTCCTTGTCTTTCACAAGGATAAGTTCTTACACTCCACTGACTGTCCAGAGAATAAGCAAGTTAAAAGACTTACCTCAACCTTTTTGTTAAGATCTTTACATTCTTGTACTAAGCAGTCTTTGGTTCCATAAAAAAAATAAACAGCCTGCAAAAAAAAACCCAAACAAAACAGGGAGAAAAGAAAATATTGTTAGAAAAAGACAATACATAGGAAGGCTATTTGAAATATTTATGTATAGTTATGACTGTGCAAACCTTATCTAAAACTTATACATAATATATTTGCACATCCTTGAACTAAACTTTTCTCGTGAGATGAGTTACAACTTGCACAAGAAACTAGATTTCCACTTTTAAAGGAAATAAGCCCTCAACTCATGAAGTTTCAAAGCAAATGAGAAACTCTGAGCAAAAACTGAGCAAACAGCAAATTCTGTAAGCAAGCAGAGGCAAGGCAGAACACTTGTGAGTGGGCTGCAAACATGTTTTACCCATGGAATCCCCTCCCTAGGAAAAATGAATTCAAACTCTTAAAATGGCAGGAAGGAAATAGTGGTAAAGGAATGTGAACATAAAAAAAACCCCTGAAGTCAAATCAATAACTCCAAGGAGGAAATGTCACTTTACCAAACACACCTTATTGATGATTCTGCTGGAAAACAGAGAGGGAGTTTTCTCACGATGGGCATGGAAATTTAAAGCCATAAGAGCATCAGGTCCTACAGAGAAGTAGTTGTTCATTGTGAATACCTGTAAGACAGAACTTCCAATTATGCCTTATTAAATACCACTACTAGGGTGTAAAATTCAGAGTGTTTAATGGGAAGTTGATGACAACAACAACAAATTTACAAACATATAGGTATTCCATAGAATTCATATTTATACTTGCAAACCATACCTTTGGTTTCCTTAAGTTGTAGTATCCTTTGTTTGTTACTTGAACCTTCCATCTGAAAAACAACAGTTGGTACTTAGACGTGTGATAGACAGTCCTTAGTATCAAAAATGTAGTTAGGAATCTCATATCTACTGGGATTAAGGCAAGTTAAATTATGAAAGAGTTAAGCCCTGCAGAACAACTAAAAGACTAAATTCAACCAGTAATGTTGTAGTTCCTTCTACTAATTACTTGTGTTTATGTCAAGAAACTGCTGCAAGGGACTATCAGTGGAGCCATAGCAGTGTTTGGTTCTGTACATTTTATCTTTTCACTGTTCCTTACCTGTCTAGTTTGACTCCATCTGCCTCCATGACATTTCGTAAGATCTGCTCTACAGGGACTTCTCCAGCATAACCTGCACCCCAGCCCAGTGTATTAGACAGGTCATTCCCTGTTCCCAGAGGCAAAATTGCAACTTGTGGAATGTATCGTTCTTGCCCCTAGGATACAAAACCACCGCATATTAGCTCCTCTTCAGCACTCATGGTCTCCCTCCCATCCCCAAATGCTCAGATTAGATAAACTGACCTTCCCAGCAGCCAGTTACACAGAGCAGAGCGCTGGGGCTGGCAGAGCACGTGGCACACTGAGCTACTTACCCAGGCACAATGTAAAAGAAGGAAATGTTAAACCATTGTGAGAAGGAAAGAGAATACAAACACAATATGGAACAATGCATTATGGATACTGAACTGAGTATTCCTTCCCAGGAATGATGCTCTGGATCTGGGAAGTGACATGAACACTGAGAGATGTAACACACAAGGCTGTGAACTGCAACAAGACACCAAAATGCTCCTACAAGACTGAGGTGAGCTTAGGTGTAAGCACCAGATACACAGAGTCCCAGAGTGTTCAACCACATACAGAAATACATAAATATAGATACTCAAAGGAGCAAAGTCAGTGTCTCAGCTGACTGTCACCCACAGATGGAGCAGGTAAGGATCAGCTCTGCAGAGCACAGTGACAGCAGCTGTGCAGAACAGCCACCTTAGCAAAGGGCTTGGCTTTCCTCACCACAGAAGGGTGAACAATTATTTCTGCTGCACTATGGCCTCTGCAACTCAGCTGTGAAAAGCAGTGGCAGTAAATTGGCACTTTGGTTACTGTTTCTTCCAGAAAGGTTATCAGCCAGGTAACCTGTATTTGAGAGTCAAGATAAATGAAGGGAGCAAATAACCTACTGCTGATAAAAAAAAGATTTGCTGATAATCTCTATGGAATTTTATCTAATATCAATGATACAATTTGAACAGAACAAAGAAAAAAAAAACAGATTTCATCAACTATATTGGCTCTGAGGGACAATATATCAAGTGCCCAGGACCACACAACCATAGACTCATATCCATTAACCTTTATAGTTACTTTTTTTCTACTTTATCAGCACACAATAACTCTCAAAGAGGGTGTTTGACTATGTGTGAAGTTGTAATAATGACCTTCAGCTACAACAGTTTATGTATTAACAAGAAAGCTGAAGTAAAAAAACAAAAAAAAAACTTTGACATAAAAACTTTCTTCCTTTCAGCACTAGAGAAAATGTTTATTAGGAAAGCACTAAAGCCTTGTAATTATTCTACATTCTTAATGTTCTCAGGAGTTCTTAGGAGCACGCCATTAAAGAGAATATCTTCTATTTCAAATCCACAGTTTTTCTCCTCTACTTGCAGTTGACAGGCAAGGCTGCAGACAGACAGACTCCTCAGAACATATACCAAGAAGCAGAAGCAAATGACTGCACTCATTAATGCCCTGGCAACATAACCAGTACAGCTGGCAAAATTAGGAGGTTATTATAAAAGATGGAGTGTGCTGGGAGAAGGGAGCAGTCAGAGCACACCAGGCAACATCAGCAATGCCTTTTATGACAAAATAGATCTGTTCAGACAAAGAGGAAATGACAATGCAGAAATTATCCTGCAGCTTGTTCTCTTCTTGTTTTGTAGAAAAGAACTATTACCAATAGAATTGAAAATCTGAAGAGTTCATATTTTTCCTGAATGACAAGGAGTCATAAGATGCACTTCCCACACCCCTCCCCAAAATGAATAAGAAATTATGCAAATACTCCTCTGTAACTTATTCAGGAGGATGAAGGCAATAAATGCAGGTAAGAGATGAAAGGTAGAACTTTGGTAGCTTTCAAACTCTTTTCACCTTTTATTTAAAACACAATACCTTTATCTTCATTTCATCAATTGCATCCAGGACCCAGCCCACTGTGCCATCCCCACCACAGACCAAAACCCTGACAGTGTTGCAAGGCAGCCAAGTGCAGAGCTGGAGAGCTTTAGCAGGTCCAATTTTGCTGAGATCAAAAACCTAGAAAAAAGGAAAATAAGGAATTCTGTAAGTTCACAGAACATGACTCAGGATTTGCCTCCCAGATAAACAACTTCAATAAGTTAACTCTAATGCAAAACAAAGATTCTCCATTTGCAGTACTACATTAGAAAATAAGATGTCTTGACTTTCTTGAGCAGGATTTGTTTCCCAAATTCACAACAGAGCTCCAGCTGCCTCCCTAGGATTAAATGGCATTGATAAACTGAGCTGACAGAGCCTTGGAAAAGTCTCTATCTAGAAGCATGATGATGAATTCTGTAAAGATGAAAGACTTCAGATAAAAGTAATTTTAAAATACTCAGCACACAAAGATGTTTATTCTTTAAAGCCTTATTGGGATGCATTTAAAACAAACACACAGTGACTTCTCTCAGGCTGTATTTTACAGCTGGGTTTTGAACTTCAAAGGAAGAGTATTAGGGTGCAGCCAGGAAATCCAAGGTACAACTGCCTGCCTTACGTCAACATCCTGAGCCATAGCAGTGGATTTTAAGGGGAAAGCAACTACACAAAGTGAAACTGTCAAGGCTGACATTTCCACAAATAAAGTGAGGATTTAACCAAACACAGGTTTCTAATAAAGAAGATTTAAATGATTAATTTTCTTAAAAGTGTACATGGTTTCAAAAGTCAGATCGTTCTTATTAACTGAATTATTGCCTGTATTACTGTAAGCAAAAAAACTGGACTGGTACTAGAATCCTAACAAACCTGGGGCTGGGAGAAGCCTCTGCACTTTTGGTTGCTCTTTGTGAAGCTGCTCCTTTCTAAAAGAACAAACTCAATGAATTTGCTCCTTTACTGATCTTCCACAAGATCCTATTGCCATTGTGTAAGCAAAATGCTATCTGTTCAAACCTAAACCTTGGTTTTATTATGGTGGCTTTGCAGTGGAAATACCTGAACGGGGTTGAGCAGCATTTTAAATTCTCCCAGTAAAGTTTCACCCATGTTGTTTCCACTGCGAGTATTAGCCAGCACCATCACTGGCATCCAGTGTTTCCTGTCGTAAGGGGCCACCTGCAAAAGGCCAAAACCAGTCAGTCTCACAAATACTGCATGTTTGAAAATGTTTACAGCCTTGCTCCAAGCCCCACCCCCTGCCAGTGCAGAAATGAGCAAGTTACCAGTTAGTCTGAAGTAACCAAAACACAAAGATAATGCTGACACATCAAGGCTGAAGATTCTGCAGGGCTCAGGACAACAAATACTACAATGTTATGAACACAGTAGTAAAACAAACTCAGCAAAAATCAATGAAGTAAAGCAGACAAATCTCAGTATTTTGGAATTTAAAAAAAAAAAAATCACATCTGCTAATACTTCAACAACCACATTAGTAAAATGACAAACAGTTCTGAATTAACAGAGGAAGTACTTAATGGATCTTGAACCTGACAGTTGCTAATGTGACAGTGTACTGAGTTCAAATGTCAATATCCATCTGTGGGTTTATTTGGTTGGCTTTTTTTGGTGTATTCTAAACCCAAGAAGCAGCAGTTGTATTACCTTCTCATAACTGGTTCTTTTCTCTTTCCGCATCTGGTTGATTGCAGACAAATAGTAGGGGGGAATAATTAAGTCTTTGAATTCTCCAAATGTACAATCCTCAGTCCTCAAACAATCTACCATGCATTCATCATGAACAGTGTACTGACACCATACACACCTGGAAAAAAGACCAAAAAAAATGAAAATAATCTTCAAACAGGCCCAGTGATTTTGCTCATTTATTTTGGACTTTTGTCAAAATATTTGTGATTACATGCACCATTATAAGCAATATTTTCATTCCCTGAAAGACCATGTATTGGCTATAGAAAATTACATATATTGATCATGTGCTTGCAGGTCTAGGAAAGCATTTGAATTCTGCCAGTAAAAAAATCCTACAGTTTTAAATTAATTCGGTACTTTTTAATTTAAAAAATAGGTGCTATAAATATGCTCACGTTTGCAATATTAACAGTTACACTGAAAGCCTGTATTAGAACCTGAATTCCTGTCCATCCTTAAAGAGCACAGATAAAATACTGGAGCCCAATTCAATACAGTGTTACTAGTAATGAATTAATGTATTCCTTAAGATTGATAACACTCCTTTAAGCATGAAACCTAAAAGGTTACACAGAACTGTACAAGGCTGATGGGATTTAGTTATGCAAAACTGCTTTGCTTTATGACCTATTCTAAAAGCTGTCCTGGAAAACAAGACTAGAACAAGAGGAAATACTGCAATATCCACTTCCAGCCTCTGCAGAATGTTAATCCTCATTTGCTACATCCAAAGCCTTGATTTAAGCAGCTGGGAAAGCTATTTTTGGAGTCCTACTGACTAATCTAACACAAAACTAGAGTAGCAATGACACTTGCCCTATACTGTGACTCTCTTTTCCTCTTCTTCCTTCCTTTCCACTTTGCCTCCAAATTCCTGCCCCTCCCTCCTCTCCTACACACACTCTCAACGTTTTATTTCTGATAATGTGCTTTTCTTCTCTGCAATTCTGCTTACTTACCAAGCAGTCTGACAGTATCAGAGGCAAAGCAAAAGCTGGGAGAATCTAGGCTGAAGAGATTCTTTGAGTAGGCTGAAATAACACACCGGGGCACCTATCGCTGCATTTTGGCACTGGCAACTTTGCAACCAACCGTACTAATGACAGCACAAGTCCATTTAATGGTTCACTGCATTTTTAAAGCACTCTTATCACAACCTTTAATAATACATTGCAGTAGCTTATAAAACTTCTCTTTAGTCTTTTTGCACATCCTTAAAAATGAACTTGAAACCTCTACAGGACATTGTTCTATTTACACTGAGCAGATGCCAATTCTGAGATGTACACTTTGGTTCTCTGAACTGTGAGCTGTGCCAGTCAAATTGCTCAGGCTATCCAGTAAACAACCGACAAATTGATCAGAAACTTCTTAACGTAATCCCCTAAAACACAAACTCTCTTGGACACTCAGAGTTTCTTGTATGTAATTATAGAGCAGCCTGCACATCATGCTGGAGCAATGCAATTAAGAGAACGAGTGGACATGGGATGCAACACCACGCTCTTAATCTATGACTCACAAGCATCCATTTTAATTTTAGCTTCTTTGAAGCTCATTTTTTTTAAAGTATCTTATCTGACTACTGCAGAATCTCCCTTGGGGTGTGGTCTCCCAACAACCCTGTGCGAAACACAACACGGCCACGGCACTGTGCGTGCTCCCACAGCCACACTGCCCTGCGGTACCTGTAGTCGCAGAGCTTGGGCTGCGTGCCGCACTGCTGTTTGCAGACTATGCAGCAGCTGCAGAGAGGGACATTGCCCCTGATCCAGTGGTGGGGCATGGAGCTGGGGGCTCCCGCGGTGCCCCTCATCATGATCTCCTTGCAGAGGAAGCGCTGGTCCGCCTTCTTCAGGCAGCGCTCGCAGACGCGCAGCCCGCAGCAGCCGCAGAAGGCGCCGCGCAGGATGTGCTGGGCGCACACGCAGCAGTACGAGGGCTGCCCGAAGAGGTCCGTGTAGTGCCAGTCGTGCTTGCTCTTGCGGAAGATGTCGCGGATCAGCAGCTGCCGCCGGGACCGCTGGAAGCTGCACCACGCCGTGATCAGCACGGGCAGCAGCACGGAGCACAGGGTCCACACGGCCAGGCGCCAGTCGGCCACGGCCCGGGAGGCATCGCCCGAGCCCTCCATGGCTGCGCCTCCCCGGCCTAGCCCCTCGCACCTCCCGGGCGGGCGGCGGGGCGAGCCCCGCAGCGGCCCCTTCGCTCAGGGAGCCAACGCGCGGCGTCACGCACCATCTTCTAATCCCTCCTCGGGGCTCGGCACCGACCTGCGCCACATCGGGCCGACCGCAGGGCTCCGCCCGGGGCTCCTCCGCCCCGCCCGGGCCTGCGCAGCCGGGCCGCCCCGCTCCTCTCCCCCGGCGCCGGGAGGGCGCGCCGCACGGGCCCGGCTGCCCCTCGCCGCTGCCGCGGGTCCCTCCGCGGGGCGCACGGACAGCGAGCTCCGGCCCTCAGCCCGCCCGGGAGCTGCCGGCGGAGCCGGAGCCGGAGCCGGGGCCGGGGCGCACGGCGGGCTCGGAGCGGCGCCGCGGGACGCGCGGGCGGCGGAAGCGGAAGCGGCCCGGGGCCGTTGCCAGGAGACGGGCGCCGCCCCCGCCTGTCGCGACAGCGGGGATGTCGCCGGCGGCCGCTGAGCTGCGACAGCGCCTGGCGGGGCGGCTCCGCTCCGGCTCCGGCTCCGGCTGCAGCTGCAGCTCAGCTCCGCCGGGCCCGGACCCGAGGCGAGGCCGCGCTGGCTTGGGGCCGAGTGACCGCCGTGTTTGTGCATTCACTATCCAAACATAAATGTTTTCCTCCGTAATTTCGTTCTGCCCTTGAATCATGAAGTTATCAAAGTTGGAAGAGGTGTTTAGGGTCACCCAGTCCCAGCGTGCAGCTGCACTGCCTCTGTAACCACTGAAGCACAGCACCCAGCGCCAGGTCCGGCACCTCTGGGGACTCCAGCAAAAAGCCAAGAATGGAATGGAATGGAATGGAATGGAATGGAATAGAATAGAATAGAATAGAATAGAATAGAATAGAATAGAATAGAATACAATACAATACAATACAATACAATACAATACAATACAATACAATACAATACGTAGTTATAACACTCCAGCACCTCCCTGGGCAGCCCTTCCAACACCTGGCCACACCAAACAGTGAAAATCTTTAATCTGAATCTCCCTTGTCTCAGGTTGAGACCATTTCCCCTGTCCTCTGTGGGCCCAGCAGAAGAGTCTGATTCCCACCTCACTACAACATTTTTCAGGTGGTTGTAGAGAGCAGTGAGATCCCCTAAATCGTGCCTTTCTGCCTGTATTTGTCCCCCCCGTGGTTGTGCTTTATTGCCCAACCATAAATGCCTTTCCCTCTTAATTTTGTTCTGTCATTACGTGTTTGACTGTTCCCCCTGGAGCAGTTCTAGTAGTGGCTGCCATTAGAACCTACAGGTTCTTGCACTTCAAAAACAGTGAACAATGACCTAGATCCATAGAGCATATACAAAAATGATTGGGTTCTAGGGTCTTGGTATCTTAAAAAAAAACAAACAAAACAAAACACTGAAAAATGCACATTCTGCACAGTTGGGCAACACTCAGGTTTCCAAGGAAATTCCTCATTTCCCTCATGTAAGAGCCAATGATGAACTCTGAGTCCCTATTTTGTGAGTTATAGTTGAAGGGATGCATTTCATGCCCTACAAATCGGTGATGCTGGTACCATGTGTTCAGCATGGCACTGCCCAGAAGAGCTCTGCACATTTCTCAAATGCAAAACTACCTGTTTGCAGTGACATTTGCTAACCTACATCCTTAACACTGTGCTTAATATGCCTATAATCCTGTTTCCTATTCACTTGTCCTGGAAGGAGGAGATTTATGTGGGTTTCCATTTGTATGGTTCTATTAATTTGATAGAAAACTCTGCTGTGTTTCTCAGCAGTCATAATTTGGCTTTCCTAGAGTTAAACCCTGTTAGTAAGTACTTCTCTGCTGGAGCAAAGTTAGGGACAATTTTTGAAAAAGGGGCCTCTCTGCAGCTGCCTCTGAGATTAACTGTACTGGCCAGTTGTTTCTTTTAAAAAACAATAGTTTACCTTGGGCACCAAAACCCTTTGCTTGCCATGCTAAATATAAGGGGATAGACTTTATTTTCACAAGTTTAAAATCCCCAGTGTAGCTCTGAAGCCTGAGTTGGAAATAAAGGCCTTCTATTTTCTTTCCCTCAGGAAAAGAGTTATGCAGAGAATGTGTGAGCAGATAATAGACTAATTCAAACCTTCAGACCAGATGTCTTCAGAATCATACTATAACTAAAATTAAAGCATAAACAAACATTTGTGACTGACGTAGCTCCTTCAAATAAGCAAATGCCTGGGTCAGGGTAGCTCATTTTGGAACAGACTGAGAGAAAGAAGAATCAAAATGAAGATGTTTCTTGTGTTTGTCTGCTTTTTGGTCCTGCTGACCACTGTTACAGGTATGAGTTTATATCAACAGACCTGCATATGTGTGTAGAGCTGCAGAGCATATAAGTAGAATTAGTTTGTCAACCTTCTATTCTACTATTCATTATTCATATATTTTCATATATTTATTTTTTAACACTCAACCATTTTTATATTGCAGGCTTTCCATGGTTTGATTTTAAACAATCATGTTGTATTTGATATTTAGCTCTCTGCATTGCCACACTGGAGTCATTTGTCGTAAACCCCAGAATTTTAGTTTTATTTGCTTATTATTTTACCAAAGTCCTGCAAGTGGAATGTTCAATGCAATCTCTTATTTGCAATGTATCTAACTAATTACTTTGAAAAAAAAAAATCCTCTAAAGCAACAGAGAAAAGAACAAAGAGTTGGAAGAGCAACTTATGCCAGCAGTTTGATGGTGCTGTTATATTTGCTCATTTTGTAGTAACATGAATATGTGGGGTTTGCTTCATACTAGTAGAACAGGAGAAAACACGAGTATAAAAATGGTTTAAAATTCCACTCCTATCTCTTGGAATGCAATATCTCCAGGGAAGGGGTTGTAATGAAAGAACATTTTGTATATAGAAAAAAAAAATCAGGTTTGGAGACATTTCATTTCACAACTGATAGATAGAATACTAACTTTTTGATAATTTCAGAACTAATTTCTGCTGTTCTCTCTTCAGACACTTCACCAATTTTGTCTGAAAAAGATGCCAAACAGATGCTGAGGACTCGTCGTGAAGACAGACCAAGAAAAGCTGGTTTCCCTGATGAACCAATGAGGGTGATTTATGACATTTACTATTAAATTACATTAACTAAAAAAAAACCAACACCAAATCCCCCAAAACATTTGTGCTTAGTATTAAATTTCAATTGCTTCCAGGCAATATGTTATGAATATCAGCCTTTAAAGCTGCTGAGTTCTTCCATGAAATATTAAAAAAAAACCCTTTAAATTCTTTCAATTACAGTTGAAAGCATTCTATAAGTGCTGAGTATTGCTCAGGAAATGTTCACTTGCAGAATGAGGAGATTATTTATCATGGTTCAAAAATACTGATCAAATTATGGAGAAGAAAGTGGCTTTTCATTTATAGAGATGTGGATTTCATCAGCTTATTCCTGAAAAACTAAGTGACAGGGAATGTCTTCTGCTTACAGTACATTCTGTAGGCAGAGAGGAGGTGTAGGTGTCAGTGGTCAGTGTGGAGACTGAGGTAAAAATCACTTACTTTCATTGCCTTATTTATGGTTGCTATAGATAGAATGTTTTTTTATGATATTTTATGAGTTTTTAGTTGCTATCTTAATGCATCAGCTTTGTGTTTGCATGCATTATCTACATTTTTTTATTTCTAAACCCTATTAGAACAAAAGAAATTGGATTTCTAACTGCTGCTCTGTCCTTGCCACTTTCTGTTCTTCCATGATTAGGAACAAACACTTTTTGAGAAATTCCTTCTTTAATTTATTTTCTTTTATTTTTTATCTAGAAAGCAAAGCTGACCCTAATAAAATCCAAGCATAAGAGTATTTGTTTTGCTCCCAAAATGTCAAGGTTTTCAGTAGAAAAGGAAACATTATGATGAAAAAAACAACCCTCACTGCCCTGTGGAACGTGGAGATTTTTCCACGGGAATGAAGGTGCATGGCTGCTGCATCCCTGAGCACAGTTTGTGTGGATTCAAGGAGAAAAACTGATTTTGTATGAATACTTTGTAGCAGATGTAAATGAAAGCTGGGATGAGCCCACCTCTGTTTGAAGCAAAAGCTGTTTGCACTGGGCCGGATCACGCTGAGCTGGGGACTGTAATTTGCAATTCTTTGTGACATTCTTTGACTTCCACAGCGCTGCTTGAGTCAAAAACCTGTTCAGTTACAGACGGAAAGAACAGCCCCCTTTGAGTATTAAAAAAAAATTGTAATTTATGTTATCAGCACATTTTAAACTTACTTTGACTGAGATGCTGCTTTTGATCATGTGGCATTTTCTCAGTCACATAGTTCTGCTCCCTGCCAGTTCCTAAAGCAGAGCCTCCCCAGAGATGTGACCAGGTGTCCCTGTGCTGTGAGGAGGGAGAGCCAGGGAAGGCAGGATCCTGATGCTGGGATACTTGGCCAGTGCAAAGGGTTTAGGCTACAGCTTCCATTCAAACAGTGCCCATTGTGCAAAGCAATAGGAGATTATTTTGAATAAATGTATCTGGTGTTCACAAAGCTTATGAGCCCACTAGGACTGGGACTTTTTAAAAGTACATTTTGTCCCTGATGAAAGTCAAGTTTTTGGTACACAGCCCACTTTACTTTGATAAATTTGTTGCTGAGACCAAAGCCACTCTCTATAAATTGGTATGGGAAATTCACATTATTTTATTTATCACCAGTCAGCACTGATGTGTGCTACCTACTAGAACCCTTCAGTCCTGCCACATGATCCTGCAAGGGGTTAATGTTCTTTAAGCAGCAGGAACCAGTTTTCAAAAGGGGCTATAACAGACCTATTTGTGAGAATCCTTTGTACCCTCAGGCCCAACAAAGGCTTCTGTGTCAATATGCAAATAAGAAATGTGTATACAGAATTCCTAATTTATGAATATTGTTGTGTAATTCTTGCTCAAAACCTTTACTGATCTGGAGATGATGTCATTCATTAAATATTGCTAGGCTGGGGCAAGCTGACTAGCAACACCATTTCACTATATTTGATTATTTTAAGGAATAAATTAATGGCTCTTACATCAGCTGTAAAATTTTCCTGGGTCCCTGGCCTGACACTAGAATTGAGTGATTACACAATTAAATTACTTTTTCTTTTTTTTTTAAATAGGAGTATATGCTTTACCTGCAGCGCTTGGAGCAGAGATCAGATGAACAGTTCCTTGAGCACTGGTTGAATCCTCACTGCCTCCCCCACTGCAACAGGGACTTGGTGCATCCAATCTAATGGGTTTGCCTACCCTGCAACTGGTATATATACATATATATCTATATTTCTTTTACAGTGTGTATTTTTTCTGCATAATGAAAGACAGAGTCACACACTGGGAGAGAAGGGAATAACCAAAGGCTGGGGAAGGACCTGTGCTGAAAGGTGTTGGGCAGCTGAGCAGGGAACAAAAATGTCCCAGGCATCAACTCTGTTACTCTGTTCTGTTCACATTAATAAAACTCTGGTTATGCATTTCTCTGCTCTGTGAGTGTGAGCTGGTGACTGCAGAACATCCTTATTAATGTGGCTTCAGATTGCTCCTGTTTCCCTCCTGCCTGCTTGTGTTCTTTTTCCAACTCTTCTGTTTAAGTCTTGTACTTGCTTACTTAGCTCTCAGTGGGACTGGGGCAGCATTAAACTCAGTTGTCATCCTGCAGGTATTCAGGATGCAGTCTTACCTGCAAGGAAGTTTTTTAAACTTGAAATTTGTCAACTGAGATAAGTTTCAAGCATCACCACAATAGTGAAGCTGTATCACTTCTAGTTAACTTTTTAATACAAAAGTTGAAGATGTAGTTTCATATTTTCAAAAGATCTTAAGCAGCAGAACATAGAGTTGGTATCTGTCATGGCTGATCTGTTTCAAAAGATAGAAAGTTCATCTACTTAAAATTCTTTTATCTATTTGTACATCTCTGAATACCTTTGAAAGTTGGAACATTGTGGTAGACTTCAGTGGGGCTCTATTAATCCACAATAAGCCAAAAGTCTGAAACTCATTTAAAAACAAAAATATAACATTCCCAAACTTCAGCCTTAGGAGGTAAGTTGGCAATTTTGAGAAAAATCTTCCAGCTGAGACACAGTTGAAAGCTGTCTCACTTAGCTGCAAGAATTCTTCCCAACAACTGCTCCCAGGCCACTGTGAATTAATGTTAGAAAATTGTTTAAGTGATTTGAAGCCCTTAAGATGTTACTAGTACAGCTAATGTCAGCATGGATTTTGATATTCTGGGGGTTTTTTTGCAGATCTCCACATGGATTTATACATGATTGTGTTGAGGAGGACAAGATTATTCCTGCATTGCTACGTGCTCACCATAGAGCAGAACCCCTGCAGTACAGTGCAATCCTCATGATACAGCACAACTTCCAGCTCTAAGTGGCTTGATGAGTTATAGACCACCTTGTATTTTCTACTAGCAATGATTGCATGCATGAATGACTGAATTGAGGGTTCCCACAGTTTCTGAGGTATGGGCAACTGATCAGTCCTAGAGTATCCTTTTAAGGGCACAGTGTCTGAAGCAAAAGGAACTTGGAGGGAGAGGTCAAGAGAAAATTGCAGAATACCAACATGAAGAGAAGGCCAGGTTTCTGGGTTTTGGAGGAATCCTTAATTACAGTTTTCTAGGTTAAATTACAGTATTGCATGTAGACACAACATTTATGTAACACTGTGTCTTACCACCTGATGAGTATTTCATGTATTCTTTCATAATAAAAGCTTGACTCAATTCCTTTGCAGATGATTTTGTTCCCTTAGTCTCCCATACTATATTCTGATGAAACTCACTGAAGTGAGTCTGTGAAGTACTGAGGAAACATTGGAGGACTTTCTAGGACCAGCAGTGGGAAAGCACTGTGGTGCAGAATAATACTTGTGTAGTTTCTCTGCACAATTATCCCTTTTCCTTGTAATTCTGCCAGGAGGGGCAAATGAATCCAGCCAACCCTTTCCTGCCTGTCTGCCTTTATAAAATACATTCAGGTGGGAAACACATGATACCTGCAAAACAATATTAAAAATTGCTTGATGGCTCTTAAATGACTGCTGTGATCTGTAATGGCAACAGAATTAATTATGAATGGAGCAAAGTAACTTTCAGAGCTCCTCACTGCATTCACACTTGAAGCTTGAGGACTGGGAGCAAAATAAACCACAATTTTAGGAATATCTATAAGGTAATTAGTGCTACAGAGCTTTTGGTAGGCTGGAATAGGTCAACAGTTTTTCTGGTATACCTTCCTTCCAGTAAAACAGCTCTCCTAGATGACTCCAAGGAAATAATTTAAATCTCAAAGCATCAAAGGCTTGATTTCCCCTACTGCCAAGATAAATCATAGATTAAATCTGGGAGTGTGAAAAAGCATAATCAGGCTGCTATTGTGTGCTTCATTCATAACTCAATACAGAGATCTACATTTGCATATCTCTTTGAGTTAAAGTCATTAGGTGAAATCCTGAAATCTGTTTTTATTTGCACAGTGAAAAATTCATTTGATGACAATTATGTCAACTTTCACCCCTTGAAAGTCGATTTTCAAGTACTTCTTTGAGATAAAAGAACTCCCACATAGTTATGCTCAGTCATTTTTAAGGTAACCAGGAAGGTTAAGTAGAAGGTTCTACTCAGCTCTTCTCAGTAACACCGAGCTAATCCTAAGGCAAACATGGAATAAAGGTTGTTCATTGCTTTGAAGTTTGCTTTTCCACATGAGGATCTCATGTAGGTATCTCCAACGAAATGTTATGTATTATTAAGTCTAATTGACAAGGAGAAAACTAGAAACATAGAAAAGTGAAGTACTTCCTGATCACTGATCCACATTGTCTCCCACTTCAGCAGGGATGGAATTATGGTGTAGTGTTAGGAGCCTTCAGCCCACGTTGGTGTCAGGCTGATGGGCAAAGGAGCCAACTCATATTTGCACCCACATTCAAACCAAATCCATCTCTCTTATAAGTGTCTACACTTCTGCTCTGGGCTAGAACTGACCACTGAAGAGCCTCCTGCTCCCTCAAGGCAAGAAAAGCAGCAGACACCATATAGGAAAGTTTGAAACATAGGGAATGAAAGGAGAAAAAAAAAGTGTGAAGGAAAGGAGAATGAACTAAAAATGTTGACATTAAAAATAATAAAATAAACCCAGACTAAAGCCTATGAGTGCCTCTGGAATCCTGTGATCATGAAGAACATAGCCAAGTTATTGCTTTTTAGGTCATTCAGCTCTTCTGCCAGATTTAAGCAGCCAAGTCATCCCTTCATGCAAATTAATTTTGCAAGTAAACACAGGAACACCCTCCAGCCTATGGGAGAGGCAGCCAAAGAAGTGGAGGCCAGCACAGTACAGCAGACTTTCATAAATTTGCTCATCACTGGCAAACACTGAAAGCTAAAGAGAGAGTGAAGGTGTGTGACTGCTTTAGACTATTTCCATGGGTGCAGCAACTCCTCATCCTGCTTATTGTGTATTTCTGTATGTCCATAAAATATACACAGTGTTTTACACAGAATCCAGTGAACCAACAAGAGAACAGGATCATAGGATCAGGTATAAATAAATTGGCTCAAGCATTTATTATGACTCAGCAGTGAAAAAACTCATTGATAATTAGCATAAAAAGTAAACACTGCATAAATATACTTAGTTATAGCTACAGAATTATATAATTAAACTATTTTTCAGAGTCCTTCAGTTTGTTTTTATTCTATTACTCTACAAGATCTTTCCTTCAAAGCTCTGCTGTGCTTGAATTCCTCTATAGTTGAACTAGATCAAGCATGTTCAAGGATTAGTTGCAGGCTTGTTTTGGTCCATGTCTAAAATTTTGGGGAAAAAAATGCTGGCCTTTCCTACATGCCTGCAAACCAGAAGAACAGGCATTCTGAAAGTTTGTATACTTTGGTGGGAAAGCTGGAAAAATAGTTGTTTGCCAAATGCTTTTAAAGAAAAGGATTAAATTAGACCTGGGAAAACCTTTCATCCATGATAAGCATAATCATAAGCTCCAATCATTGGCCTGTTTCACATCCAGTGCCTTTCCCCAGCTGAGGAGCTGCCCACTAGATGCCACTGTTTCTGCACACAACCAGAATCACAGCCCACAAGGACTGAAAGCTCCACATCCCTCTTCCTCCTGCTTGATTTTTTACTCTTTTCTTAAAAATGTTCAGCTCAATTGATCAAAATCAAAAGTCACCTCTAACCCATAAAATAAAGACCTTCAGCAAATGGCTGATTATTGCCCCCTCTGGGAGGGCTGCAGACTGCCCTGAGTGTGGGTGTTGGTGTGGTTCTGCTTCATTATGCACAGAAAGAAATGGTTGAAAGTTCCTACAAGCACATTGTGGTGGTCTGTGGCTTTTTACTGCCTCCTATCCATGCACAGATGCTAATAGAATATTTTGTGTGTTTGCAGAAGCTGTTCCCTATCTGTTCTCTATCAGGGCATTATCAATGGAGAAGGACTACAAAAGATGCTGAGTTTTTATTAGCATATGCACTTTTTGGTAGCTTCCTTTTATTTTTGGAATTTAGTTAAAGGAGTGCCTAGTGTTCCCTCTCAAAACTCAACTCCTTTGGCACACAGAGTGTAAACACCTCCCCATACAATGCTTCTGTGTATTGTGTAGAAGAACTCACTGAAGTTGGGCTGCAGTGGCTGTGTCCACCCCGTGGTGACAGAGCTGATTGGATGTTGAAAGGAGCTGTAGTGGTTACAGAAAATCAGGGAGATCAGCATTTAGCACAACATTATCACTCAGACATTGTTCACTTCATTTGCCTCCTGAGCAGAGTTTACAGCCCACAGACCTCACCTCCTGCTCTCTATCACATGGACAATGCAGCCACTGCCCAAATTGATTGCTATTAGGGTGGGGTTCCAGGAACAATAAATACATCACCTTGACTATCCTAAAATTTTTGGAGTGGAATAATGGACTGCATGCTCTGAGGAAATATGTAAATAAAGTAGCTTAATTCTGCTTAAGAGTTCATTTAACTCTGTGGATTATTATTTACTAAGAGCCACGCTTTCAACAGAAACCCACTCTAAAATTGAAGATTGAATGCTTGCAAAAATACAAGTTTACCTTAAGAAATTTTGCATTGCTCAGTTAAATGAGTCCCAGCCTCCCCAATCCCAGGAATAAGACAGGCTGCATGGATGTGGGCATGGAAAATTGCTCCAAATTTTATGTAAGGAAAATAGAATCCACTGTTTTAGAGGGAGTATTGTAAAGTTTGATGTGCCTATTTTAAAAGCATTTGGAACAGATATTCCCTCTCTCTGATCAGACAGAAATGTCTTTCCTTCCAGCTTTAATGCCAACTCCAGAGGGAAAAAAAAAGAGGAATGGAACTTCCTGGCATTTTGGAACATATTGGGCAAAGCTGGAAGAAGTCTGGGTGGGAAGAAGGCTGCTGGGGTGTGATGGGGCTGGGACAGCAGACCTTGGGCTGTGTTTGATTGAATCAGGTGGGGCCAGCAGGGACAAACACAGCACTGGTTTCTGAGAGCAGAGAGCCCCAGTCTGTGCTCTGTGTGGAAACTTTGGCTCTTTGATCCTTCAGCTTAATTCAATCCAGGGGCAAATCAGAGCAGCAGTGGGTGTGTGGAGGTGCAGGTGTGCACGTAGGTTTGGGGGATGGAGGGACTGAAGGATGGAGACAATGGGAATTGGTGCTGCCCTGCCCAGCACCAACCATCCCTGCAGCACCCAGTGAGCTCCCATTCCTCTCACCCCTTCCCAGGACTCAGATCTGACACTCAGAGGGACTTTTTTTTTCTTCCTAAACCCAAGAGTTTCTAGAAGCAGAGATTTCAGTGGCACAGCTGATCTTTGGGCTGCCAGATTGCCTTGTGACGTGTCAGACTCACAGGGAATTGCAAGGGGCTGCACACTCTGGTCCCTCCTGGAGCTGCAGGCTCTGGGGCTGCCCAGGCAGCCAGGCACCCCATCCCTCAGGCTGGCAGTCAGTCTGCCAGTCCCCAGCATTGCCTGCTTGCCCCAGGAATGTGCCAGCCCATCTCAGCCAGCAGTGGCTGCAGCCCTGCCTGGCCAGTGCCACTCAGAGCTCTGAAACACCCAGCAGGTCTGAGCAAAGATCTGCTCCAACTTACAGATGAGCCCCTAGAAAGCTGCTGCTGCAAAGAGCCAAACCAAACCTGCCTATGGCACTAACACTCTCACAGTGAGACTCTGCCAGAGCCAGAGCAGCCCAAGGCAGCATAAAGTGCTTCTTTCTGCCTTGCTCTGAGGATCTCCTGGCCTGGAGCAGTGGTGCCTCAGGGATTATTGCTGGCTCAGTCCTTTCACACTGGTCCAGAGCTATTGTCCTGTGCTGGCCAAGGAAGATTCTCCCATCTCCTCAGAGAGGAGCAGATGAGCTGACAGAGAAGGGGCAGTGGATGCCCAGCTGAAGGTGCCTCCAGTGCCTTTGTCACCTGCAGGACATGTTGCCCATGAGTCCCAGGTTTTCAAGGGTCCCTGAGATGTGACCTACAAATAACAGGTAGTATAGCAACCCCTGTTTTAGTCTGTATCATGAAAAATGAGACACCAATGCAAGTTCTGTCTAAGCAGAAACTTCTTTTTTCTGTCCCTAAAATGAGGATTACATACAAATACCAGAAGGCTGTTGCAAAGAAAACCCAGAGCACTGAGTTTGTTGGCCTTTTTGGCTTTGTGGAAAACTTAACATTTTGTTGCAGTTCTTCAGTTTGGTACTGCTCTACTGCACAAACTGGGAACCGTGCTTAAAAGAGAAGTGACTATTTTAAACTAATTGAGATTTTAGTTGTGTTTCATGTACTGTGTCCACTTAGCTCCACTGTCTGTGTGCCCTTTGTGCTTTGATATATGGCAATGATACAGAAATACTGCATTGTGGGATGAGAAGAGGCTCAGGGGAGAAGGATATAAACCAGATGTGCAACATATCCAATGTGCATTCAGTGTACCTCCTGTGACCTGTCTGGAGATGATACAAATGCAATCAGTTTTTGAGACAAAGAAAGAGAAATTAGCTCCAAGAGCAGGAAGGGAAAACAGCAGACCAGAGCAATTCAATAAATAGGAAATAATTTCAAGCAAGCTACCAAAAGGGAAAAAAAACCAAACCAAAAAATCCAAAGCAAGAAAGCGCACATTTCTTCTAAAAATTTGTAAAATAAAAAAGAAACTTAGAACATTTCCCTTGTGTTTTGACTAAAACCACAAAGACAATTCTCTGCAGAAAACTCCAGTTTGTTTCACAGAACCTCTTGTTAAATTGTGTATCATTTATCTCAGAGCATAGTCACATAAAGCTTTAAGCCTTACAGTCATTTTCAGTTTTATCCTCCCAGTGCAAGTATCTCAAACCAGTATCAGAATGACAGAACTGCTCATGGCAAGCTGACTTTGGGGGTTCCACCTAAAAATAAAACCTCCTTTCAGCATAGCATTTTTCCTCCAACAAGGGATTTTAATGGCCAGACCCTTGTTAGCTGTAAGCTGGACAGATCTGACTCCACTGTGGCAGGAGAAAAGCTGTGACACGCCAGTGTAACAATGCACACCCAAACCCTGCTCTTCTTTGGAACGGGCAGGTTTTGGGGGATACAAGTCCCAGACTCTCCCCAGTACAATTGAAACAGTGGCACAGGATGAAGCTTGTGGAGTTTAGGGTGTTTTGCACCAGACATCTGGATTCAGAAGGTACAACCAGCACTAATTACCCACCAGCTTTGTGATAAAGCTGAAACAAGGATGGACAAATGCAAAACACTGACCTGGAAGGTTTCTGTCTTTCCAGGATGATCCTACATTTTCCCTTGTTCTGTTACTGGGTTTTATGCTTCCCTTTTCCAGCACATTCTGGTGTCAAGTCTTGTGAAAATGTGCCACACACAGGGGCTTTTTCCATCACAGTAAAGAAAAAGCCACAGATCCCCAGAAGTTTCCATTGCCGTGGGTTTGAAGCTGCCCAGCCCCAGCAGTGGGGAGGGGAATTTTCTCTTGTGGCAGAGTTTGTCAGTGGGAGTTTCCCCTTTCTTCTCTTACCTTGGCTGCTGGTGTGGCAGGTCCCAGCAGTGGCTCCCCATTCCCACAGACGGGTGGGATGGGAAGGGGAGCTGAGGAATTTTGGTTTGGCACCCCTTGCACAGCAAGGCAGCCAGGAGGGGAACGTGGCTGGAGCCAAGCATGATGCAAACACAGATTGCTGCTTCTGGAAAGGAGGAAACCCAGGAGCCACCACAAAAGCACTGCTTTGCTCTTGGGACAGCTCAGCTGTGTGCTGCCCCTGAGCCTGACAGGACTAGGACAGTATTGCACTGAACTGGGAAATGGTCTTTGGGATGTGTCTCACAAATTAAATGCTCATTGTTTAGATAATTTGGAAAAATACCTTGTTTTTCTTTGGTTGACTGGTCTCTGGAAAATTTTAGGGTGGCATGCACATTGTGGTAAAAGAAAAAAAAAAAAAGAATAACAAGAAATTTGAATTAATTTGACATGCTGGAGTAGTGCTGCTGGGGGATAGTAGACATTACAAATGGAAAAAAGAAGGCAACACAGATAACTGTGTTTACTGCTAAAGAGAATCCCAGGACAAAAAGTGCTTGCAAACCTCAGTGCCCAATGGCTACTGAGAAGTGGGGAGGTGCTTATGAGAAAGGAGAAGAGGAGCTGCCAAGAAATGTGAGAAGTTCACAGCCTTGCCTGGACAGTTGCATTCTTGTGGGTTGGATGCTGCTGGACCAATCAGGCCATCATTCAGTGGCCCTTTGGGTGCTACTGGAGAAGCAGTTCTTGCATTCCCTGTTCCCCCAGACACCCATCCCTGCACACACATACCCAAGCACAAGCATTCATGTGCCTCTACTACCCAAGAAACTGACTAAAAAAAAACCAAAAGAATTCAAGTAATTGAGTTGATACTCAGTTGGATTCTGTGGTCCAACACATTGCACAGCCAGGCAGACACTGGTGCCAGACAAGAGAGGGTGAAAGAAGTGACTGGGTGCAGAGGAAGAGGGAGAGGGTGGAACAGCTCCTTTCAGCAGCAGCCAGATTTATGCCAGATTAAAGTGACCGTGCAACCACGACCTCTTTGAGCAGCCCCCTTAATTTCATTTTGGGCACGTGAAGAATCAGCTTTTACTCCTGCTGAGTTAAGAGCAGCACAAACAGGCTTTTATCATCCAATGGTCCTGCATTTGCTGGACTTGTGATGTGCTCTGCCAGAATTTCTGGGAGGATCTGTGGCAATTATGGGGGAACCCACCTAGGGACAATATCATTGCAGTGTAAGAAGGCTGGTGTGTGTGTGCAGCTACTTTAGCAGCTCTGTCTGCTCTGAAAGCAAATGAACTCAAGAGCAGACAAGAACTGATATGTGAAGTCAGAGTATAAATCTGACTGCATAAATTAAATGGACGGGAATGCAATGGATTTTGAATAGGTTCTTTCACATGACAGTGTTCTCCTGGAATCAGAGAGCAGACACTGCAGGGAAAAAAAGCTTTACAGTGCTCTGAAATAAATATTAGTGTTTCTCTTAGCACAGAGGAGTTAAATGAAGTGGCAAATCAAAACATGCATGTGTATGCATATACATTAGTTACAGATAGAAAATGGGACTGCAGTGGAAAAGGATTGATGTGGAATATTGACTGATACAGAATATGGACAAAATATTGTCTGATACAGAATATGCACAAAATGTTGACTGTGTGTTGCAAGTTTTGTACCCCCCCTAAGGTATTTTCTCTCTGGGATACTAACTGGCAGATAGAGGAAGGTCTGAGCCTCCAACATGGAATTTCATCTTCCCTCAGCAATTCCCTGCACAGAGCTATGGAAAGAGTCACAAAATTGTGGGTCAGTGCTTCCTGAATCAGCTGAGAGCCTGCAGTTCAAGACCCAAGGGAAGAACTGAGCTCTTCAGGCAATATCATTGCAGAAATCACAGAAGCAGAATAAATCAGGATATGTTGAGATCCAAGGTCTCCTACAGGGTTTCCAAGAGTAGGACAATGTTCTTTTAGGTCACTGCAATAACAACACCAATTCCAGTGCTGGTGATAGTAATTCTATGTCTGGTCCACAAGTGATTTATGGCAATTTATAAAACTCCTCTCCAGACACAACTATGAAAGTAACCACATCCCAGAGTGTTTATAATGAGCATTATCTTTAGCCACTTCCTTAAATATTTTATTAGAATTTGTATAGTTTATCTGCAGGTTCAATGAAATTATTTAACTTTTCTAATAATCTCTTATAATTCCTGGGTTTAATTTTGTAGGTGTTAATTTGATATTGAGAAACTGAATACTTTGGGCTTCAGTTGTCTCATTAGTATAATTTCAGTGGTAACTTCTTGGGTTTGTTTTTTCACATTTAATAATTTCAATGCATTCATGAAAATTTGGAGCTGTTTTTCTTTCAAAAACTGCATAGACCAAAATCACTGAAGAAACAAGAAAAATTTGGTTTTCTTGTTCAAACTGAATTTAATGAAGCATGTTTTCACTGAAGTGATACCTCTAATTCCTTATTCAATGTTTACTATTACTGAGGAAAAAAGGACATTTCTGGTACTAATAGGGTTTCATTACAGCTGTTTTTTGCCCAAGAAATTACATGTGAAACATGACCATGTTCTCTGGAAAGCTGTCCTTTCCCAGCTGGCCAGTTCTTCTCTTTCTTGCCTGATCCACAGCCTGCTGAGGGTGATTTCCAGCCCTTTGACTCAGAGCCACTATCCATGTCTCCTGATCTTCTGTGGTACTGGGAATTATTCACCCTCCAACTCTTACAAATTTCAGCTGCCCTTGGCTGCTCCAGTGGTTGCCTTGTCAGGATTCTTATTTACCCTTCAACAAAACACCACAAGTTGTTTAAAACTCAGAACATTGCAGTGAGGTGTTTCATGCAAAATATTCAGACATTATAAGTGAAAAGAATGATTGAAGAGAAAAATACAAAACTCTGCTGCAGTTTGTGTCTCTGCCATCAGAAAAGGCTATAGCTTAGTCATTTCATTCAAAACCAAATATGCAGTTTTCCTAAATACCTTCCCTGGTCAGACCACCAAAGCACTTATCATTTCTGTTTTGCTCACCAAACATTTTTATGATTTTCCACAAGAAATAGCCAGGCCAGATGCTAATAACCATTCTGAGAGGATGGGAATACATCATGTCTCCAGACACCACAAAAATAAAATAAATCACAAGAGGAAAAAGATTTTATATGGCTTGTTTTTTAAATTATGTTTTGCTATAAGGAAGTGATGAATAGAAGCATGCACCAAAGTAAGGAGAAAAAAGCTACCTTGCCTAGAGCTTGGAGCACTGCTATTACCAGAAAAAATCAGTCTTTGGAAGAGCAGCCAAGAGGTTTAAGAGCACCAGCCACAGTCTTTAGAAACCCCCTCTCTTTAAGATCAGAATGTCAACATTAGGGACTGTGTCTGTACCAAGAAATAACATCCACAAATTTAACAATGAGGGCAGTTCATCACTGTGCTATCTTATCTAGGGATGAACAAGATTCCTGTTCCTCATAGTCTTTAAATCAAGGCTTGGTGCATGTCTGGGTGTTGCACTGACATGGAAAGCAGAGACAGGAGCCCCTTTTGGAAATCTCTGAGCTCACAGAGCAAGAGTCCAGCAGGACAAAGGCAGAGTAGTGCTGGTAGGGCAAATGATCCTGTGCTGAGTGCAGCTGGACTGATCTCTGTCCCCACCAGCTATTTACAATTACCCTGTATATCTTTACTCTTCCCTGTGTAGATACTCAGGTGTGTATATCTGCACCTCAGTGTAGATGTAACATGGTTAACTTTCTGTACAAAGTATTAAAGCTCAGACAGAATTTATGGAGACATCCCTGGGTGATGCTCATGGCCTGCCAGACAGCCCCTCTTGATGTGTGCAGGTAAAACAAACCCATTTCCAGAGATAAGCCCTTTCACAGATCACTCAGCATTATGGATGAAAAGTTTCTTCCTCTGGGATTTGCTGGCTCTCCCCTCTCTGACCCCCTGTCCCTGTCTGTGAGGTTCAGGCCACATGGGAGTCAAAAATCTGGCCCTGCTGGTTTGCAGTGCTGTCAACATTCACCCAGAAGCAGCTTAGAAACCAGTGACTGCCCTAACACCAGTGTTGGGTGCTTTATTGCACTGCCACTCAAAACCAGAGCATCAACCAGTGCCTGACAAGATTCTTTTACCCACCCCACACAGCAGAACAAACTCCTGTATCAATATCTGTTTCTATTATTAAACTCTGGATATTCCCCCCAGCATTCTCAGTCTTGTAATGCTTGCCCTTGGCTCCCCTTACAGACCTGCCTGGCAAACATTTCTGCCTCTGCTGTGAGGGGCTGGGACCAAAATCGTGCCTTGCTGGCACAGCAGCCATGGCTGGGTGCCAACATTTCAATCCCACTTTGTGCCTGCCCACCAGAAAGCCAGGCACACACACACACACACACACACACTGCCCTGCATTACCACAGTGTCCTCTATAAGAAAACATGGATTTCTGCCACCAGACAGACACAGAAACTAGTAAGCTATTCCCTGCATTCTTCTATCCCCCTGGGCACCCTGTGTAAGGGAAGCCATTGATGCTTGCCATCAGATAGACACACAGACTAGTAATAAAATACCCATGATTCACTGCATTTTTATTCCTTAGGGTGCCTCTGAAGAGGGAGCTACTGATTCCTTACTTGTGTTTAAATGATTTGTGGAGGGGGAAAAAAATCTATTTTATAGTTTGTGCCTTTAGTCATAGGGGAAACTGTTTTCTGTGAGTTCAGTTTTTTTTTTTTTTTTAATAGATAGCCTTTCTCTAATTACTTATCTTTACTCTGGTTATTTTATAGGAAACTAAAGTTTTCCCTAATCTTGTAATTTTAATCAGTTAAAAATTATCTTTTGGGTGAAACATCAAACTGTCCCAGTTTCCAGATTTACTCATTTCAGTGTGAGATTTTCCAGCTTGAAGAACATGACCTTTAATGGCTCAGCATTCCTAAAACTGTAGCCCCTTTCTAGCACAAGCAATTATGTCCCTAAGGATTGTGTAAAAGGCAAAAAGGTGAAGAGAAGTGAACATGCCAAGGAGTTTTCCCCAGGTTGTACAGAAAATCAGGCAGAACCCAAAGTTCTCTGTACTTGGGGTCACTGGACACGCTGCTCTGAGCCCCTGCCCAGCACCTGGGGAAAGCAGGACCCTGCACATTGTCAGGGGAAGAACAGCCAGGATCTCCTCGCCCTCCCAGCCCTAAGGAAGGTCATGGTTGCTCTTTGGGATGGGTTTGGACACTGGAGCACAGCACAGCAGCTGAAACCAAGACACAGGTCTCCTCATTCAGTGTCCTTATCCCCAGGACAGGCTGGAGCCACATCATTTCCCAATGCTGTAGGAAGCAGACCATCCCTTGGAAGTGCAGGCAGGATCCCTGCCTCAGGCTGTGTTCTGGTGAGTGCTGTGAGCTGGCCCCTCTCACCATTCCCTTTCCCTGTTAGTCACACTCAGCCTGGCTGCCCTTTCTGCCTCTGAAGCCCAGCAGGAAGCACAGCCTGGGCTCAGGGAGAAGGCAAGCACAGCATTTTCTGCAGGCAAGGATCCACAGCTCCAAACAGCCTAATAACACATCTCAGTTCCTGCCTTGGTGGTGTCTGCCTTGGAGAAGCCAAGGGCTGGAGGAGAAGGCACTGGCCAGGACAAAAGTGCATTGGCAAAGCTCTGTGGAGGCACTCATGTAAATCCTGCCCACACTGCCCTGATCCCTCCAGTGCTTTCAGGAGGACTGGCTCTGAGAATCTTTTTATAAAAGCAAATCATTTATAAGGGGATTTTAAAAAAATTAAGTAACTGCTTGGCCTGAAGCTTGTTGCTGCTCAAGGACTTCCCACACTGTACTAAGTGAGAAGTTTCTCTTTTGGAGTCCAGTTCACACCCAAGCTCAGCCTCAGCCACATCTGCTTTTCCAGGGATGCTCCAATGTTTACGTGTGGCTGGGGAGCTCCAAAGTTGGTTGGGCCAAACAAGCAGAGTTTAGGGCTGAGCTGCCTGGGAGATCACTGATCCAGTGTGTTTCTCAGGGAAAGATTGCTAACACAGTCCTGCAGGACACCAAGCTGGAAATAAAGCTGTTGCTTGCAAAGGGAACTCCTGAACATCAGCAGTGTGTGGCAGCTTGCAGCCCAGCAAGGGGGATGTCTCCACTTGGACCTGCACATGTGGAACTCATTTTCCATTTCCTAATATCCACTGATGCCTCTGCAAAGGTAAAGAGCAGCCCTAAATCAGAATCCAATAATGTGTGAGGAAGGAGCTTATGGGAACTGCATTTTTCCTTCACCTGCACAGGCAACAAGCAGCCAGACTCCAGTTCTTCTAGTCTTAAATCCTCTTATTTGACCAAATTAATCCAGAGACTAATTTATAATCCACCTGTGTTGTCCTAACCTTTCCCTTTTGTCCAGAAAGCAGGATTTTGTGTTCATTCCTCTGTCTCAGGAGAAAGATTTGAATCTCCATCTGAGTTATTTGCACACAGAAAGATCTCAGAGGACTCAGACATACAAGCAGACACAATAACTTGTCTGTTGAGTTTCCTGGTGAAGGTGAAGATACAAACTTGTGGAAGAAGAAATTCACTAGATGAGGTAGAAAATATCTAATATTCACCAGAGATATTTCTTCCATAACAAAGCAATTCTTGCCCTTGAGCATTACTGCCAACAGTTTGCTATCATTTAGTGGCAACAGCCTTGTTTGCAGGAGCTGTAATTCATTTGTCCTTATGGAAACTGGACATTACAATCAGCAAACTTTTGAAGATGACCTGCAAATTATTAACTCAAGGTAAAGCTCTAGAATCATCCAAGAGACACAGAGACTGCCTGAAGCAGAGGTACAGAAGGAGCTGCTCTGGAAGGAGCAGCTCAACACCTCATTAGCTGAGCTCCATGCCATTCAGTCTGAGTGACTGAATATTTCCAACACAATTGAAACTGTGGTTCCCTGAATTAATGTTGTTTTTAATAAAAGGAGGCATTAAGTTGCCTTCTTTGGTGAGCAGTGAGGAATGTTTCTGACTTCCCTACCAGACATGGCTGTGTTTGGGTGATGTTTGTGAGGCACTTGGAGAAGAAATGTGCTATATAAAATTAAAGATTATGCCAAACCTCAGTGTTGGATTAATATGTCTGTGTGAATTTAGAGGATGAAAAGTCACCTTCCATTTGATGGCAATGTGTCAAATTCCACGTTAGTGTAAACTTTATGCAGACAGTTATAAAGAAGTTATTCCAGTTGTACTGACAAAGAATCTGACCTTGGTCCATTTGCTTGAAATGAAGAAATCAGAATCCTGGTCCTGCCAGAAGTTTGTATGAAAAGTGATGTCTAGATCCTAGCTTTGCTTTTTGAGGCTTTTAAAAATGCATAGTCATGATCTATTGCTATATAAGCAGTAAATGCTAGCAAAGAAATTTTAAATCAGAAGAAAAGATGCTTTATAAATTACAGAATTTTGAGAGTTGCTTTTTCAGACATTTTGTGGATTCACCTGAAATTGCAGAGCAAGGGTAAGTTTCTGTTCAAAACTAAGGAATGAATTTTGTGTCCTCCCAAACTCTGTATATGCCTGCAATGTGGTAAATGGTACTTTGTGAAAACTCTGTGCTGGTGCATGAAATGAGGGTGCTGCAGCCCCATCCTGCAGCACTGACTCCTCTGACTCAAAGCACTGCAGCAGTGCTGGGGATCCCATCCAGATCCCCACTGCTCCAGAGGACACAGACTGCAGCAAACAGATCTGCAGGACCACTTTCAAAGCAGATTCAGTGTCTCACTGGGAGATTTTTGCTGGCTAAATTAGCAAAATTCAGAGCATACATTAGGTCTGTGTCTCCAGTTAATGAGTCCTTTGTTTTATTAGCTGAGTTGGTAAGGAGGGTGATTTTCTAATACATCTTTCCCAGCAGAGTAAAATATCCACCAGTGAAAGCAGCCATAGGCAATCCATTATTTTTATATTACCATGTAAGCTGCTCCTTACAAATAATGAACGCTCATAACTAAACGCTGCTCAGAAGAATAAATGACTAACCAGATTTTATCAGTACACAAGCTAAATTCAATGATTTATGAAGAAATCTTGGTCCTGTCTAATGGAATTTTCCCAAAATAAATTCATGTAAACAACTTGCCACAAAGAGGCAGTCAGTGCTGCTTGGTATGTGTAAACAGCATTAACAGTTGAGAATATAATCTCCTTGACTGCTGGGCAGTCTGGGGAGATTCATGCAGAGTCTCCATTCAGAAAACCACCTTTGGCTCTGCTCCTCCTGACATCATAATGGCACCCATTTCATTAGTTTTTAGTAGATGTTAATATCATCACAGATGGGTAGAATCGTTTTGTTTTTCAAAGCCAACACAGTTTTTACAGTGCTCATCAGAATGCCAGGATGAGAGGCACAGGTAGAAGGAGTGGGAGGAGGTAAAAGAGCCTGAAATGAACATAATCCAACTCCTGAATAAATGTATCACAGTGTATTCAGTTCTAGCAGTGGATTTTCCAACACCTTTTTACACGTTCCTAGAATTCATCTCAAAGTACAGTGGGGTTGTATTAACGTGCCACAGTCATTCTTAACATGTTGCCAGGGTAACTCTTATTTACATGGTCTGTAACTGCAAAGTGAAGTCAAATATCTAATAAATTATCTCTCTGATGTTAATTAGGCCTGTTAGGAGGTGCCACTGAGAGCAATGTGTGTAAACTGATCCGTGTGAGTGGCTCAAGCCCATTTGGGCTGGTTCCCAAACAACCTAGACCAGAGTTCTAAAGCAAACCAAGACCTTTTCAGTTTGCATCATTATCAGAAATATTTCCTTCTCTGCCTAAATTCATCCTCAGGAGCAACACAGCACAGTCAGCAGCAGTTTTAGAAGAATAAGGGAAAGTAGGCAGGCTGGCTGAGCACCAAACTGCAAAGACAGTTGGCTTTTTCTAATGGCTGTTCATAAATACAGCATATTACCAGTTTCATGGGCATGGGGGCTAAGGACAGCATGTTCTCCTGCTCGGTGGAAGAAGAAGTCCTGCACTGTACCTGCAGATTTTACAGGGACTAATAAGTACCTTTTTTAGATTTTTAGAACTTTCAAGGCTTCTCACAGTTAATATTTTTACATTAGCCTGATTTTCCAATATGCCTCCTAGGCAGATGAAGACTGATGTTTTTTAAAAGGGACTAGTGATTTTGCATGCCTGCTCTGGGGTGCCTAGCTTGAGCCTGAGAACAGCCTGATAGTTTGAGGATTTCCAAAAATCAGTTCCTTTGAGGTGCCTCAACCTGGCACCTCATCAGTCTCCCCTCAACTTTGGTCAGTGACAAAAAACAATCCCCAAATACTCCTTGCTGCTGAAGTCCCTGCTGCAGTTGGACAGGGTGCTTTCCTACAGAGAAGATGTGAGATTTAATTTGCAGCCAATTGCTGCTGTTCCACAGCTGGTGACTGTGAGCTCAGCCTGGAGCTGATCGAAGGGACTCCTTGGACTTTCATCATGTAGCTCTCAGTTCAGAGTGTGTGAATGAGATCAATATTTACTTCCACTGTCTCAGACATCTGCCTGATTAGCTCTCTGTAACTTGTGAGCTGTTTTGGACGACACTTTCTTGACTGTCAAAACTTTTGTTTCAATTTTAGGTTAATTTGTTTAAAACAAAAGAAGTGTCTTTGGCCAGCAGGAGTAAAGGGTATTAGTATTATCCATCCAGTGCTTTTACATTAGAATGGTTTAATTTTGAAATAAGAACAGAATAGTTTAATTCAATCATTGGCACCAAAATAATACCAGTATCAGATAATAGAGACTTCCTATGAAAGATATACCTGATGTCAGACAGCCTTCTAGGCAGGCTGGCAGCCAGCTCTAATAGAAAAACAGTCTGTGAAGAATTCCCACCATATTATATTCCCAGGCTTTTTTGGAAGCTATTTTCTGGCTAATCAAAAACCAGAAGCTATGTCTTCAGCAGATATAGAATAACATCCTTGCTGAACTACAGCAGCTCAAGATCTGGCCCCAGCATGAATTTAAGAGTTTTAGCTACACTTGAAGCCCAGCCTTCTTCTACTGACCCAGCTTTAACTAGGTGTGACAGCACTCCAGGTCAGGGTGCTCAGGGCAGTGGGAGTGAAGTGGGATATCAAACCAGAGCAGAACAATGGTGATTTACAATGACTTTGCAGAAATGGATCTCTCATGAATAAGGCAACAGGGAAGTCATGTGTCTGTGCCTTTTCCACATCCATGTGCCTGTACCTGCTGGCCAGTGTCCATCCTGTGGCTCCCAGAGCTGCTGATGGGGTGGGACCATCCAGCCCTCAGCTGCACAGTGTGGGGAGCCCACGGGATCAGTGCAGACAGCCTTAAAGCATCCCACACAAACCTGGATTCATCTACAAGAGACTGAAGCATGAGCTGTGAGTGGTATTTATGTAGCACCTGGGCTATGGAGCTAAAGCTGTGATAGCTTGGCCTCCCTCTCAGAGTACTCTTTCCCTACTCTTTTCTTTATAAAACACGAGTTGAGGTGACCCAGCTGGAGACATTCAGTGCTGCTGAGAACTGCTGGGGATGTACAATAGCTGAGTGTACCAATACAAGCACTTCAAGTCTCTGATGGCCTATTTGCCAATCTTAATATAATCCTGGAAGATGAAATCTATAACTAATTTAATGCATCAGATAGACACAGAAATAGCACAGTCTGTCAATCCCATGGGGATGCTGCTTCAAGTAATGGATTTTCAGTGTTGGGCAGCACTTTGGTCACTGCATTCCTGCAAAGGAAAGCAGGATGTTTTCCTGCTTTTCCTTCTGCTTTCACTCACTCTGTCAATCTAGACAAATTGTTTAATCTCTTTACACCTTATTCTGGTAAACTGTAAAGTAGCTATCCTGAAGCTTAATTACTATTTGTGAGCACACAAGAACTTCAAATGAAGAGTGACATAGAAACACAAAATACTATTGCCTGCTCCTTTGAAACTTTGGGCTCTTCATTATCCATCAAGCAGGTCCAATTCTCCTTTTAATTACTTCCACCTTATGTCACTACAAGTCTCCAAAGTAATTATTTACATTGTTGTAATAGAACAGATTCAGGTTGAGGTATCCTTATTTCCAAACCAAGTAAAGATCTTTGAGGATAGCTCAATTTTAGCTTAAACACACAGGGTGTTTCCTTGGCTGGTTATTCCACACAGCCATCCCTTTTCCCTTCCTCCCCAGATATTTGTTCTGCTCCCTTTTTCATCCAGATTGTTGCAGCACTTCACCATCCTACAGTATATGTCACATAGTCTGAGTTTATAGCACTTGCAAAAGATCAGTAACATTTCTCACATCTGGAAGTGGTAACAGGGATACAATTCTCATCAAAGTATAAACCTAAATTTTGCATTGTATGGTTTATATCAGTTTAAAAGTTTGAAGTACAGTTCCAATATTCACCTGTAATTTGGATCCTTGCAATCTACATTCCGTGGTGGGACAGATCTTCATGATGATTAACACTTCTCTGGGGCAACTTGAGATTTTTGTATTTTCTACTCAACCACCATTCAGATGTGCCTGGCATTTAGGTCCCCCCAGCTGCCCAGGATGTTTTGACATCTCCAGTGCAAGCATGAGTGGCACCTCCACATCCTTCACTGCAGCCAGCTTGAAAACCTGACAGTCCTTGGCCAGGGGTGCCAACAGTGCATGAATAACTTTCACAGTGAAACTACTTCTCTCTAGAACACAAATCCTTTATTCTTGCTCTTTCCATCCTAACCTGGCCTGCAGCTATGAGCAGCAATACAGAGCTCTGTCAGGAGAAATCCTCCTGTGCATCCTCCCCAGCAGCCACTCCTGTCCCAGGAGCCCCCTGGCTGCAGAACAGGCTGCAGAACTCACCCTGAGTTTGGAACCAAACTCCTGAGTTTGGAACATGCTGACAGCTCCATGCTGATCACTGGAGTGTTAGCCTGGTTCTGTTTGACACGTGAGGTCAACAAGATCATTGGAAATGTCCCATTGTTGATCTTCTGAGGATCCTCAGAGTTCTGACACTGCTGAAGTACCTGCCACAGATGCCATAACCACACAGGAAAGAACTATCTTCCCAAAAATGTGGTTCCTGTGACTGCTACTTTGTGGAATTGTTCCTTACACGTGCACATGAACTGTCTTGTTTGTCTAATTATTAGGATGGCACGAAAAACTATCAATAGCTACAAACTTACAAACCCTGGCTCTTCCTGAGCTAGTGAGAGCACAGTTTCTGTGTTCTCGTTGGAAATACACTTACATCACTGAAAAGGGGGAAAAGGGGTCTAAAAAGGGATGCTTAATAGGAAATGGGAAGAATTTATTGCCATACCCTTGCTACTGTATTAAGGAAATTTAGGTCAAATCCTAAGACACTGGAAGATGGTTAAATTTCATTTCAATCCAGCCAATAGAGAAGCCACCAGGGCCTCCAGAATAATGAGGCTATTTTGAAATTTTGAAAGTGTAGCAGACAGCTCATGTAGATTTCTTCCCCTTTTTAATATTATTTCTTTTTTTGTTCCATCTGCCTCCAGATATTTAAGTCCTCACAGAGTGCTTAGGTCACATTATCAATCTCTTCCCTACAAGTACAAAGCCTTTTAGAGAGGAAAACTGAGATTTTTATGCATCCATATGAGGCAGAACTTGGGGCTCTAAGCAATGCACCAAGTATTGCCAGACTCCCAATACCACCACAAGATATCCCAGCACTGTACTGATTTCACCTGAGTGAAGGTGATTTACTCCAGGCCAGACAGTGGTCCCTGCTTTGCCCATGAAGCTGTAAATTTGATTTTGCTCTGCAGTTGTGTAGCCCAGACACTGCTCACAGCTGCTCTGTATGAATGTGCTCACAGCTCCTGATGTCCTCAGACCCTTGCTGGCCTCCTGAGCCTTGGGCATCCCTCCTGTGCCAGCTCTCCTCAGGAACAGAGACACTCCAGCACTTGGGAATCACCTGGGAGTCACCCGGGAATCACAGCCTGGGAATCACCTGGGAATCACAGCCTGGGAATCACCTGGGAATCACAGCCTGGGAATCACCTGGGAATCACAGCCTGGGAATCACAACCTGGGAATCACAGCCTGGGAATCACAGCCTGGGAATCACAGCCTGGGAAACACAGCCTGGGAAACACAGCCTGGGAATCACAGCCTGGGAATCACCTGGGAATCACAGCCTGGGAATCACCTGGGAATCACAGCCTGGGAATCACAACCTGGGAATCACAGCCTGGGAATCACAGCCTGGGAATCACAGCCTGGGAAACACAGCCTGGGAAACACAGCCTGGGAATCACAGCCTGGGAAACACAGCCTGGGAAACACCTGGGAATAACCCGGGAATCACAACCCGGGAATCACAGCCTGGGAATCACCTGGGAATCACCTGGGAATCACCTGGGAATCACCTGGGAATCACAGCCTGGGAATCACCTGGGAATCACCTGGGAATCACAGCCTGGGAATCACCTGGGAATCACAGCCTGGGAATCACAACCTGGGAATCACAGCCTGGGAAACACCTGGGAATAACCCGGGAATCACAACCCGGGAATCACAACCTGGGAATCACCTGGGAATAACCCGGGAATCACAACCCGGGAATGCCCAGGGACTGGTCCATGCCCGGCACAGCCGGAGCTCCGGGGGATGGCACCCAGCAGAGGCGGCGCTGCTCAGAGCCTGGCACAGCCCCGCACGGCAGAGGGACAAGCCAGGGAATTGTCACCTCCAAGGGACAGAAGCCCCGGGCAGGGCGCCAGGGGCTCCGCTGGCCGCGCAGTGTCGCTGTTCCCCAAACTTTGGGGCCGGGCACTCAGCGCCCGTCACTGCGCCGTGGTGATGGGAACGCAAAAACCTGTCCCTTTAAACAGGAGGGAAAAAATAAATTATCTGGTACCATCTCTTTCTCTCTCCTTTAAAATGCTCAACTTCCCTCGTCCTCCCCTCCTCTTTTCTCCTGGGAATCAGGATTCCTAAACTCTGCTTGGAACCAAAGCTCAGATTTTTTGGCAGGGCGAAGGGACTCAAATGAGAGCTAAATTAAACCTTTCAAAGCCTCCCGAGCCAGCCGGGAGCAGACAAGAGGCACATTCCAGGCCTGGGTGGGAGATGTGAGTGTGCAGCAGACAGCAAAGGCAAAGGTGATGCTTTTGCAGAGATGCCAACCTGTCTGTGCTGCCCCAGTGCTACTGTCCCCACAGAAATACAAACCCCTCCCAGATATTCTCCTGTGAATTCCAAAGAGGACAGTCAGCAGTGCAGCAGCAGGCTGGGATGGGGAGGATTTACAGAAGTTTGGCACAGAGGAGGGTGGGTGGAGGCAGGAGTGGTTCTGGGCAAGGCTTTGGGGCTAACAAGGCCACAAAGGAGAGCCCAGCAGAACGAGGCACCCCCAAATCCTCCCCAAATCTCTGTCCATGTCTGCTGCAGGGTGAGCAGAAGGCAATGGGAGGGTTTCCTGTTGGCTTTACTGACAGTGACATTCCCTCACCAGCCCTTTCCTTGTCCTTCTGGAGCAGCTTGGAAGCATGAAAGAGAAGCACACCCAGTAGAATAGGGATGGGCACAGAAAACTGTATAAAATTCCCCTTCTAGCACCATGCTGACCTCCTGCTAGGAATGCTTGGAAAGCTTCAGTTTTGAGGAATTCTGCATTTTGTCACAATTTCATAACAGTAGGACATTTCTTTGGAAAAACTAGAAAGTACTGACTTTTCTAAGCTTTAAACCAAGATTTTCTCCAAGATAAGGGAAACAAACTTATTGAAACAATTTTTTACCCCCATCATTTTGTATAAACTGTTCCATTTAAGTTTTTTTGAACAGCAAAATGGAAACATTTAATCCAAGAAAGATCTGATTTCATTGTTCATGGGCCACAGACACTTAACATGAGGTACATCTGGGTGTACCAAAGGAGCTGGTCTGAGTAGTTTCCATTTTCTAGGTGTTTTTCTATGAACATTGAGGGAAAATCACCATTACTGGTCTCTGAAACAGGCTAGACAAGCAAATGATTAGAAGGGATTTAGGTGGAGTTCATTTTGTTTGGGGCAAGCAGAGGGACTGAACCAGACTCTTTAGGTCTATGATTCTATGGCAACACCACAATCTCTGCAAAACTGTATGGTTTGTTCCCAAAACCATAAATCTAGCCTGGCATCACTGGAAACTCAGTGTTGGAAAGCTCAGTTTAATTTCAGATTTATTGCAGTAATCAAAACTGAACAAAATCAGCCCAGGACCAAGCCTCCTACCTGAACCTGTGACTTGTGGAATGAAAGTTGCTTGAATTTTCTGGTACTTACAAATTCCTGCTGGATCAGAAATGTCACAATCATTTTATGTCTTGGCTTTCAGTAGAATTGCAGTCAGAGTGGTTGCCCCAGACAAACAAAATAAACCCCAGTATCTCAGTCTGTTGCTGGCTGATGAAGGCATAGTGGACCATACTAATTAAAAAAAAAGTATATATAATATCCTCATGCAAATGAAAAATTGCAATGTCAGACAGTGACTGAGCCATCCTCTTTCTCTACATTAACTCCTACTCTATGGTTCATTGTTTTCCTGGGTGGTCCCTACCAAAGTCAGGGAGGAGAAAACCAGATGGAATGGAATGACTGACCCCAGTCCCATGGAGCTGCTGTCCATTGTGTAAGGCTAACATTCTCTTGAGTAGAGGGCCCTTGAATGATTAAAAATGGATTTGCTTGTTTTGCCCAAATTCACTGATCTATCTGCAACTGACATCATAGTCCACCAACCACCACTGAAATTTTTACTGTTGGGGCACCCAAACCCTACAAAGACACTGGATCCCCAAACAGCAGTGCCCAACCAGGACACTGGCTAGTCAGAACTGACACATCACTGTTTTGTCATAAGGCCACTCAAATTTTTAAATTACATTTTAAAATCTAGATGTTTGAATTTCACTGCACTTAGAGTAGACAACTGAAGCATTTGCTGTAAAATATATCCAAAGAGTTTATACCTTTCACTGAAAAACCACTGGCCAACCTCTTAGCAAGATAAGAATCTAATTATATACTTTTAAAGTGACATTTAGAGGTCTCAGTACTTTTCATATTTGATCTCAGATCTTAGAACTGGCATCTGTTTCTCCTTTTAGTAAAGAAATGGAAAGACTATTTACATATTCTTAGGAGTATATCTCCAATTAAATCTTTTTCAGAACTGCACTCTCAACATTTCATATTAAGTTTCTTGGCAGACCACTATCTTTTTCTTTAAGAGATTTATTTATTCAGTTGGATAGTTTTTTTCATCCTTTGCCTGGGCACTGCAGTCTCCAGTCTCACCATCCTATAATTAGAAAAATGACCCTACTTAGAAGTTTTACAGCTCTGCTCCAAAACATCATCTTCTCTTCCATTTATTTATTCACCTTTTTACTGATGTGGCTTCATCTAGTAACTGCCTTTCTCCTGCAATCTCCTGCAGCAAAGTAAATTTAAGCAGGCATTTAGAAACTTGTTATCAAAGACCAACATCCAAACCAAGAAAGTAGCTCTTTGAATGGTAACAGAATATTTCTATATTCAATATGTTCCTGGTATGCAACTCATAGCTTGAACATCTCATCTGCATTTTGTTCAGCTTTTGCTCTATGTTGTTCTCTTTAGGAACCTCTCTCTGCTCAGAGAACAGTAAAACAACCATTTTAGTCCTGAATCAGACAAAGTGGCAACTTCCAGCCACTCTGCAGCTCCCTCTCCATGCAAGCAAGGCAATCTTTGGGGTGATCAAGGACAATCCAGACCAACAAAATCAACTTAAGCAAGACATTTGTCTGTAAAAATCAGATGAAGGCCTCATAAACAAAATATTCATTTGCTCCAGTTTGTAATTTTTTTTGAATAATCTGGGATCTGTGTGAAGGACTTGGGAACTCTTGTGTGATAAAGCACATTGCTGTGCTGCCTGGAGGCAGGAGCCTGGAAACTGAGAACTGAGAGCCACCAGTGCTGTAACTCCCCTTCCTTCCAGCAGTGTCAGTCCAGAACAATTCCACAGCCTCCAGGGCAATTTCTTCTGCATGAAGAGCCAGATGAGATCCCAGTCTGCAGCCCAAGATGGAAAGATGGAGGCTGTAATTCCATCCAGGGATGGGGTGTGGTCTGCAGACATCAGTGAGCCACAGCACAGCCCCTCTTGTGGTTCCTGATGTCATTGGAATGACTCAATAGAATCACAGCCTTATGGAGAGCTGGGTGTATATTATTCTACCCAAATGAAAGCTTTTGAAATAGGAGCTTATTGTTTTTAATAACTTCAGTTATATAATTCCTTTCTCATGTTAGTGCTTCAATAAACATTTCTTATGTTAAATTTTACTCCAGATCCATCCTTGCCAGTTTTAGGCTCAGAACTGATATATTGGAATAATCCTCTTCGTTTTAAGTCCCACAGACACTGTGCTGTTCACATGATGTCATTCTGTGTGTATTCCTTCATTTACTACTGGTGAGTCATTATTATTGCAGCTAATAGAAAGAGGATTATCTCTTTATTAAATCAAAGGCATGGCATTCTGTTGGTTGTGCTTTGCCTTCTTGATTTTTAACCCTTTAAATTACATGTGTCAAGATTTTTCAGCACTGGCTGTTGTTGGTGAGAGGCACAGAGCTTCTGCTAGAAAGTCACCACAAAGAGCTCAGGAAAACCAGGACTGTTAATTCCTCACCAGAGATCATACAGGAGAACCACGATAGGGCAAGTCAGAGCCAAAACAGTGTAAGAGTCTTTGAAAGCCTGAACACTGGCTTTTCATCTTCTTTTTAATTCATAAATTAAAATGTCATCTTTTTTAATTCATAAAAGAAAGTTGATCTTAAACCCATCAGTGCTTATAATCACAGCTGTGATTATAATATATTGTAAAGACAGTAGCAGCAGTCATGAGATATTTATATAAATTAAAGGATCAGTATTTTGAGAAAAGGCCTATAGGAAACAGGGCTACCTTCCTGGGAAGAGGAAGAAATGTGATTCTGTAGTTTTATATAGTTTTATATTTATCATAATATTTTCTGAGGAACTGCTCTCATGCAATACAAGTTTTTTCAGAGACTACAAAGTTATGAACAATTAAAAAATCAGCTAGAGAAATTAATGTCTGCATTTACTACATGAACTATTCCAACATCAGCATTTCTTCTAATAGGAAATTTCAGCATTTAGAATTTGTTTCCATTCTAAATTGAAATTTCAGTTTTCCTCCACAACCCAGCATTTCTAAGACTTTCCAAGTTTCAGAATAAAAAGCTAAAGCTTTTTATTACAACCATGTAGAAACAATGAAATCTACTAATGCAACTTTATGGTATTAAAGCTGGTATTTCATTTGTAACCTTAGTATACAAATAAAAATCTTGACATCAATTAAAATTATGGAGTCAAACTAAAATACTTAAACTTCATAAGATTCCTCTGCAAAAGGCCAAGATGCCTCTTTTTAACTTTCCTGTGGAAAATTTTTCCAAAACTGATGCCCTCCTTGGAGAAACATTTCAATTTTAGCCAAACTGCATTTATCAATAGAAAACTGCTCTGTCAAAAAGAATTTCAAAGAGCTCTATTTAATATAAACAGTGATCATTGCTGTGATAGAAACCAAAGGTACCCATCTGCATTATGGCAAGAAGAATGAAACAGAAACAGCTCCTAGAGCTGTGATATCTCTTTGCAGCAAAGTCTTCATGAGGGGCTGGTAAGAAAGTCCTTAAAGAGCCTGTCATCAGTCCTGGCTTTCTCTGCTTTAAAGCAGAAGGTGCCAAGCCAGCCACCACCTCAGAGGAAAGAGCAGCTGCAGGTGGAGTGTGCAAGACTGAATGAAATTCTCCTGGCACGTTTCCTCCTCTTATCTCCCCTGTCACCCATTATCAGACAGCAGATTCTGGTAAAGAGCACAAGGCTGAAACACAATTATCCACGGGCATGTTGGAGGAGTCACAAAGCTGCTGGTGTTACTAACAAGCCAAGTCCCCCATGGCAGAGCACATCAGCACTCCAGACAGAGGCTTAACTGGTAATGAAAGTTAAATCTCAGTGCCAGATATGGATTTCAAGCTTCTTGTGGCTTAACCCTGGAAGCCAATACATCACAGAAACTTTTAAGAATTACCTAAAGAACAAGCAGTGTTGGTAAGTCACCATAATTTAATCTTAGCTGATTTCACATCTGAGGGCTCTAAGCAGCAAGATATTGTTGTTGAAATTACATCTTATGTTTTTGTTGCTGCTTGTCACAATCCATTAAAATGCTGCACAATGTGATCAGGACTAGGGTATCAATGCCTTTAACAAGAAGGAATATGCTTCTGGATTCACAATCCTAACACAGCAACCAGGGTTAATCTGGTGCTGAGAAAGCCAACAGCTTTACAGACTGGGGTCCTTCATACAGTGCCACTTATGTAACCAGAAGCACAGAAATCCATTGCAAAGTGATGCTATTATAGTATTCTTTACTGGTAATGACACTATTTGGAAAGAGATGCTTATCTTGGATTAAGAATGCCCTTTTCCTTCAAGTAAGTATGTCCCATTTTCAGAGAAGCATAAGCTGAACGGGGAAAGACTGGGGGAAATAAGGAATTCTTATTCCAAAATAATTATCCAGGCATAGATCTGAAACAGGATAACTATAGTGGTACAGACAAGATTTATGAAACACCTTGGGCACAGGCCACAAAATACCTTGAGGATTAGGGTCCAGACCTTGAACTTGACTCAATATTCTTGGAAAGGACAATTTGGAATTCTCATTGTAGCAGCTACTGAGGAAGTATATTAGAGACTGCAGTCAGCAACAAAATCTCTGTCTTTCAGCACTCCAGATGTACAACAGAGATACTCAGCTGGGATAATACACATTGTACATCTCACCATGTGCTATAAAAGCTTTTTGTGAATAGTTTCTATTTAGATTGGAAATATATAAAGATTAATAAGAAACTTTGTGTATTACAGAACCACTTACAAAGACAACCTGATAGAAATATGACAAACTAAAAGATGCTTTGTTTTCAATGACAAATCAACTGCACTGCACTGAAAGAACATTACACAATCACCACACCTGTGTTTACCCATCATGAGGAGCTATTTTCCCCAATCTCCTTATTTTATATATAAATGTGAATGTTTGTATGGATGACTACAAAATGTACTAAAATACAAGCTTCCACTGACCCAAGCTGCTCCCCACTAGAGGGGAGAGAAGAGCAGTTGCTTTGGCTAAATGCATGAAACATAACAAAATCAAAACCACAGTCAGGAGAGTAACATACAATTCTAAATGGAACTTGAAAACTTGAGAAGTCATTTAAGGGAACCACATTAAATGCTAAATGTTTAATGGGACCCATGTGTCTCAGGCAGAGAAAGAGAGTGAGAGAAATGTAACAGAGGAAATCAAGGAGACAATATGTCTGTGCGACTTGTTCTAATTAGGGGCACAGTGCTGGTGAGGATCATTCATTATAATTTAGTTAAATCTCTAGCATGGCAAAGGCACCTCTGCAGAGTGGTATAAAACCAAAGACTCCCAGCCATAAAGCGAGTTCAGGCCCGTAGCAGAGAGGTTAATTTTAGTCGTTTGTGCCTGCTAAAGGCAGCACATCCCAGGAATCCCAGCCCTGCTTTCCTGCTGCTGCAGCTCGCAGATGCTGCAGATTTGGCATGTGGGGGTGGTACTGGGGAGGGCAGAGGAGCGTTGTCTCCAACTTGTCTGTCGCTGGACTGAGTGGATCTGTTTCTTTTAGCAGGGGTGGAAAAGGAGTTCAAAGAAAGAATCAAAACAATCCATCCATCCAAGCTTTGGAATATCTGAACTGAGCCCAAATATCACCAAGCACTTCCCAATCTCTGCTTTGAAACAGGAGAATGGGCGATGGTTTGGGATGATTTACACACACACAGCATGTGTGACACTGCAGTGTTATTTTAAAACTTACAAAGCATCACAAGAGCAAGTGGGGGTCAGGTTCAGGTTTGTGACACCAGCTTGGCTTGTTGCACACCAGAGCAGCAGAACCAGCTTCAGCTGTGCTTCCCCACAGCAGATCAGGGGCACGGGGCACCTAATTCACATTGCATTTGCTATTGTGTATTTTAGGAGTAATTCTATTTAAATGTGGGTCAGATTCTTAGCTGGTGTAAAGCAGCTGAGCTGCCTGCATTCCAGTGCAGATAAACTAATTCACACCAGCTGAAGGCTGGGCCAGTGGAATTACATTGCTGTAAATCCAGTGCCAGATCAGAACGGTGTTAACCTGTGTTAGCACTGGTGCAACTGAGAACAGAATTTAACCCACAACATTTTGACACCATTCCAAATATTCGTAAAACCCATAATAATTTTAAGTGTAAATGTGCCAAATTCACCCTGGTGTCATTCAGAGTCCAAAAAAACTACACCCAAGGGATAAATTTGGCTGTGCATATTTAATCTGAGTACACGGCATCATCCCAGCAAGGAAAGCAAATGAGCACTAAACATAAGTTTGCTGTTAAATGTTGTCTCCTTGCTCCTCAGCTTCCTAGCACGTTTTGTTTTTGGAGCTTATTTAAACGAGCAGTTTATGGTTTGATCAAGTCCTAAACAGGAAACCTAAAGGGTTTGTAAAACCTTGAATGTTCTAATTACAACTGACCTAAAAACCCCTGCATCGTGTGGCAATCTTCATTTCTGTTATACCTGCTGCTCCTGTGATGGGATTGTTTTCTAGTGGTTACCACAGACATCAGGGAGTCAGGATTCTTGTGGTCTAACTCTCAGCTTTGCCATGGACTTGTTGTGTGGGCTTGGGGGAATTATTTAAGTTCTCTGTGCTTGAGTTCACTTATATGGTGTGGGACAATTAATGATCACCAAAGGGCTCTGGGTTCCTCAGATGGAAACAGAAGGGGTAGTGTTCAGAAATATGACAGGAATGCCCTCCCCTTTTCTATGTGATATTACGGTAACACACTAATCAAATTACACCATAAAATAGCCATAATAAACATTACAGTGCCATAAAAATAACAATACTAGCACTAAGACATAAAGATAATAATACAGAGTTATTTATAAAGCTGCTCATTCCCATGTTGCCAGGCACCTCATACACAAATTGGAGTGCATCTCCAACCAAAATTGCTTTGGATATTAAGGGAAGTCCACTGAATTACAGAGAGACCATGCCCAGGCCATGCCAATCGATGTGGTACTGCTCAAATTACTGGGAATTTCAGCAGTTTTCACCAGAGAAAGTCCTGGCCACTTACACAGCTTCTTTTTAGACCTCAGCAATAATAAATTATGATAAAGCATGCTGGAAAAAAAAAAGGGAAATGGAATGCCTGGATGAATTGCCTTTTCCTGACTCCAGAGCTCGAACCCCCACAGAACTTCTGAAGCAATATTTTGGGGAAGTGCTCCTCATTGCCCTCTCCCTCAAATACACTGAGCATAATTTTCCTTCCATTTGTGTTGGTGTGAGATGCCAAGACTAATTTTATCAGGGTTTGAAGAAATCATAGATCAAAGAATGGGAACAATCCAGGTCACCAATTCCCAATTTAGGTTTTTTTTCCAGTTCCTCCCAGTATGGAGGTTTCCAGCTCAAGCTGGTAGCACCTGCCCAGGACAAGGAGCACAGGACAGGGTCACCATGCCAGAGGGGGAACTGGGTGCACAGTAACAGGACTGAGGAGCCTGGCCTCATGTTGCATCTGCCAGTGACTTAATACAGGCTCTTGGACAAGGCACAGCACAGGCTATTTTAAACCAGCTCTGTCTCTGTGTGCCTTTGAAAGAGGGATTATGAGGACTAATGTTCATGGAGTATTTCAGTGATGGACACCAGTACATGATGTGTGACTTTCCACTAACAGCCACCAACTCACCACTTCTCACTGCTGTGACTCCAGGTGCCTGTGTTTCCTCAGTTCCAGGCAGAAACCCAATGCTCCTTGGCTGATGTTAATTTTTAACAATTAATGAAAAGAATGGCGTGGGCTTTTCCAGGAATTGTTACACAATGTATAGGATAGAGATTACACTGCCTAAACATGACTGAAGTGGATGGTGAGATACCAGTCTCAGGTTCATCTACAGGTGTGTCTAGACCAAGAGCTCACCTGCTGTCTGAGTTGCAAAATAGAAAAAATTGAGCCAGGAATTACTGAATTGGAACTGACTTGATAATAAAAGTGCAATAAAAATCTCACAAGCCTCTCACATGAGGGGCAAAGTAGGTGGCACCTACTCATACAACATGAATGCTGTGACTCAAAATAGCATAAGCACCAGGGACGAGGAGGAGTCAGTTTATCTGGCTACTCCTTGACAGAGCAGAGGAAGGACATAAAAATTGAATTGCTAAAAGCTCCCTTTTCCACATGAAGGGAATATGCATGAAAAGAGTTTTAAAGTTGGTTCACTGGGTAGCATATCACTGTTTCAAGAAGAGAGTTTAACTTTTAGGCTTCCTGTCAGGCTACTGCATAAGTGACTTCTGTCTGTATGTCTCCAAATCTCCCACTGACACAAATTTAATTCTGAACATTCCAACTCCCTATGTTTCAGACAGAGGAGGAAAAGAACAAGATTAGCATTAGTCGATCACTCTTTCTATTTCACAACTATGAAGAAAAAAGAATTGTGCAGTAAAAGAGCCAGAGGAACACTTACCCATCTTCCGTGTGTTTGAACAACTGGAATATGGGATGAAATATGGAATATTCATTGCATAAGGAATATGGGCTGTGACCTTACCAGACACTGCTCTTGTCCTGCCTGAGCAAGGAGAGCAGGGCAGGCCCCAGGCAGCACCAGCTCAGCCAAGCACCCACATCAGGGAATTCCCTGGTGACAAGGTTGAGTTGAGCAGTCACACCAGGATCAGCTCTGGTGACAGCAACCAGGGCCAGGCACTGCCCTGTCCATGGCAATAAGTCCAAGACCAAGCAGAGAAAACAGCCTGCAAAAAAAGGGCAGAGTGTGGCAGCAATAGCCAAAGAGAGCCACAACAGAGCTGCACAGAGGCACCTCAACAGCTTTACCCCAAAAAGAGCTGGGAGACAGAGCTGGGCTTAAATAGAGCTCCTGGAGCCATGGGTGCAGTGTGGGGAGGCCACAGGTGAAGGGCAGTTAAGGCCATTAATGCCCATAGGGCCCTAAGACAAGGAACATCTGCCTTTTTTTTTTTTTTTTTTTTTAGGGAAAGAAACAAATTAGAGATCAAAGAAAAACAAGATTAAAAGTTTTGTGTTGAGAAAAAAAAAGTATGGGTTTTTTCCCCTTAAAATTTAGAATATTCAGTGATACTTTTGAAATCCACAAGTGGCTAAGGAACAGCAACAAAACCTCAAGGTGCTCATAAAAAATCCTGGTATTAAAGTTTCAAGGACTCCATAACCAATTATCCTGAATTAAAAATAAACTGCTAACATCCCTAAAACTGTATTTTAAAAACAATCTCTTTCTGAAGTGGGAAAGGAGAAGAATTGTACTGGCTCCTGTAATAAAAGGCATGCTTTGGTCAGTGGCCTCTGAACTCAGTGTGGGGCTTCTTGTGTAGCTCCTGCAAGACTGGGAATTGTCCTGAACTTATAGTTCAGCTCCTCAACCTGGTTCTTCAAGAAACTGGTTCAGAATAAGAGAAGAACATCAAGGGAAAGAATAACAAGTCATAAAAGAAAGAAATTGTGAATGAAGATAAGAAAGGTTTAATATAAAAACATCAACACACACAGAATGCGAAGAGTGAGAAGATCTGAACCACCCTGGAGGAAATGTTGTGTTTTCCAGTGTGCAAAAGAATCCAAGTAACATTTTCCATCTTGGCTGCTCTCAGTGAGATACTCAGTCAATATAGAAAGTGATTCAGTATCCCCAACATCTGAGAAGAGATATGTTAGTGGAAATCACTAAAAACAGGTCACTCCAGGCTCTGCCTCACCACAGTGGGAGCCTCACTTTAGGTGTGGCCTCTGGAGTTCCATGTGCACACTCAGAGCACAGGTGGGAGCTTATCTTGCCTCTTGCAGCTATGGAAAATACACAAACCCCCCAGCATGGCTGACCAAAGCTTCTGCCCAGCTAAATACCATTCCTTTCAGTAAGACCATGCTCCCTCACAAGGCTTGGAAACACTCTATAGGCATAAATGAAATCTGAGGTATGAGGAAAACACAGAGTTGTAGAATGGCTTGAGTAGGAATGCTATGATTTAACCATTTTTAGACATTATGAAAATTACCCAAACTGGAAATAAAGCTTAGGCACTTCTGCTCATGGGCTCTAACCAAAGAAAGGCTGAGATGACCCCTTCAGTCTCCTTTCAGCTACTTAATCTTTTATTTCTGACCATCACCTTTTGGAGCTGATGGTGTAATGCTGTGCTATCTCCACTCAGGAAGATTCAATGGTTCCAGTTTTCAATTCTGGGTCTCAACTAGATTTCAAACCCAGGACAAACACCACTGTCCATGGAACAGCCACCACTGTTCCATGCCAGTTCTCTGTACAATAAGCAGAGTGTGTGGTGTGTCATGCACAGCACTGAGAGTCCCCGGGGTGGCTCCAGCCCCGCGCTGGGTGAGCCCAGGCTGCACCATCCCTTTGTGTTCGTGTAGATTGGCTGATCCTCCCGCCGAAATCCAAGGGAGTCTGAAAGCAGTTAACAGCCTCACAAAGATATTTCATGCCATCTAACATTCTGAGCACAGAACTGGGAGCCAGGAGCTTTTAATGGTGCCGGTAGGAATTGGAGCCAAATCACTTAACCTCTTTGCTTCTCAGCTTCTCATCCATAAAAAGAAAACTATGCTCATGCTGCTGGCTGGGGTTTTATGAGAGTTAATTCATAGACCTGTATGGAAAATGACTCCTCCTCTGCTGCAGAAATGCAAACTTTGTGTTAAAAAAAAAAATTAAATATGAGTAATTTCAACAGAAACTACGAGCAGACAGAAGTTTAAACTTGTGCCTGAATTGTTCTCGAGGGAAACACATTTCTTCTGCAAAAGCAGACCTCCATTGTGAAAAAGATTTTAGGTGTTTTTTTTTTTTTTTTTGGTCTGTTTGTTTGGGTTTCTCTGAAAAACAGTTTGGGCAAAATATTGGTGGCCAGCCCTACGAACAGCGAGACATACTGCCCTTCCAAGGCGCTGTGCTCGCCCACGGACAGCGCTGGAGTCGAGCCCCGGGGAGCTCCGGGAGCCCGGGCGGGCAGCGGCGGAGCGGAGCGGGGCCGGCACCGCTAGAGGGCAGCGGCGGAGCGGCCACGGCCCGGCCCGGCCCGGCACGGCACGGCACGGCACGGCACGGCTCGGCACGGCACGGCACGGCATGGTTCGGTTCGGCCCAGCACGGTTCGGTTCGGTTCGGCTCGGCTGGGACCGGGCTGCCCCGGCTCTAGTTGGCTTGGCGCGGCACGGCTCGGCACGGCTCGGCTCGGCACGGCTCGGCTCGGCTCGGCTCGGCACGGCTCGGCTCGGCTCGGCTCGGCTCGGCATGGCACGGGTGGGATAGGGCAGCCCCTAGCTCTAGTCGGCTCGGCTCGGCACGGCCCGGCCCGGCTCAGCCCCGCCCGGCCCGGCTCAGCCCCGGGCTGCCGCGCAGGGGTGCCGGGCCGGCGGTCCCGGGCAGGTGCAGTCCCGGTGCTGCCGCAGGGCTCGCTGCTGGCCCGGCCCGTTGTGCCGGGTGCGGCGGGAGCCAGAACCGAGCGGGGGCGGCACCGGCCCAGCGCCTCCCCGGCCCGGCCCAGCCCGGCCAGGCCCGGCCCGCTGGGACAGCGCCGCTCCTGCCGCTGCCGAGCCCCGCGGGGGAACCGCGGAGGAAGCGCGGGGGAAGCGCGGAGGAAGCGCGGAGGAAGCGCGGAGGAAGCGCTGCCTCCCGCTGCTCAGCCTGTCCCCATCGGAGCGAACAGGGACAGAACCAGCCCGCAGCCAGCCCGAGTGCCGGGTGACTGATGAAATGAGCCGCTGATGCGAATAAGGCACATTCACGATCCAGCGTCGAATTATAAGATGCTCGGTTATTTGGGGAAAAAAGGAACAATATTTGTCTGGTCAGGAGAGAAAGTCTGCTTAGTTCCAGGGTGGTTTCAGCCATTCTTCACAGAGTGGCAAAGAAGACAAAGATTTTGTCAAAGTCTTGCCTAAGGATGGGCAGTGACTTTTAGCCGACAGTCAAGGGAAAAGAAAAATAAACCCTGAACTACCTGATACTAAATGCAGTATTTTAGATCCATATGTTCACAAATACATATACAAGTTCAGAGAAGCAAATCAGAGCATGGTGGGCTGTTACAAACTTGTCTGCACAGGTACAGGGCAAACTGGAGCCTGGACTGTGCACTTCAGGCAGGCAGAGCCTGAGCACAAGCACAAGGGCCACAGCCTTTACTTGGTGGCCATCCAGTGCCAGAGTGCCCCAGGCACTGCCGGGGGAGCTGCAGCAGTGACTGGAGCGTGGTGTGAGCTGTGACCCATGTTCTCTCCTGGTGCTGATCTACTAAATTCAGTTCATGAGTGGCACTGATTTGTATGCTCCAGCACAAAGGTAACTGCCTTTCCTCTGCCTGCTCAGGTGGATCAATGTTATCCCACCAAACTCAAGCCAACAACAACATCCATTCCCCCTCCCTCCCAAACACAGGGCAGTGTGAAACACAGATCCTGGAACAGACATGGCCAGACACATGCAAAATATATTTGACATGAGATAGGTGGAATCATGTTCCACCAGGCCTGTTGGCTACCAGTGGCAAAAACCCAGGCAGAAGATGACTGGAACGTGGATGTGGTCCACAGGACTGTGGCATGAACACAGTGTGGTGGCTGCCACTCCTTGCCACTTCAGGGGCCTAGCACAAGACAACTACCACTAAGGCTCATTTGAATAATTCCCACATACATTCCAGATGTTGACCACATGGCTTGTCTTTGTGAGGTTTCAAAATGAGGGGGGGAAAGGAAAAGAGTGAAGTGTTCTTTTTTCCTACAATGTCCATATTTGTTTTCTACACAGATGCTTGTAGTTGTACACAGTAAATAAGCATAAATCAGCCCCTTTTTTTTTTTTTTTTTTTTTTTGTAGTTCACTATACGATTCATATTTATGGAACATGCATAGAACTCAGGGGAGCTGACAGACCTTAGCTGTGGGCTGTTGACCATTTATTTTCCTACAATAAACAGTCAACATATATACTGGTTTTAGAGACATGAAAATCTTAGAACAACCCCACCGATCAAAAGCACAAAGATCAGTGTTGCTGCTCTGCTCACCCCTTTTCACACAGTGGGCCTGACCCCGGCAGCTTCTCTTCCTGCTGTCTGAGCAAGGTGTCTCTCCTTCCTGGGGTGGGATTGTGTCAGGTTTTGGGGCACCAGGAGCAGCCCTGTGGGGACAGGAGGCAGAGGGGTGAGGGCTGGACCCCTCCTGTGCACAACTGCTGCCCCAGGAGCTGAGTCCAGGCTGGCTGTGCTGCTGCAGGAGTGCCCCAGAGGAGCTGGTTTGGCTGGGTGGGTGAATGCCTGCTCTCCAGGAGCTGGGACGGGTCTTTAGTGCTGCTGCCAAACACTGGCTGTTAACAGAGTAAATAAGTTCAGCTCAAATAAAGATGAGCTATGAGATCCCTTGTTTCAGAGTTTTCTCTTTTCCTACCCAATTCAAGATTTTTTAAAAGTCAAACATGCAAGCCCATGTGAAAAGTTTAAGACTGTGGAGGGGAAATAATTTCCTTCCAGACTGCAATTCTGCATCTTAACCTGGAGAGGGTGGAGTGGAATATGACAAGATCGTGGAATGTCACCTCCCGAGAAGTTCTATCTCTTCAACATTTACAGTACAGGAACCCCCAAATGGTCTTCTCAGCAATGCAGAAATACTGTTTGCTGTGTATCAGTCTTTCACAGTCCAGCAGTGTCACAAAAACGGCCTTGGGAGAAGCAGCTTTCAGGGGAAATCCTTTTTCTCCAGAGCAGTGACTGAGCCAGCAGCAGATGACAGAAGCAGAGCCAGGGACCTACCTAAGCACAACACTGGAGCCATTCTCTGGATTCCTCCTGAAGTTGGTAATGTGGCTTTTATGCTGAGCTGTAGCTGTTGAGGGCAGAAAATGGATGAGGTAACTGTGCCATGAAGATGAAGGCTGGAGGCACTGCACCATTCCAGCCCCTCCAGCACGGGCAAGGCAATGCCCACAGGGCTCACATCAGGGGCCAGATTGCCACTCTCATTCTTTCAGGGGTCCCTGAGGCTCCAACACTAACAGCAAGCAGCCAACACTATCAGCAAAGGCACACCATTTTTACTAAAAAATAAACCCCTCTATTTTGTTAAAAGTGCAACATGTTGTTGACCAAAGCGTAACACACTGTTGAATAGCTAGAGAAGACTTTAAGCTCTCACCCCATTTGTCTCTGCTACTTAATTAATTTGCTTTGAAAGCAGAAAAGGTTAAGGAGATGCTACTGAGGCTTGGATTGCATGTCCTAAGCAGGCTTAGAAAAGCCAGTGGCTGTGCTGCTAATGCAGCCCTGCAGTCCTGCAGAGCCCAGCAAATAGGCTACACCTCATCATCCTCCTTGTGAGAGGCCTCTTTTGCATAACAACATCAACCACAACTTCTCTCAAGATGTTTTACCAGGGGGAAACTACAAAATGCAACCAAGACCACAACTTCTGTCAGCAGAAGTATTAGGAAATAAAGGTCATAACACTGGTGATTTTTAAAGTACATGAATCATAGACTCAAGGTCTTTCCATGAATCACAACAGAAATGTGAAGAGTAGGATAGCATATTGAAACAAAAAAGAAACAAAACAAAACAAAAACAAAAAAAAAACAAACAAACAAACAAACAAGAAGAGCTATATAAAAAAGAGGTATTTTTTTAGTTACTGCTGGTTTATATGATGAATAAACTTTGGAAGGTCCCAATCCAGAGCTAACACCTAAAGGCAAAAGGAGTCAGAAAGATTTCCTGAGGTGCTCAGTGTGGTGTATGGAGCAGTAGACCAAGAGAAGGGGTTGTCAGACAGGCCCTTCTCTAGACTGAGAGCTGTTCTCTCCCATTTGCCATAGATACAGCTGGGGAGATGCAGTCAGGCCTGGAAAACACTGCAGTGTCAGCATCAGCTGGTGCATGGGAACAAACATCTGCTGATAAATGGATGGCACTAAACACAGTTCTTCATTCACTCATTGGGGGTTTCTGCCATAACTAACACTCAGCTGTACCTACATTTCTCCTTAACATGGGTTTGAAGCATGAGGGACAGAAGTTAAAAAAAAAAAAAAAAAAAAAAAAAAAGTGTCTTCCACCGAAAGTTCCAAGTATCCTTATTTCTCAAAAGGCTGACTTGTACTACTCCCATTCAGCATCCAGACTCTGGGATCAGCACTGATGGTGGTTACCCCATCCAGCACCAATCCCAGCTCAGATCCATGCTCCTCATGTAGGGAATATTGTACCGTTAGGCACAGCCTCCAGCAAGGGGCTGAGTGTTAATCACACTGTCTTGAAGATAAACCCCAGGCTGTTTGTGACTCACAGACATACCTCTGAGTCACTACTCTTACTACTTTCTCTTGGGGGTAGAAAGTTACTGTTGGTTTACACCAGAAGCAAATTACAACATCTTCCTGCTATGCTGACCTTGCTGTTTTGGCTACAGACTCTCAAAATAAAGCCAACATTCCTTCCTTGCTCTACCTACTGGAATAAGGAAATCACTTGATGAGTGAATCCTCTTCATCCCATCACACCCAGATCTGAAGCTGAAGGGTAAATTTTCTGAGTAGCCCCATTCACTGCAATGGAATTATGTTGAGTGATGCAATACCCAGTCTGAGGCAGGTTGGCAAAACTCAGTTTATAGCTTGAAATCATGGAATAAGATGACAGGAAAAGCACTTTGTGTTGCCAGATAGAATGAGAGCCTATCATAGAAATAGTCCTAGGATAAGTTGAGTAAAAAAAACCTTGAATCCTTTGGTTTGCAGCTCACATTGGCTATAGAAAGAACTATCAATTGTTACATCAATTGAAAATAAGCTTCTTGCTGTCATTCTCTCCTGAGACAGCTGAAATCCAGAGTAGCACAAAATGACAGGAATCCTCACTAGATCTGAGATCAGATCTCCATCAGGTACCAGTCTCTTGGTACCTAGGATTTAATCTTATTTAACCAGGACAGAGAGCAGAAAGACATCTTTCTATGTCACAGAATATCACCACTTTAGCAGATGCCACTGAATCTATTTCCTTCAAAGTAATGAAGTGAGATTGTTTATGTGAATGTTTTCAAAGAGCTGAACCTGCAAGGTCCTGCTCACAGTTCAGGAAATGGCAGAATATAAATCTGTCCAAATTAACCAAGCTCCTACAAAACTCAATCCTGAAACACAGCAATAGCAGCAACATCTTGTTCTTTTAGTGTTGATGCTGGGATTTAGAAGGATTATGTCGATCTAGGAAAAAGTGGGGAATATTAATATACAAAATTGTTAAATGTCAAATCAAATCCTTTAATAACCTGCGTGTCTGGTTGAGGATGGGAGTGCTTTCAAAACTATCTACAAATATTCAAGAAATCCATTTGGCAAGTTCAAACAAATAGCCCAAATCAATTACACACGCAGTATTCTTTAGGGGGCACATTTTCAGCATAGTCTGTGGAGAATTAAGCCCTCTGCTCCCATTATTGTTAATGGGATTGGCACACCCAATTCCTTGCACACATGGCTGTGAGTTTAAAGCCAACAGATAAAATAAGACTTTGAAAGAATAAGAACATTTATATATTGTCTAGTCCTTTCTGTACAGTGTAATGTCTGTATTTGCTAAGAAATCTCAGTCCATACCAATAGAGCTCCCTGGTTCAACTCAGACACAAAGCTGAAACTGGGATGGAAGAGTTTAGAAACTCTTCTTGAGACCTATGTGAGAGCTTCAGAGATAAATCCAGGTTAGGAAACAAGAACTGTACTTTTTAGGAATTGCTAAATTTTAGCACTGACTCTCAATCCTTTCCCAAATAATTCCCATGCTCAAAAATCAGAGAAGAAGCCAAAAAGGCAACAATTCCAAAGTAATAATGAGATGCTGTATAAGCTTTAAATCTCTGAATCAGAGGGACTAGAAGCCAGTCAACTCATGTTCTAAGTAACTGTCTTAGTCACCACCTTCCTCTCTAGTTTGAAATGGGTGGAAATAACAGTTCTTTTCACTCTTTTTTTTCTCTCTGATTTTTATTCAAATTTATTCTTAAAGATCAGAATGTTGAATTGAAATTCAAAATCTGTTTTGATAAACTGGTATTTTTCTGTGGAAAAATAATAGGACAGTTGCAGTTACTACTCGTAATTGCCTATTTTTCAAAGCACAGTGTCACACTCTGGGTCAGGAACCCCTGAAATCTTTCCACTGGCTGTAGTTCACTCTGTGTGTGCCTCTTTTTATCAGTTAAGAACACCCTAAGTGTAGACAGAGATCCTTGTCACAGCAATGCTTGGGCAAAGTTAAGAACTGAACTCTCGAAATTTGGTTTTTAAGCAGATTTGGAATGCTGTCATCTGCCCCACTGCAATTACTCATAAGAAGATGGATTAAATTCTCCTGACCAGAATCTGGTGACATTCAGCAACAGAGTCACCAACAGTGTCACCACAATAGTCTCTAATACTTCCAGTTGCTGTGTGTTGGACAGCTGCAGTCCTTTCACTAATGGCCATGTATTTGTCTGGAGATTTTCCTCTGTAGGTGCACAGTTGCTCAAGAGATAAAAAGGAATTGTTTGTTTGTATCTAGAGGCTGGAGCCAGTTAACTTCAAAGTTAAGAGCTCTACATGCAAAGGACTCCAGGAGTGCTCTGTGAACTTGGCAGAAGAGCCCTTCCAATTCCAACAGCAAAGTTTTGCTCTTGATGTCCTGGCTAGTTCTCCTCTGCTGAGTTTCCATGGATTTAGTTTACAACTGAATTCAGCCTCTGAATTACACACCCATGTAGTCCCAGGGATGGGACACTAAGAGAACATAAGTGCTATTTCTGGCTTTGGAGTTTACTTGCTCTGTGCTGCTGTAGTCCTTACTCCCTCCTCTTTCTTCCTGAAATGTGGTTTCAGCAAAGATTCTAATTTCTTTTGTAGCCAGGTAGGTGACATTGCTGCTGATTTTTCCTGATGTTAACCAGCAGCAGACTGGGCCCTGACAAAAAATGCTGTATGTAGACAGGAATTACTGAGACAGCAGTGAGTCCTTTCTGATGCATGAATTACCATACTGAACACATCTTCTGGAGCTCATGATGATGGAAGGGAAGGCTAAAACAAGAATATCTTGGATATAGGTCCAGAAGCACATTCAGAAATTACTTAAATTATATGAACCCTTGTACTTGGGTTCTGACTCAGAATGTTTAAGAACAGGGTGTAAAACTAAGGACTGGTTCCACAGCTGGTGTAAATTGGCATAAATCCATTCACTTCAATCTGAAATGTGCTTCTTAAAGGTCACAATACCTGGAGAGTGTAAATAATTAGGTCTGCAGGTCAACAAAACCTGATGACTTGAATTAGGTGTTGGGCCACTTCAGTTTAAGCCAAACATTGACTATTCATTGGAAAATGCTCTTCACAGTTACTGAGACATCAATGCAGGTAAATATTTTCTCTGCAAAGTCCTATCTGATGGTCACTCTTTATACTTTCCCAAGGAGCAAGTGTTAAATTCTTTTGTGAAGATCCCTCTTCGTTTACCAGGTTTTAGACTGGATTTACAGCAGTGAAAGCCAGGAGGAGGAGCAAGAGAAAGTTCTTTATGGAACTCTGCAACAAGTGTGCCCTCAATTCAGTGCAAACAATGTGATTTTAACCAGGAAAAACCCCATTCTATGATCAATCAAAATTTTTTTTTAAGTTTTTTTTTAAAGTTTTTAAAATTTATTCAGACTTTTATATAATATATTCAACCAGAATTTTATTTGCCTAGTGGAACATTCTTCATAAGCAATTTCCATGACAGCCTTGTACAACATGGTGAGAATAAATTAAAGACAATGTGCAATGAAGTTTCATCGTAATTTCAAGCAGTATATAAAAATCATTTATATAAGGTCCTAGAAATAAAAATCCTGTTTGGTATCCTGGGTTTATAAGGCTAAATTTTTGAAAGGGGGAAAGAAAATGTGGGTGCAATGTACAGGTATTTATTTATTTATTTAGAAAATATGCATTGATTGTGGCCACTTTTCTCCTTACTGTAGATCCCTACTTGGCCTAAGGTTAACTGTTTATGGTCTGGAAGACATTGTTACATCTTCCACATCTAAGTAGCCACTTCCCTATGAAGTGGCCTAAAATCTGTGCAGAAAATAATGCAGGAAGCACATCCCAGAGTGTACCAGGGTCCAGTGGAGTCTTGCAATCCCAGAGCCTCTGCTCAGTTTTAGGAGTGTATGTGTAGTCCATACTTCAAATTCCATTATCACCCTGCAGAAACTGATTCCATGTGCAAGCTCCAGATGTATCAGCATTGATTCTGGTGTCCAGGGAATACCTATCAATTATTCCAATGTTATTGGATCAACTGCTGTTTTCTAAGAAGATCTCAGCAACCATCCTTATTCTCAGCACACAGAATTAGCCAGCATGACTTTAAATCTCCACTGACTCTCATTAGTCTTATGTAAGACTTTTCATTAGACTCTTCTGGACTGCCAGAACTCTCTCTGGGAGAAAAATTAAAACCACAAGTAGCATTATCAGATGAGTTGTGTGAGGCTTGGCTAATTCTGGTCAAGCAGCACACACATTATTTACACACTGCAGTTAATTGCTCTTCATATAACTGTAGCATCATTTCATTCTGTCCAGAGCCCTTTTTGCCTCCAGATAGTAATTCATATCTATTACAACATATCAAAGTCTTTGAAGAAATGATGCAGCAGACTCAGAATTATAATGGTTTTTAGAAAACAAATAAACTCTTATGACAGTTTGTAAATATTTATTGGCATCTGTTTGTCTTCTTGTCCTAAAAAAGGGTCCAAACTTCAAACCCACAGATGTGAGTGACATATTTTTAAATATAAAACTTGAAAACTGTTATTCTGATATCTTCATGCAAATCTCAAAGCCAAGGCATTATAAACACTAAGTATTAAGTGGGCTGGGAATACTGTTAATAGAAAGTATGTGTGAAGAGACAGGTCTATTCTATAAAAATGTAAAGACAATATGATAAAGATTGTCAGAGTTAAAGTGTATTTGAAAGAAATGTTAAAAGCACTGGGACTAAACTCTTGCTACTGGAAATTTACATTTAACTCACAGTGTTACTTGGGATTATATCAGCTGAGGGAAGTGCCCACTGCCTAAAAATAGGAAGAGAAAGCCTGGAACAGCTGTCACAGGGAATTCTGCTTTCTAGAAGTGCTCTATTGTGACAGTAATTGTAAAGATAAGATTCCTTTTCAGAGGAATAAAAGGGATTTCTGTGAGAGAACAAGTGTCAAAGAACAAGTGATACTCAAGACTATGTTCTCAAAAATCCTGCTGAGTAAAGCTCAGACCTGTACCTTTCAGAGCTGGTATAACTTCATGTTTTCAGTATCAACAAGATTTGTGAAGACACCAAAATGTGAGCTCAGAATTGTATTATAGCCATGAAAATCAATGTGCATTTCAGGACTGGGAGGGATTCTCTGGGAAACCCACTGGGTATAACAAGCTTTTGGAAAGGGAGCTATTCCTACAGTTACTTCAGGCCTTGTTGCTGTAAATGCCTTGCACTTGCTTGAGTTGCTCTGAATACACAAAAAATATGGGATTCTCAAGGAATAAGAGGTAAGGGCTAACAAGGGAATCTTGTTTATTAACTGCCTTTCTCAGCTATGCTTTAATCTAGGCAGATTAGTGATATGCTGACTTCTAGTTTGTAATGACTCCATCTCAAGCCTTTGTCATTCTTACCTTCCCTGTCTTACAGTTTCTGCTGGTTTTAGACCTTCACAGGCAAGAAATGACTTCAGCATGTGCTTTACTTCAAAAAGATGAGTCTCCTCTTAAAGACAGTAAGTATTTACATCCTTGAAATTATCCAGGTCCTGAAGGTTCAGCCCCTCTCCAAGGGGCTCCATTTGGTCTCCTCTGTGCTTCCCCAGGAGCCAAACACAAAGCTCCCAGCCAGGTTCTCCTGTAGTTACCAGTGCCAGCACCAGGAATGGCAGCAGCAGAAACTACAGGACCATGCCAACCACTGATACCCCAGAGGGCAATTCTTCTTTGGTGGCACGTGGTGAAAAAGCCATGCCACGTGCCCCAACTATCACACAACTGGCCAGCCCCACTCTCCAGGGTCAAAGTGGTCCAGACTGAGATGCTCTGGCAGAACCATGCAGGGAAGTTTGCACAATGCCTACCCCACTAGGTCTGACCCGAGCCACTATTATTAATCATTTGCTTTCATAAGCAGTAAATTAATCCATAAAATTTCATTAGAAAGAAATCTGTAAATGCATTTTAAAAATATGGTATAAAATAGAAATGCCCATTAAAGGAGTGACATGAACATCCACTTGGTGCTTTACTGGGGAGCCACAGAGCAGGGTTTCTTTGTTGTTGTTCTGTAGTAAGTTTTAAAATACAATAAAAAAATAAGCATCAAGAAGCATTGTTTTGAAGGAGTGCATTCTACATCCTCTGAAAGGGATCTCTGTCAGCTCAGTACCCAAATTGCACATGCTGTTAGCAGATAGAACAGTAGCACTGCATAACTTTGTATCACTGGAGACCTCCCATATATTTGCCTAGAAGGGAATATTCTGTGTTGACTAAGCCTTTTTCCTTCTGTGCTAAACAATAATTATATTTCTAGAAGAATTCAGCCCCAAATATTAAGCATTCCTGCCAGTCTCTCCAAAAGCAGAGGGAGCAGTTGTTAATCTATAAATACTGCTGCATTTAGCAGAGGTGAGTGCTGCAAGAGTTGCTCTGCATTGATGCCAACCCTCTGCAAATCACTGCTGGCAGAAGGGGAATAATTTGGGATTGTGTCAGAGTGGTGTAACTGAGTGCTGCTGTGACAAGGATGAAGCACATCAAGAGACCTTTTTGGCCAACTTGCTGCCCACCCCCAAATCACTGAACTTTGTATTGCTTGTTTGTACTGCTCAAGACATTTGCAAATAAACTTTTTCATAGATGATTTATATGCAGAGAAGCTAAAAACAAACTGACCTTTCTCACCCATCAAATAGTCCAAGCTTGTTCTTGTATCCAATTGCCTACTTAAACCATCTGAGATTGCTCTTTGTAACGCATGCATCTGCTTTTGTGTGTGCCCCCTTGCAGGAGCTCTGTGAGGGAAAGCAGTGAGGGGGTTTTGCAAGATGTTAGTCCATTTAGCAGATGGAATTGCTGAGAAAAATCACCACCTATTTTTTCTGGAAAAACAATGTTACATAAGCACTTCTGTAACTTTTTCTGTTTCATAAGTAAGCTGGCAAGTTGAGTAATTCACATTCTGGGTATCATTCTAAAGAAATATTTCTAATAATCCTCTCTGTGTACAAAGCAGTATTGCCTCATCCTGGTTTGGCATTTAATCTACAACTTACTATTTTCAGAAAGGCTATTTCCCAATTCAAATAAAAACAACAATCTCACACTTATGTAGTGCCTTTCTTCCTAGAAGATTCCAAAGAGCTCTGCAGAATTAAAACAAAACAGGCATGCTGGACACAGGGTGGCTTCATTCATCATGGAAATGCAGCCAGCCCTGGGGTGAATTTGCTCAGCAGCAGCAGCCCAGAGCAACACCACAGAGCAGCTCCTAGCAGGGAGCAGGCAGAGCCTGATTCTCTCCTTCCCTCTCTTACTGCAGTTACTGGGAGTTCTGTGCTGTTAGTTGTGATTTACACATGATGTTGAGCATTCTAGGCTGTAGCTCAATAGGGAGCAGAAGGAAAACTCAGCCACCTGCTCCCTGTGCTGTGCTGAGAGCCAGGGATGTGACTGTGTTAAAAAACTGTAAGAGGTGGAAAGGGGGAGAGAGCAGTGACTCAACAGGCTCCCCCCAAAAAAGGATGGAACGTAGATATCAGTGCCACCAAGTCCCACACAAAATAAAAATTCACCCAGACTGCATCCTCTTTTCCAAACATCTGAAGGCCAGAACTGGGAAAGGTCTACTGACTCCAGAGCCAATACAACAACTGCACAGCCCATCTTCAGCTGGATCACAAATCTCTGGGACAGTCCTTGAAGGCTCCTTGTGGAGCAGCGTGGGAGTGCCTGGGAGGAGCCAGCCCTGATGCAGCACAGGTTTGGTGCAGCTGCTGAGATTCCCCCAAGCACCTGCAGAGCTGCTGAGCAGCAGGAATCCCAATGGGAACAGCCCCTTGCAACCTGCAGGGGAAGGGCCAGCTTCTCTCCTGCCCTGCACACACAGACACAGACAGAGAGACAGACAGAGAGACAGACAGACAGACACACAGACACACAGACAGACACACAGACACACAGACACAGACAGACAGACACACACACACAGACACACACAGACACACAGACACACACACACACAGACACACACACAGACACACACAGACACACAGACAGACACACACAGACACACAGACACACAGACAGACACACAGACACACACACAGACACACAGAGACACAGAGACACAGACACACAGACACACAGACACACACAGACACACAGACACACACACACAGACACACAGACACAGACACACACAGACTTTTACCAACTCAATATGAAATATTTTCTGAAGTTTTTTTTCCAGGCTGTTTTTCTGCTGCCTCCAAGTGTCACAGCATAACTCAGTCAGGCTGTACCAGGATCCAGAGCTGGCCATATTATAATCTCATTTAAAGATACGAAGCCATAATTAGTGAACTTTGAATAACCATTCTGTATTATGATGTCTAATACTTGTCTTGGCTAATGCAAATACAGGGGAAAGGGTATAATCTTATTTATATGTATCAATGTACTGAATATATGTCTTTACAAAACCCTGCAGTACTTTTGCCTGCACAATTTAATCTGTGGCACCAAAATTGCACATTAACTGCTTATAATTAGTTGTGCCTTGATTAAAAAAAAAAAAACAAAACAAAATGAAAGGAAGGGAAGCAAAGCACCAACCTTGTTAACCCTCTTACCAGCCTAATACTTAATTGAAAATCCCCTTGGTTGTAATGGATTTTTCTTTTTATACGTACTTTATACAGCACTGTATTAAAGTGGCTTTTTATAAACACAACACATGAGGTTAATAGCTGTAGCCTGGGTTAGGGGGTTTTTGTACCCTAAATCTCTACCAAGACTGTTATATAAATGCTACTATTCTAAAAATAACCCCCAAATAATCAGGGAAATGTTACATTATCACTCCCCATAGCAGGCTACCAAGGCTGGCAAACCAGGGCAGGCTATTCATTCAGAAATAATTCTCTTTTACAAAAAGAATCCATCCTTACCTGCCCAGAACTACCTACCTAAGTATAGGAAATCTTTGAAGGGCATCTTTAAATATACGCTGGTTGCATCAACAGGACTTAAAGGTTATACATTTACAAAAATTCACTGACTAAATGGAATACCTGCTTTTTTACAATAATGTCTGCACTATATTGTCTCCAACAAAGGAAGTAAAGAGAGATCAGGTTTTTTTTTGCAGATTTTTAGGCCAGACGATTATTAAAAATCTCATCTACTTTAAACTACTGTCCAAGTGACTGAAAAGGCATTAGCAGTGTTTGTAGAAGCCTCAAGGATATTTTACTAGTTTTGATCTAGAAGTCCTGGTGTATCCTTCAAGAGAAGCTGGTTGTCCAATCCCCATTTTATGGAAATTTGCTTGGACACTGTTTTGTCAGATACCTAGAGTAACTGTGATGGGGAAAAAAAGGTGTAACTTAGAGCTACAGAATAAAGTATCATAAATTAATGCAGCTTGATCTGCATTTCCTCACTTAAATAGAATGTGTTTGCCCCAGGCTTGACCTTCAGGGAGTGCAAAGAAGCAGCTAGAGGCTCCTTTTCTCTTCTCCTGTGTGATCACTGTTGATCTGTTGATCCCTGCCATGGTGGAGTCGTGTGCTGGGTGCTTTGCTGTCCCCTGACAGCAGGCTCTGTGCAACCCCTGTCTGCACTGTGAAAATGCTGCACTGCTCTGCATCCTACAGGGCAAAGCCAATGGTCTCTCTGCTCTTTTCTGAGATCTCTACCCAGACCAGGATTTACCCAGGAAATGTACAGCTCACTGTGCTGCTTTTTTTGGGTCACACATGAGATTTTACTGGCTTGCAGCAATGTTTTGTGTGGATACATATTGTAACATGCACACAAAACTTTTGGGTATAAATTGTGTCCTAGTTGCTTTTTAATAAATGAAAGATATGATTTCAATCCTTACATATGGTGTAGTCTTCAGCACTTCTGGACTGGCACCTCACTCAGAGCCCTTGTAAATAAAGACTGTTGGAGTACACAAGTTTGTCTGAGCTCTGGAGACTCTGAAGAGTTCTGGTTTGTGTTGTTGGTATCTGTCACAAGCTGCTTCATGATCTCTCCTCAGCATGGTGGAGTGGGTATTTTCACTCCAGAGGGGGATGTGGTTCAATGGGAAGAGTTTCTGTTCTGGCCTTTCCTTGCTCTGTGACCTCGAACAACAGGCTTTGGTATCTCAGTGAATCCTCTGCAAATGTCTAGAATTATATCTGCTTTATAACTGTAACATGATCAGGAATTTGGACCTCCATCAAAACCTCCATACAACTTCAACCAAAGATTTTCAGATCTTTTCCCTGTTACCTGAGTTTGCAACTTTACCACTCAACATGCCACAAGTCTTGAGAACTCTGCATTCCATGGGGATAATTTAATTGTATCAGTGATCACCAGGCTTTGTGTTCAGTCCCACCAAGGACTCAAAGTCCCATTTGACTGGGCACTTATGAAAACACAGTACCAGGCCTGACCACTTCAGATGAAAGAAGAGCTGCCCAAGGAAGATTGTGGCAGAGATGACAATTTTACTGAGCTCTTCCCAAAGCCCAGGATCCTATTTCTGCTGGAAAAGTGTGTTCCTTCCCATCAGTGCTGGGTCTGATAGCACAGGCCCATCTGCACTGGGGTCTCAGTGTCAGCTCCTAACTGCTCTGGAAACTGATGGACTACAGCTGCTGATTTTCTCATTTTATGGGAAATAAGAAATATTTTCAGTGCTTGTAGATCTTTCCACAGGCTCGGATAGTCTATCTAGACAGCCTTTATTCTAGCAGAAAATACTCTAGGCATTTTCTTAATAATTTTAGCATTGCTCGCTCATTTTTCTTTTTTCTCTCTTCAATTCCTCTCTGTCATGAGAATAAAAAAGAAAAATTCCATTTGAAATGGAACATTTTCCTTAATCCTATAAAGAAAGAGTATAATTGATTCAACTATAAAATTTATAGGCATGGAATCAATGCTTATTATAGTCAAAACATGCCAGGTCACTTCTTTGTGGCTGGTTTAAAGCTGTTCCGTTAAGTGTAACGTTAAATGAAAGTGCTTTAGTCTAAACATGAAAAGGTTAGATTGTGTTACATCTGCACAGCTCTGTGTGCCTGTTAGGATCTGATTTCAGGGTTTCATGCAGAAGACCTTCCATTGTTTCCTTTGTACCTTCTCTCTGGGGTAAAACTAATTTTTGACAGTCACAGTAGTAGCTGCTATAATGTAGATATTAATTTAATCTGGAGCTGCATCAGTCCTTAAATAGTTCAGACTTTGCCTTTATGTTTTTGGGGTCTGGAAAACACTGGGAAATTGAGTATGAATGGGGCTTAAGCACGGCATTGATGGCAAATCTTTTCAGTCTCTTAATTTTTCTGTTCTCAGACGTCTACCTTCAGGGCTAATTGAAAAGATTCAAGTGCTATGCAGGCACAGTCACTCCTACAGCTCTACTCTTCTGGCTATTAAACATTTCTACACACTTTGCAATTAAGCTACTAAACTTTTCAGCAGATGTTTTTTCTAAGCAGCAAAGTGTTTCTAACTTTTCTGTTGGCACAGAGCAATGCCATGGCAGAGATCTAATGGTGGAACATTTAGGGAGGGTATTTATTAGGGCTGGATCCAGTCAAACTGGCTGGAGAACCTCAGATTGAGCAGATTTCCCATTTTCTTACTACTCTGTGATTTCATCTTCGTGGTGTGCCTGGTGTTGGTGCAGTTCTTCTGAGACAAGACAGTGTCCAGGCTATGACTGCTTGGGGTGGCTGTGCCCTGATGCAGCAGCATTTTTAAATTTCAGTGCCTGGGCCAAAGTTTGCCTTTGGCTGAACAGGTGTGATTCCTGTTGAACCAAGCAGGAATTCCACAGCTTTAAATAAAAACAGCTCTTGGCCCATTATTCACTTAGATGCAGTGTGCCCAGGGGCCAAGATACACAGCAAGGACAAGTGATTGGGGGTTCCTCAAGAGCTTGAAGCTTTACTACACAGGGCTCAAACAAAGCCCTATTTCAGACAGCAGGGAGCACATGCCACTTTCATTTGTCTGAATTTCGTCACTCAGAATAAAGGCCTTTAAAATCACCAGTCACTTTCCAAAAAATCACCCCCCACCCCCCCAGTTATAAATCCTGGCTGTGTAAAAGCCTGAATAAATACATACGTCAGCTGCCAGGATCCTGGATGTCAGTTTTCAAGGCATATATTGCCCCAGACTAGCCTGTAAATAATTTTAATTTTTATTCATGACTTTAAAACCACATCACTAATGGGCTGGACTTGTGGTTCTTCATTTGCATAGTATATGTTTTGACCTAAACTGAGTTAAATGCAGAGGGAGAAGAAATAAAGGTCAAATTTCATTAACAAAATAAAGCAGCTCATGTGAAATTGACGTCTGTGATGGAAAAATATGCAACTGAACTGAGCCTTTCACTGCTTATTTAACCAAAACAAGGTCTCTGTAATGACAAACATTCCCATCTTCAACTGCATCACAGACATTAACAGAAAAACTTGGCATCTCTCATTGTATGGGAATATGAGGCAGAACTGGTGAGGACTTTTTCCTGCCATCCCCTTGCCAACTGTACATTCCATCTGACTGAGGATTACTGATAATTTTTGGCACCTTTGTGACTCTTCTGTGCAGTATTTATTTATCCAGGCCTTCAGGAATTTATTTTTAACAGAACTTTTAAAAATGCTGTAAACACAAATATGCTAATTGTATTAACAAAAGGATTCCTACACCAAAAGTTTACTTTTTTTTCCCCCAAGTGTGCTTTGGGGCCAAGCTCTTCAGTTGGTGTAAGCTGGTAGAGCTGCTCCCACTTTGGTGGACACCTTCCAAATTGAAAATGGTTGAGGATCTTTCCTAGTAAAGCAAAATGCTTATAAAAATCTGAATAAAAGGGAGTATTTAAAGGTATATTCTTTCCTTAGCAGTACTACCAGGAGCCTCCTGTAGTACATCCATGTGTCTGCAGCTACAAGCAGGACCTCATTTGCCAAGAGACACAGACCCCATCAGAGAGAACCAAGACACTGGGGAGACAAAAGAGGTCAGGGATATTATTCCCACTTTCCAGAAGAAAAACTGAGGCAGAAAAGCATTAAGTGACTATTTTCTACCAAACTAGACATAACTGGGTCCCCTCTATCAGGGCATGTGGACATACCCAAAGAATTGTCAGAAACCTCTGACAAAGCTGAGGACTGGCCATCCCCATCCACAGCTTGCTATTCCCTAAATGTCCTGGAAAATCTCAGAACTAGATTAGAAACTATTACTTTCACCACAAAAAATTCAATGACAACTTTTTGGTTTTCAGTGACAGAAAGCTGAAATGTTTTAGTTTTGAACAAAGTTCTTCCCCTCTGCTTTTGGGTACTGAAACCCGCAGAATTTTTACAAGCAAACCTGATTTTTTCCTGGTTTTAACAGAAGGTTTTTCTAGCCAATCAAAGCCTCACATTTTTTTCAGCATCTGAACATTTTGAGCTGCATTAGCAAAAGGGGAAAAAAACAACAATTTTTTGACAGTACCAACTTTCCATTAAAAAAATCACAGTATGAGGAGCAATTTTCTTCATTTTCTTCCTCTTCTTCTTCCTTGTCTTTCAGGGACTCCTGAGCTGCTTTTGCTGTTATTATAATGCCTGTGGGAAAAAATGTGATGATGCTTTAGAGCAAATAAGGCAGTAAATAGGCTGAGAACTGTGCTCTGCCTCTCTGAATGCTCCACTGGAACTCGGGACACAAACTGCTAACTTAGCAATCTAACTCATGTACCTGGCACAACTAAAGCTGGACAGTGTAGCTGGCTTTGGATTAAACCTCCTGTGCTTGGTTTTCTGGCTAAGTCAGCATTGCCCTGCCTTGAATTAAGAGTACCTGCACAGATCCTGGCCAAAGCCAGGCACAGGAACTCACTGACCCCCAGCTCATGCCTCGGGGCTGAGCAACTCTGAGGATGGCTCACAAGAAGCTGGGGAGCTCTGAAGCAGAGACAGCATTATTTGATCAAAAAAAAAAAAAAAAAAAAACCAAAAAAAAAAAAAAACAAAAAAACCTAAACCCCCCCAAAAAAACCTGCTTTAAAAGATTTAATTATTTTAAATGTAAAATAAAATATCCATAAAGTAACGCAAAGAAGTTAAACGTTCCCTTCGAGGGAAATTTTCTCTTTTTAAAATTATCCCTTTTTCTAATAAACTAGTAATTTATATAATCCATATAAAACCACTAACACTCTTTCTTCTATTTTTAAGTAACACTAGAGAGCTTTCCCAAGGCTTATTTTATTTTTATGAGAAGGATTAAAAATCACGATGGTGCAGATCCTTCCACACTCCTATCTGCTGACAAGCCCCACGCTCCTGCCCCAGCCCCAGCCAGCAGCAGCTGGGCATGTGGGGGGTGGAATTTGCAGCTCTCCACTGGCTGCAGTGGAGCAGTGCCAGGCTGACAGATCCCCTGCTCTGAATGCAGCACCATCTGATTTGGAGAGTGTTGAACAAGTCATAAATCAAGTGATCTTTATGTTTCTAGACAAACATTTCAAGGAAAACAAGGATAAAGGGTCTCTATATGGAGCTATTTGTTCTACCCAGCCTCTTATCCAGCTTAATATTTTTGTTGCTTCACAACGAGCACATTGTGATTTGCCTGGGCTGCACAGGAGGATGCTTTATCCTTTCAAAGTAACTCCAGCCTGTGCTCCTGTTTCCCACCCAGAGGAGGACCACAGGAAGAAACTGCAGCTGAGCCACCATCCTTCCTTGGGCTTGCTCTGCTGAGGATGCTGCTCAACCCAGACCTAAAACATGCAGAAATAATATTTTACTCTTCAGTAAGTCGTGGTGCTTTAGTTTTGGATCCATTTTCATGCTAGCCATGGCACAGTACCTCAGATGGCACTGCAGACACAGCCTGAGGGGACACACACTCCTCTCACCACTCAAAGGAGCACGGGGAGAAGTCTACCCAAAGAAAATCCTGCCTGCTCTCTCACACCTCCCTTCTACCCCCTGTTTCTCTCTCAAATAATTCAGATGTTTTAGCCCTTCCAGACAAAAACTGGAGCCTTAAATTAAAATGTCATCTGTTAGTAAAGAAACTAAACTATGTTTTTCATTCCTGAGAAAGGACTCACTTATGCTTATAACTATAAGTTGCTAATGATTAAGAAACTGGTATATTTTCACACTCATTAAAAGAAACATGGTGTGTTCGCCTTTCTAAGAAAAGGCATCTTGTTTGTAATACTGTAATACATTGGGAACACCTTCTAATTGGCTTCTAGTGCCCCTTGCCAAAATTCAGACACAAGTTTGTTTATTTACACAAGGAAAAAAATAAAACATTGTATAATTAGTTGAGTAATGGACTCCTAAATTCAGAAACTCAGAGGTATGCAAAACTGACAAACATTTTAAGATTCCATTTTGGTTTATGAAATATCTCAATAGGTAGCTCAGACTGCATCATGGCTATTGTAGCAATGTGCTGCTCAATGTGGTGTTTGTGTCGAGATGGAAAACTCTGACATGTTTGATTTTTATGCAAGTCAATTAACCTGTTTTTCAAAACTGTAAGGGCATGCTTTGCAAATAAGATTACTTACTATAAATTATGAGAACATAGGGCTCCATTCAGACAAAAATGTTACACACCCCTTACACATGCATAAGTCTGCAGAATATAGTTCTGCACCCTGACAACTTATTCAGCTAGGGGTAGGAGCTTATTTTGGTCTATTCCATGGGGGCTTTCCTAAAAAGATACCAACAAAAGGGGATAGAGACTTAATTAGAATGTCTCTCTACACCCCACCTTCCTTTGCACCACCCAGGCAATTTCAACAGGCCAAAACCTCTCCTTATGTGGTGAGGGAAGAATTCCTTTTTTCAGTTAAGTCAGCCCAGAGCAGAATTAGCAATGGTATGTCCCCCTAACCACAGCACAGACAGACATTTGGCATTCCCACCTGTGAGCTCTGCTCTCACACTCAGGCACGCTCTGGTGACTGCAGCCTGTCCCTCTGCTCACACAACCCCCCTGTGCCTGGCCCCTCTCACTGGGACCCCACTCCAGGTCTGCAGGGGGAAGCTGTCCTGGAAGAAATGACACTGAACACCAGAACTGACACACCACCAGCACAAATGAAGATGGCAGGGGCATTTCAGACAGCACAAATCATTTTCCTTTCATGCCACAGACATTTGGTCTGACTTCTTGCTTCCAAAAGGCAGATCCTTCGATGGGTGCATGAGAAATGCAGGATGTCTGTCTGGCACTCCAAATCCAACCTAAAGAGCTGCAGAGATGTACTTGGGGCTTGGATGCAATGGCAGTGCCAATACACACACAAAGCAAATCCAGAGACAAGTATGAGTCAGAGAAAGAAAAACTGTGGAGTTTTGTCCAGGTCCTTTCCACTTTTACACGTGCAGAGAAACTTTACCTAAGTAAACCATCCCATTGATTACATATGTGAGCAAGAATTGCTCACATGAAGAAAGATCACTGGATCTGGTCCCTGCTTTATGCACATTTTGATACAAAGCAAATTCTTACCAAGTCAAGACTTGTTAGGTTAAGGCACAAGAGACCACAACAGAGCATTTTGTCTTGCCAGCTTCAGTCTAGGTGATGAAGTCATTCTCATTTGAGCATGACATCAGATTGCTGGTTCTGATCTGAACTCTGCAGCAGAGATAGTCTATATTGCAGATTACTCATTTCTTGAGATGTCTTTTACTTAAGCAAAAAAGCTTAAAACAAAGAGACATGACAGAAGATTAAGGGACAAACTGCTTTCTTTGTCCCCTGGCCATACTCTTGATACCCTCTTCCACAGACTATTTGCTACAGAGCTAACTTTCAGCTTGGAGTAGCAAACTCCTACTCATGGAAATAGTTACAGATGTGCAGAGAAACATCTGTGCACTGACACATTCAGAAAAGGCATTTTAGGCAAAAGACCTTCCAGGGTAAGATTCCCATCACTGTGTTCAGAATAAGGGACGATGTCAGTGTGACAGAAACAGCCACACCATCCACTAGAACTGACCTGCCACGGGTGGAAAGACACCTCCCATTGCTCAGGAGAGCCAGTGTGGCTTCGTGTCCCCCAGCAGCCTCACAAGGCCAGGTCAGCTGCAGTTCCTGGCAGGACACTGCTGTGGAAAGCCTGCAACAGAACCAGGGACTCATCACCACCAGGATGGGTTGCTATGGACACCATTGAAGAAAAGCAAAATCATTTGAGAAGGAAATAAAAGACTCTTTTCCACCAATAGTGACAGACACTCCAATAGGTTAGTGATCCTGCTGGAATGCTAATCAACAGCACATAGAAAGACTTGGAAGTTATGCAACTTTTAATATTCCCAGTGAAGGAGTGTGCAAGGGAATTCATGGAATACTGGCCATGCACACAGAATTTATACCAACACTTAGTACTCAAACACAGGCATCACACATCAGTGCCACAGATAAATCAGATAATACACTTGTCTTGCAAGTCCTTCCTCTCAAGATCTCAGCTCCAAGCCATAGCCACCTGATGAGTCCATCTACACATTCCTACTGAGCCAAATATTTAAAAGGAGATGGATTCCTTGCTGGCATAAAACCACCCAGTTCATCTGACATTAGCTCAGCTATGCTGATTTACTGCAGCCATGGATCTGGCATCTGATTTGAGCTCTGAGACAATCTAAATTTTCCATTCCTCACAGCTCTGGTGAATAATTTAAATATATGCTCTGAGCTCACCAAAAATAATACATTTTCAAAATTTTTGGTGAGCTGAAAAATAAGAAATACTGGCTCAGAATCCCCTGAAAAGCTCTGTTCCATCTTACTGAGTATTTTGACTGAAATGGGATTTCAGTTTGTGCAGGCTAAAAAGGAATGGATTTTTGTAACAGAATTAAATGAGGACTTCTAAAATGAAAATACCCACTAAGTTAAAAAATCAACAGGTATTACCCTGAAAAGATGAGAATAAAATATTTCTTTTTAAAAAATAGTTTATTGTTTTCAAAGCTCAAAGTGGCAGACTTTTCAGCTGATGGGAATCTATAAGGAGTTATGCTGCCAATGATTCACCATTTTTGCCCCAGAAAAACTGCTAAAATATTTTTCTCAGCTGTACCAGTAGATACATTTATTGACCTTCTTAAGATAATTTGCACAGGTAGGGCCAGGAGCATTTATTGCTTTACAGAATCTAAACTATTTTGAGCAATTTACAGCAGAAACACTCATAGGAATCCAAAATACTAAGAAGAAGGACAAGGGTTACATAATAAACTATAGAATTGCTCAGTGAGGCTGGAAGGCATACTTTGAAATAAATAACATATTTGACTCACACATTTCAAATGGCAATTGCAGAAATGATGTTCAAGAGCATCTGAGGAAGGAGGAGATTTGTAATGGGGCTATTTCATAGTCACAGTAGAGCTACTCATGATTCAGATCTATCATTCAGTGCTACATCAATTTTTAAAACATATTTTGTTTTCAATTAAAATTAGGGGGGTTGGACCATGCTGTCTACATGATGGACACTATTAATCTCTGTGCTCTCCTAGTTATGAACATTTAAAGTCCGTGTTTTGCTCTGTTTTTACAGAAAGTGAAAGAAATTTCACAAAGCTAAACTTGCAAGACAAAATGTGCAATTTCACAGTACACCTACTGTTTGGTAAAAAAATATCTTAATCACAATATTAGGACAATCTTCTGGGAAAACAGAACAGGCAAAGAAAAACTTCAGTGCCAAGTAATTACTGTACCAAAGACAAAAAGATTCTAGGCAATAAGAAATAGAAAAAGAGATCTCTGAAAATACTTTGTGTAAAAGCAGAGGAAGATCTTTGATTGGCATAAAATAACTGTGTTGAAGTCAATATGTTTATCCATCACATCTGCAGGGGTTGATGTAGAGCTGAAATGGAGGAGGGAGGGGACTCAACCACTCCTCCTTCAGTGTGTGGCAGCATCACCCACGCTGGTGGAAGGCAGGAGGAGGGAAAAAATGAAAAGAGGGAAAAGCTGCCTTAGCTCTTCCTCTCCCATCCTCCCTTTGCCCCTACAAACCCACCCTGGCAGAAGATACAGCTTAGAACCCAATTATTTTGCTCTCGGATTTCTCTTGTCTGTGAGAAACTCCCAAGTCTCCCTCTTTTTCTCATTACTTTAGAGTGAGAAGATTTGGAGATAGGGTTTTCTGCAGCTCCTAGGAATGTTATATAGCTAAATGTCCCACTTTAAAAAATGTGCATCTATTAGCTCTATTAAACCAAACCACCTTACTATAACCAATTACAAAATTCACCATATCAGCCAGAATCTTGTATGCAGCAGTAAAGCTGTATCTGCTCTTTGTCACAGTGTGGTGTATTATAGTTGTCTCCTACTGAGATTGGTGAATTTCTGCATCCAAAAACTCAAACCAAAGGTTTTCCTGCCATAGATGTCATCTTATTGAACAAGATGTCTAATCTCAGGCACTCAGGACTGAAAACCTTAACCTTAAAGTTTGTTGGCATCTCTCTTAGAGATGCAATCTTAGGAGTAAGAGGAACCTAGTCTGCCTAGTCTGAAAAGTTTCTTTCAGATTGCTTTAAATATTTTGTGGATGATTACAGTCTGAACATTTGACTACATGCCACTTCATTAGACTTACTCATTTTATTTGTTCTTACCAAAGATGGGAAATTAAAAGCGATCTCTGATACCTGATTTCTCCATAAGATATGAGAGATATTCAGGGCAGTGTCTGGAAAAAAATTAGGATAATAAGGTGTATAAATCTTTGCTTCATTTGAAACAACGCATAAAAGCCAACCCCACATTAATTTTTTTGCTGAAAGAACTTCAATAAGTTTTAAAGTAAGTGTTTCATTTACTGCCACATGCCACACATACACGGCAAACAGTTTATACAAACCACAACACTCAGCTGTTCCTGGTTAGGTGGAGCAGCCCTCCCCTGAACACCCAAGCTGCTCCCGGTTCCCTCGGGACTCTGGTACAGGGTGCTGGTGCTTCCAGCTGCTCCGAGAGAGCTTCTGCACGCTGCAAGAGCTTCTGAGGATGTGCTCCTGAAGCCTTGGCTGAGCTGTGCTCAAGGTTTTGCTGGCTCAGAGCAGAGTGCTGTGCACTTCTGAAGACAGCTTAAGTGCAGTGTAACTGCTCCCAACCTGGTGGTCCAGCCTTAATGCCTTCTTCATGTAGTGCTTTATTGGAATTCCCAGCTCCCAGAAACCCAGCAGGCACACACACAACGGGGCTGGCTTTGTGTGGCCAGCCTTGGCAGTGGGGGGGTACGGGATTCACTGCAAAACTGCCCCCGTGTCCCACAGAGCCAATTCCAGCCGGCTCCAAGGCGGACCAAGGCTGAGCCGTGATGGGAGAGTCTCTGAGCAAGGGTATTTAGAAATGAAAACAAAAAATCCAGCTACTTCGGCCAGAGAGGGGAGTGAGAAAATTGGAGAGATGCAACTGCAGAGAGGCAGGTCAGTGCAGAGCGAGGGGGAGCAGAGATTCCCCTGCAGGTGAAGAGCATGGTGAGGAAGGCTGTCCCTGGTCCCCCGGGGAGCAGACACCACCTGCAGCCCTGCAGGAGCCCAGCAGGACATCCCCATCACCTGCAGCCCTGCAGGAGCCCGGCAGGACATCCCCATCACCTGCAGCCCTGCAGGAGCCCGGCAGGACATCCCCATCCCCTGCAGCCCTGCAGGAGCCCGGCAGGACATCCCCATCCCCTGCAGCCCTGCAGGAGCCCGGCAGGACATCCCCATCCCCTGCAGCCCTGCAGGAGCCCGGCAGGACATCCCCATCACCTGCAGCCCTGCAGGAGCCCGGCAGGACATCCCCATCCCCTGCAGCCCTGCAGGAGCCCAGCTGCTCCAGGGGACTCGTGCTGGAGCTGGCAGCACCTGGGGACCCAAGGCGAGAGGTGCCCACCCTGGGGCAGGGAGGGGTGGGAGGAATTCTCTCTGCAGGGAGCAGCAGCAGAATGACCCCTGATGATCTGACCCCAGCCCCCATTTCCAAGCCTCTGTGATGCTGATGGGGAGGAAGTAAGAAAATCAGGAGTGCATTTAAGCCTGGAAAGAAGGGAGGGGTGGAAGGGAGGTGTTTTAAAGAATTGGTTTTGTTTCTCAGAACTCTGATTTGATTGATTTGAATAAATTTCCCCAAGCTAAGTCAGTTTTGCTTGTTATGGTAATTGGTGAGTGATTTCTGCCTGCCTTTATTTCGACCCAAGAACCTCTTGTATTTTCTCCCCCCGTCCAGCTGAGGAGTGACAGAGCAGCGTTGGTGGGCACCTGGAGTCCTGCCAGGGTCAGCCCCCACAGACCCCCTAAACTGCTGGGTGAAAAGGGCTTTTCACACCCTCCTGAAGCAGCAGCAGATACAATGAGAGACAGGAGAGATACCTGGGTGTTTCTATGGCCAGGAGATGTAGCACTCACTCTTAATTTAGGCACTGGCTCTAACTGAGGCTTATTTACAAGAGCTTCAAGGTTCAGGTCAATGACCTCATTTATTGTGCAAGTATTACCTACAAAACAAAAATTTACCCACTTATTCCAAAAGGACATGGTGAACTTGGAAGTCCACCTTATTTTAAAGATAGTATTTCAGCTCATCTCACCGGGCTATAAAATCTCTCTAGTAATTTAAGCATGTTTACAATAATACCTATGCAATATTATTCAACATTATGTTGCTGTGTGAAAGAAATGGAATGCCCTTGGAAGAACAAATTCATGCAAAAGGCAAAATAAACGTGGCTAGATATGCAGGGTCTGGATGTCTAAAGCAAACTAGGAGAGGGAGTGAGGGAAAATTATTTTCTACCCATTTTTCACTCCCAGACAATATTATGAAGTGCTTGGAATACCAGAAAGTTCATTTTAAAACAGAGGACTGATGTTTACACTGGCCCTTATATAAATATGCATTGGTTTTATGTACTTATTTTTCTTAATACTTCAAGTTAAACTCAGTTTATTTACTGCTGAAAGAGGTACTGGATTTTTTTATTGCACAGGTACGACACAGCAGCCTGTCAAGTACATTCTAAAATTGTTCAGAAAAATATGTGCTTGGAGCTGCTTGATTGGGAATCCTTTAGAGGGGAAACCTCTAACCTGAGCCCTGGAAAGGTGCACTGCTGTAAATAAGGTATTTGCACTGGTAGGTGTAAGATGTACTTTATTATGAAGTTATTTGCACCACTCAGTGCAGGAGACCCTTCAATTAATGCAGCAGTGTCTGGCCCTTCTGTTTGCTCCATCTTCCTCTGGATCACAGTTTTGCATCCAAGCCAGGTAAATTGCCAAGAGTGGGCCAAAAATAAAGATATTACTATGCCAGAAGGAAAATGCTATGAGAGTTGTATCAATACAAGGGGCTATACTGGTTATATTCTCCTAATTTAATCTCTCCCCAACAAAACAAAAAATACCCAACAGCAATATACTCTTCACATTCACAATCATAATCACAATCACAAACTGCTAAGCTGCTAGCCACAAACACTGATCATTTCTGTTTCATTTTGCACTTTGGATTGAGAATCTCTGCAAGCATGACAGTTCTGGTGGTGGCTTTGTGATCTGCTTGGTAGGATCTATGCAGAGACCAACAACTCATTCTACAGAGCCCACTCTGCAGGCATCAGATGACTGTGGCTTTCAGTTACTACCTCTGGATCAGAGCCAGAAGCCTAGTGGTGAAAAGCTCTTTATACCATTACCAATCCCTCGAGCCACCCAGTCCTTCTCCATTGCATACAGGTTTTTAGTGTTGTGCCTTTAGATCTGTTCTGGTTCTGAGAAACGTTCTTTGTGATGGGAGCCTTGCCACTACCCCTCTCATGAGGGAAAAAAAACAACGAGGAGGGAGTGTGAAACCTATTTTCAAACTCTGTTATGATTATCTGATGCAGTGACTACTCTGGGATTCTCCACGGGAGGGACCTGAGTGCTGGGCAATGCCTGTCTTGGGTGAAGAGCAGACTCCAGAGCAGTCAGTGCCAGGATCTGTCTGGTACAGCCAGGCTCTGGGACAGGAGCACCCACACACAGCCAGAGGCCACCACAGGGATGGCTCCAAAGCTTTCCAGGACATCTACAGGCTGACAGAGCCTCAGTGCACACACAGGTTGGTCTGGCAGTGAGTGCTGACTCAGAAGGATGCTCGAAGGCAGCATGAATATACCCCCAGAGAGGGCAGAACTACAGCCACTGAGCTCCCAGAGCATCTGCCCTCAGCTGGTTTCCCTCTAAGCCATCCACCAACAGTCAGAGGCTAAATTGTGACATCTCTGCACTTCTGCCCCACAGTTCAGCAGGGAAAAGTGACTCACTGTGACATTACACCCGTGCAGGTTTCTCTGCAGCAGCTTTTCTCACAGGCTCTCCAGAAGCACATCACACAGAGCAGCTGCTTTCCCCACAGGGAACAAGCTGCAGGGGACTTAACAGTAATACACTGGTACCCAAGCTTCACGAAGAGGGCTGTAAGCTGCTGATCCTGCAAAAACACCTCCAAGGATTTAGAGTCTTTAATGTTGATTGCTGAGTATTTCTGTTCCCATCTGAACCATTCCAACAGTTGTTTCAAGTGAATGTATTCATTCCCTTGCTTTTAACCATTGGAGCTTCTTGCTTGGTCTGGGAGCAGCGAAGAGGGAATGAAAAGGTCTCTTCAAATTCGCTGGAGCTGCTCTCTTAAAAGAGAGCATTGACACAGATCCTGCAGCTCCCACGTGCAGCAAGGCTCCCACAGGACCGGCAGGCACAGAGAGACTGCAGGATCCTTGTGGCCACTCCAGGAAGAGTGTGGCTGTTCTCCTGCCCGCTGCATGAGAGTATCCTATCTATTCCTAGCATGGATCTACCAGGTGGCAACATTCCCCTGCCAGCATACCTTTGGTTTGGCTCACCTTGAAAGCTATGATGTTATATTATATGATGACGTCATTATATTTATTTCAGCTTTCAATGAAGATTCTTGGCAAATCTCCAAGCTGGAATATCTTCTCTTTAATGTGTCCAAGATCCAGCCAATGTGGTGCAGATTACATTTATATAACACAGCCCAGTGAGGTGAACTGCTGAGAATTTTTTTTAAGGTGTTGATGTTACTAAATTAAGATTATTTCTTTACTAAAACTATGGAAGAGGAAAAACTTGTCCAGTATTTACCCAAACACTACCGCTCTAATTTCTAGCTGTGGTTATTTTGGTGATGACTCCATAGTGCCCTCACACCATTTCAGAAACTCATCTTTGTGGTGGTATTTGAAAATGATAAAAGGAATCAAATATATTTTTCAATTAAGTACATATGTGAGGACAGAACCCTTTAATGTCTCATGTTTCCTAGTTGGTTCATTTTCTTCACACTATCTGAACTGATTTTGAATTAGTTCATTTGGACAAGTTACTCTGGTTTACTTTTTTGTGCTTTTATCAACTGTGTTCCTCTTAGCACTTTCAAATTAGCCATCATCACGACTTTGGTTAAAAGCCACGATAATCAGAAGTGTAAAAGCACTGGAGAATGACACACAGAATACTGCTCTGCACTGACAAAAACAATGGCTTGGATGCTAAATGCAGTATCACAGAGGAACCTCCCTTGAACATTGGGCCTTAACTTTACTAGATTTGGAATAAAGATGTGGTGTGAGAGAACAGATTATTCTGATAAAGACTGACTACAGTGGCAAGGATGAAGTCCTGTGCTCCTCACAAGAACTGCAGCACACAGGTTGAGTGACACAGAAATGGGGGGACACAGAAATGAATTGAAATTCCCATTATTATGCTTTAAGACAATAAAATTGCAGAAGAAGAAACTGCAGAGTAACTAAAAGCAAACTTTAAACTTTTCCCTTATTTCCTCCGCACAGTGGTCTTTGTGCAGCCTTATGATGCCACTACAAAGATCAGCAAAGAAAATCTGGCTGTGTTATGAATTGATTTCTATTTAAAAGGGCTATAATTCAATTTTGCTACAAAAACATATTACAAAATCTAATATTAAATAGATTTGCATACAGACATTCATCAGAAAGATATTTTATTTGTTTGGCTTGAAACACTTCCACTACAAGCCAAGCATTTCAACACCAGGGCAGGAGGACCAGAAAGTGGACCTGACCAGAAACAACAGTGAAAACTACTAGTTTATATTTGATCTACCAGCTGACAAAATTTAGCTATTTATTAAAAAAACCAGAACAACATGGGCCTTATGAATGGTCAAACTTGATTTTTTAAAACACAAAATGTTCTCATAAATTTATTATTGGGTGTTATTGGTCGAGAAAGCATATATGTACACATGACTCTCTAATGACAATGACCCTCAGATTAAAATTAAGACAGATATGGTGATAGGTATTTAGACTACATTAACAGCACACTTCTTTTACACTCACGTAACAGTCACCAATACACACTCAGCTCTGCACACATAAAAACTTTTAAATCTTGAAGCCAGCAGTCAGAGGTGGTTTCCAGATGAAGTCCCTGTTTGCCCCTTTGCTGGGATCACAGACAGATAAATCACTGGGTGAGCCCCCTCACTAAGTAGTGGGAATATTACTTTAGCAAAGTTTGCTAATGGGGCAAAGGACCTTGTATTGTAATCCAGTGACATTTTCAACCTTCTGAGAACTTTTGTTGACATTCCCGAGTCCCTGGCTGCCATCCCAGCATGAAATAGTTTCTGTTCACATAATTCTCGTGTTTACCAGTCATGAAAAAATCTTGCTTTTTTTTTTTTTAAATAAACTTTTTTTTTTTGCAAGTGAAACTCTGTCTAAAAAAATATTGGCCCCAGGCATACAAGGTTTTGCATAAATTCATATGTGATGAATGGCTGATTTTAATGTTATTTGGGTATTTGTCAGAACCTAACAAATATACATGGTAATGGTGGTTCATAAACTTAAACATCTCAATATACCCTTTCTTCTGGAAATAAATTACGTTTGTTTGCCCTGCCTGGAGTCCTAAGGTAGCCGACATTAGGAATATTTTAAATGTGATCATCCATCCAGCATGTCTTTCAGGCGCCACGAAGATTAAATGAAAGAATCATAAGATGAAGGTCTTTAACTTTTAATCCTTTTACAATGAACCCTTAGATAGACATGGGGGCAGGGTGCCTTCTATGTGAGTAATAATGCCTCTGTTCCTCTTCACTAGGTTAATGAATACCCTAAATGTCCCAAGATCTGATTTTCTTCCCCCCTCCCAAAACTATTGAAATTAGAGCAAAGAGACGGGCGGTAAAACGCACCGAGAGACTGAGCAAGGGAATGAATATGCATTCGGAGATACCGAACTGAGCGTCAGAGAAAGCAGGGCTGGCTCGTCTCAATGGAAATCTCATGGGTTTAAAATGATTAGCATAGATTCCCTCCGAGTTTTGGAGACTAAAAAAAAAAAATTAAAAAAAATTAAAAAAAAAAATTTGGCTCCAAGATAAATAAGGAAAAGGCTTTCTGCACTGTCAGGGAGCCTTTGAAGAACACGTGGAGAGTTTGTTTTCGCTGTTGGTATCTAAGAGATACGAACCGTCGGCTCTCCCAGCACGTAAAAGTCAAACACATCGCTAATTGGGCCGGGTCCCGACGGAGCCACGGGCCGGTTGCGGGTCCCGCGGGGGCCGGGCCGGGCCGGGCCGGGCCGGGCTGTCCCGCAGCGCCGAGCGGGGAGCGGGGAATGGGGAGCGGGGGCGGGGAGCGGGCGGGGCGGCCCCGGGGCCGGGCCGGGCCGGGCCGGGCCGGGAGCGGCCCCGGCTGCAGAGCTCGCTGCAGGGCTCGCTGCAGGGCTCGCTGCAGAGCTCGGCGCTGCCCGGGCTGCCCGCACAGAGGGGGCTCCAGGCAGGGGGGGCACGCCCCGAGCACCCATCAGGGTGGCGATGGGCCGGCGCTGGCGGGAGCCCAAGGAGTTAACCGGGCCGGGCCGGGCCGGGCCGGGCCGGGCCGGGCGGTGTGCGGGGCTGTCACAGGATCACGCTAATAACGTGTCTGCGCTGAAACCCCCAAAGACCAGGGGTCAAGTTTCAGCAGCGTCCCACCACAATGGTAGGTGTGAAAGACACGTGTCCCGTTGTAAATGAAATGTCAAGCGGTTAAAAGAAAAATCCCCGAGCAGCTGCCACCGAGCTGGCCGGGGCTGCGCGGCCGCGGGGGACAGCGCAGCGCGGAGCGGAGCGCAGGGACAGCCCCCGGCCAAGCCCAGCCTGGGGGGCCGCAACCGCGGCGCTGCCGCCCTGGGGGTGCCGCAGAGCCCCTCTAACAGAGTCGTGAGCAGGTTCCCACCTCCCCCTGCCACCACGAAACGTCCTGCTGAGCGTGGAGAACGAGGAGGAGAGAGAAGAAAGCCCCCCCGACGGCGGCCAAACCAAAAAGCAAACAGAATCCAAACGGCTCGTGTTTTAGTGGTTGACTTTAATTCTGCACTGCACTTTTACTACAAGGATATAAAGAATAAATAGCAGATACTCTTCATTTACATAGGATTAAGTCATTCAAACTGTTCTCTCTATTTACACTAACATTGTGCTCTAGGCGTTTATTCATTTTTATTTTAAATCTAAAGTCCGTAAGGAAAAAGAAAAACCCTCACACATACGCTTTCCGAATAATGGAAAATAGCTTTAAACGTTTTCTTATCAAAAAGTTTGGTTTGTATTTTTTAATCCTTTTATTAAAAAAAACAACACCCAACAAAAAACCTACTTCGCCAAAGCGAAGCAACGTCTCTCTGGAATATAAATTAAAAAAAAAAAAAAAAAAAAAAAAAAGATACATTAGCAACGATCAGGGTAATAGTCTTGAAAATACAGTAGACGCTGATTATTTCACGTATAATACTGACCTTTTAATAGTATATTAAACCGGTGCCATATATACACACAATATACATTCTCCTACACGTTACAGTGCATTACAACGTTAACCAGAAAGCAAAAGTCTTTTATTTCTGTTGCAGCAAAGGTCCACGTGAGTCCGCTGGAGAAGGGGCGCGGAGGGAAGTGCCAGCCCTAGCAGGAGCACTTACACTCCGAAATGATGGGGTACTGGATGGGTATCCATGTGCATCTCTGCCCGCCCCGGCGCTGGCACCGCCACCTCAGGATCGTTAAATGCACGGACTTGGCAGGTTTGCAAACCATGCCTTCGGGGACTGAACAAGACCTTTTACTGTAGCAGCTGCCCACTTTGACATACCGGGGCCAAAAGCGGCTGCCGAGATCGTTCCACGTGTATAGGACCGGGCAGAAGGTCTGGGACCAAAGCCACATCTGCAGCTTCCTGCGCAGCTTCTTGCTCAGCCTGTGCTTCTTGCCCGGCTGCAGCCCGTCGTAGAACTCCAGCCCTTTGATTTCGCTGGGCATCGCTCCCGAGGGTCTCTGCCTGAGCAGCAAGTCCAGCTCAGCTAGATCGTCCACTCCGAGCCGGTCCTCGGGCAAGGAAACAGCCATAAAGTTGGGGTCGAAGTGTCCGCCCATGAGGTTCCTTAGCAAGGTCTCGTTAAGATCCTTCTCCTTGGGGTCAAAGATAGGGTCCGGGTGCTCGATTAGATCCACCAAGGGCAAGTTGTCGCTGGGAGCCGGTCGGATGTGCAGATAGTGCTGGCAGGCGCCCTGCTCCAGCCGGAGACCCAGCAGAACCACCAAGGCGTATATAGTCACAAGGCACTGGGAATGATCCATCCTTGGGAGACCGGTGGGGGTGGGGGGGGGAAAGGGGGGCTGGATTCACCAAACAGCAAGGGAAGAAGGTGCAAGCGAATACATCAGAAAACTTGTACGGGGATATCCAAAATAACTCGTCTTTGAGGGGGATCACCTCCACTCGCCGCACCACCAGCAAAGACAGCCCCCTGATAAGCCCGGAGAACAAGCCCCCTGCAAACACTCTCTCTTGCAGGCTTCTCTATAAAATTTCTCCTGGTGGAGCCGCTCCAAAATTCTGCTGCTGCTTCTCGCCCTTCCCGGGAACAGGAGATGCCTCTTTTTGTTACGAATTCTGCTTGCTGCTGCCGCTCCTCGTTGTCCGCCCGTGCGTGTGGAAGAAGTTGCTGCCGATTCTTCCTCCCCGCTCCTCTCCGCCGTTTGCAAAGCAGCCTCCTTAGCAGTAACAGCAGCCACGCACGTTGGCACCAGTTTGTCTGCTTTGCAAGGACCCAAAGCCTTTAAATTTCCTGCACTTTCAGCTTCATCTCCATGGAAACCACAGACTCTCTCCTAACCCACCCCACCCCCCTTAAAAAAAACCCACACACACAACACAACCCCCACTCCCACAAAAGTCCAGGAGAGCGCGGCTTCCCCCTTCCCACCGGCAGGCACCCTCTGCTGGGGAAGGCTGAGGCGGGAGCCGCCGCCTCCCCCCGCCCTCCGCACGCCGCCGCTCACGCGAGCCGCCGCGCCCGGGAGATGCTGCCCTGCCCGGGGCAGCCGCCGCCGGCTGAGCCCGGCCGGGCGCCCGCTGCTCGGAGCGGCTCGGCCGGCTGCGGCTCGGCCCCGGCTGCGGCCCCGGCCCCGGCCCCGGCCCCGGCCCCGGCCCCGGCCCCGGCCCCGGCCCGGCCCCGCCGCCTCTGCCCGCGGGCGCGGAGCGCGGCCTCTCCCGCCCGCCCGGCGCAGCAGCGCGGCCCGGCCGCCCGCGGAGGGCGGCGGCTCTGGCGGCTCTGGCGCTGCTCCGCGGGCTGCCCGCACCCGCCCGGGCCGGCCCGCGATGCGCGGCCGCCGGGGGCCGCCTGCCCGGGCGCGCACATGGTTGCGGGCGCGCTGCCTGCCCGCGGGGCCGCTGCGGACGCTCTGCCCGCGGCCCCGGCGCCGCCGGGCGCCTGCCCGGGCGGAGCGAGCCCTCTGCTGGCGGCGCCGAGCCGGGCCGGGGGCTGCCCGCGGGCGGGCCGGGGGCACCGGGGCAGCGCGGAGCCGCGGCATGCCCTCGGCGCCGGAGGAGCTCGGCCAGAGCCGGCCGCGGGCAGGGCAGAGCAGCGGGGGTGCTGCGGGTGGGGGACGCGGATCCCGGGGACCCCCGCGCACCTCGGGGCTGCGGGCGGCCGGGACCCCGCGCACGGAGCTGCGCTCCCCCGGGAGGAGCCCGGGAGCCCGGCTCCCATGGCGGATGCGCCGGGAGACTGCCCGGCCCCGCTGCTCTCTGCGGAGCGCTTGCCGAGCGATTTTCTAGGGAGTTCGCTAAGACTTCATCAGAAACGCAATTTCCAGTTATGCCCTCAGTCCGTACAGAAGAGATTGAGAGTACCTCAATGGCAAATACATAAAACAATTTAAAATTTGATACTAAATGCCACTTCCATGCAGAATTAGTGTCTCGCAAAGAGCACTTACATGGCAGGCAGTATGGCTGTAAGGCTTATTACGGTTTGAGTAAAATTTCCTGAAGTGCTTGAATCCCATTCCGGCAGGCTATTTAGGCACTTAGGAGCCTAAGTTTAATGGGACTGAAGCTAAGGCATTTCAACTAAGTTATTCATGCATTTGTTTAAATCTTAACCTTCAAATTTAGGTTCATTATGAAAGTAATACATAGATCATATTACCAAGATTGGGTGTTTTTAATAAAAATTATATTTGTTCAACTATTTTCACTCCTACTTTTCAATTTAAAATAACTCTTAACTTTGATTTATTCTAGAACATATCAGGCATTTTATAAATAATACGTAACTAAAAAAAATACATTAAAAAGGTGGAAAACTGACCTAAGGTCAACACTGTGAAAGAGCCTCACAGTGACACTTGCTGCTACAATGTCAGTCAAAGATCTGCTGGAGTTTTATTACAAGCTTTTTCACCTGCAAGTTGAGGTCTCTACCTTCACCCAGACCTTGATAAATTTTAATTGCTGAAATTTGGCATAAAAGTTGTCCCTGGATATAAGTGAGAAGCCACACCTCAGAAACAGACCAGAAGCAAAAGTTCAGAAAAAATACATCTAATGGCTTGTATTTATTTTTTAATAATAAATTCAGTTTTACTCAGCTGGTATTTGAAACCAGTTCTTTAACTATCAGTCTCTTAAGTAAAAAAAGGAAAGCTGATAAGGCCTATGTTCATCTATTTCATGCCAGATGTTTAAGATTCCACATTCAAAATTGTAACCCTAAAGAAGGACTAGAAGACAAGACGTTTTTCTCCTCAGCTGAGTTACCTGTATGACGGAATGTTTCTGGAATGAGGCTCTTTAAGCCTCTGTGTCCCTCTTTAAGCCCCAGATCTGTTCTGAGCAGGGCAGGCTGGGGCTCAGCAATTCCTCAAATGCGAGTGCCTGCCTCGCCTCAGGTGCACTGGGCTCCTGGAGAGGCCATGACAGCTCGAGGGATGCAGAAGTGACAGAAGTCACTTGTGGCCCAAGAATTTCTTGGTGGAATGGCTGACAGCAGGACTGGGGAGGAGCTGCCAGAGGCCTCTGGGTCATAGGGAAAAGAAACTGGTTTATTCCAAGGCTTGCTGAAAACAGCAGTAAATTAAACAGGTAAAGGGCATGATCCAAGGTCTGTGTATGATGCCAGCCCTTCCTGGGACAGGGAGAGAGGCCAGCAGCTCAGAGGCCTTAGCTGGTCATTCTACTGGCAGTAATGCATGAAGCAGAGTAGGACAACTCCCTTTGCCTCAGCTTTATTAGTTCTGGAGTGCTGTCAGTAGTAAAAATGTGTTTTTTCAGTGGACAAAGCAAATAGAACCTTCAAGGCATATAGGAAGCCAATGTGAGCAAGTGTGAGATGCCACTTCTTCAGGGTCACATTGCTGATGAGGAGAGAAGAGGAATGCAGCCTGCATGGCTCTGGAGGCACAGCTCAGAAAACACATTATGTAAGCAGCTGACTTACAGCACAGCAGAATAGTTACATGCACAGAAACAATTCAGAATAGATTTGTTTCCTGGTAAATCTACTAACAGAAAATGGGCCTGACCTACTTCACCAACCCAGGGCTCAGGGACATCCCTCTGAATTCAGCCCATGGTTTCAAATCAGCCTGGTCTGCAAGCAGTGGTCACAGGCATGATGCATGCACCACTGTAAAACACAGAGGGAATCTCACAGCAAGTCATAAAACACTGCAAAACTGGGATGAAGAAGAACTATGCCAGGTGTGATTGGCAAAGCTGTGCCTTCCTTAGGAGTGGAGGCTTCCTGAGAGCTATTCTTGCTTCTCTTTACACTTAAAGATTATTTAAATCGTTCTCTCATTGCCTTTTGCTTTGTTTTAAAAAAATCCATTGGAATGAAATGATTGTTAAGGAAAGGAAGGGAAAACGAACAGCATGACCAAGTGAGTCCTCTGCTCAGCTGTCATGCACATTTTCTATATGGCTTTGGGCAGCACATTTCATAGCTCTGCCTTTCCTTATTTGTAAAGCAGGAATGCTAATCCTTGCCTCTTTCATGGAAGTGTTGGAGAGTTTGATTAGATGCTACCAGTATCAATGAACAATGAAGAGAGAAGAGTCTCCTGTTTTACTAAAATTGTAGAGGAAACCTGTGTTTGGAAGAGCAGATAACTGAATTAAAATAACTTCATTTTAGTCTTAGGCCCTAGCAAGCTTCTAGTTTCGTCTTCCTTTATACACCTGCATGAATTTTTAAAGGAACTTCTTCTCTACCTTTTTTTTTTTAAAAAAAACCCTGAATCCCTTAAGAAATTCTAAAGGAGATGCACAGCTTGCAGCCATTTTACATAGACCAAATATATCAGATGACAAATCTACATTATGAGCTATCAAGGGTCATGTATGACCTTCCCAAGAATCCATGTACCACCATTCCATTACTTTGAAAACTACTTTCTTTAGTGTGGAAAGATTCAGGGAGATGCTGCTGGATCTTTGTGGTGCTCTCTCTCTCTTCCTCATGAGGAAGGTACCTCATTAATTTCCCTGCCACTTTCCTGATACACAGGATAAGGGGTGATGAGGATGACAATGGTAGCAGGTGATCTTCTGATTTCCTTTGAAGGAAAACAGTTTTGAATCAAAAACTTTGGAAGGTAAAATATATTTTGAGAGAGCAAAGTTCTACCTTGAAATCTCAACAGAATGGAGACAGGGAAGGATACATTTGGCCAAGAACCTCTATCTACAGTGATAAATAATAGATAAATAATATATTTTGGAACTAAGCTCTGGTATGAATGTTTTATAGCGGAGTAAATCCTAAGATGACTAATGCATTAAAACAATGAAGAAGAAAACAACAACAAAAAAGAAGACCCCACAAATAAAAAAAGTTATTTCTTAGTCTTTTAAGTACATACATAGATGCACCCATCACCTTAAAAAATGTCCTTAAAGAACTGCTGCATTTTTCTCATTACATATCATTATTCCTCCTAAAATACTGTTCCTCCTTGATTCTCAGCTCACTCTCCTCTTGCTTCTGCATTTTTCCTAAGGTATAGACTTTTGTCTTTAGACCAGAGCTTGTGCATTCATCTGCTGATAAACTGTTTATCTTAGCTTTTATGAGGGCGCCTTGCTGCAAGCCAGCCAGAGACAGGATCCTGGGTGTTTGTGTTTTTTTTTAAAAGAGGGTCCGGGAAGTGATGGGTATTTATACCTCCCTTGGCTCTATATATCATGGGAGGTGGAACTCCACTGTCTCTGTTTCTTGCTTTTTCTCTCAGCAGTGTCTTCTGCCGTAAATCTGAATCTCTCAGAACAGAGTTTTCTTGGCTAAAGCCCCACTTGCAGGAATTAGTTTTAATTATTTATTTATTTATGCAAAAGGTTGGAATAACACAAACTTCTTCTAAATCCTCCCCCTTCTCTACCCCACCTAAATATCTTACTTTTTGTGCCAAATCCTAACATCTCAGCAGTCAAGAGAAGAGACCAGTGTCTCACAGTGTGCAGAGCAATTCATTATGGTCAGGGAAGCCACTGGGAGAACTGGAAAAGATGAAACAGAAACCAAGGCATTTTTATGCTAAAAAATGACACTTACATTTACAAGCAATGCCTCCTGAAGAGGATCTGAATTTCCAGACAGGCAATGTTGTTTATCCAAACAAACTCCCTGTGGCAGCATATATTACATATATACACACATGGCAAGTAGGAATGTATTTATTCATTTTAGCCAGCCTGGTCATTAAGATAAACATCTATTGAGATAAACCAAGTTTTTGCTATTGTTTTTTTTTTTTTTTTTTTTTTAATAAAACACTAAAGACAACTGAGGGACAAAGATTCAATGAAGTGAAAAATACAGCAACCCCCCCAATCAATCCCTGTGTGGTTGGAGTGATTCATTGATGCCAGCTACTGAATAACCCCAATACATAACATTTCTCACCTCTGATATTTTAAAAGACCCTCTCGCCTTTTTAGCACCAATGGAGCCCTTCAAATGTTTTATTGCTAATTGTCTAATGCTACGTGATGAATGACTGCTTGACTGAAAATGACAACCCCTTTTCTCTCAACTACTTCATTTTTCTGGCTCCAGTGGGGGTGAAGAGGAAAAAATAAATCCAATTACATCATAATTATCCCGTTGCTTATGAATGAAGGAAAACTGAAACTTATTTTAAAAGTACTTCTATCAGCTCAGTCCTGAGCCCCCAGGTCCCCTGCACTCAGTACATGTTGCCTCAGATTCTGGTGTAAAATGTTCCAAGAGACTCACGGGTTTTGTGGAAGTGCAAAGTCCAAGAGGCAGGGTCTAATCCTGATCAGAGAGCCAGAGGGAACAGGATCCCACATTTATCTGACTCAGAAATCCTGGACTAAATGTAGAATGGCTGCACTTTATGCTCACAAGAAGTATCCTGGCTACAGTGTAATAAAAGAGCAGAATTTAGCCTCTATATAAAACAACTCCTGACTAGCATTTTGCCTCAAGAATTAATGCAGCAACAGAAGGTCCCACACATTCAGAACCACTGCTTTATTATCAATTCTTTAAATTTGCTCCGGCTAGAAAATGTGCAAGGATGAAGGAGCTTTACTAACTAGAAAAAGATTAAACTGCATGTCATTCCCCAGCATTTTGTATTATCACTCCTTTCCAGCTTCTTATGCTTTATCCCTTCAGGGAATCTGATCTCTTCAAAAAGAAGTAGATCACAATGATCAGCCAGAGTTGTGTGCATAGCATTATCTCTGCAACCACTACAAAATGTCCCAAGATACAAATCCACAGTGGCTGGGCTGGCTGTGAAAAGCTCTATGTTCAATAGGAGATTCTCAAAGAAACTTGCACCTTTAGTGGCACATGGAATGATTTCCCCTTTCTCTCACGAACGATGAAACAGGCACACTCATGGGGTTATGGGATTAATTCAGATACAGAAATAGACATTTGTATCTGAGACTGATTCCAAATCTGCCAATGTTCAGTAGGAATTGCCGAGATGTTTCTTTGGCTTGGGAGTTTCAAGTCTTTGCGTCTGAAGGCAAAGGGACCTAGGCGAGTAAAATAATGAATCTAGGCTTCCCAGACACAGATCTGACATTTGCTCTCTCCCTCTGACTCAGGCTTTGACTGGGTTCAGGGATTAATTAGGCCATGCAAACGAGTTAGGTTCTCTCTTCTGGCAACCTGGTCACGTAGAGAACCCCCACCCCTCCCCTTCCCCACACTCTCCTTGCCTATAATGAAGCATGACTGTAGTAAAACAAGTCTTTTGATGGTGCCTCTTCTCATCACTTTCAAGACAAACAATGTCTCAGAAGCCCCCCAGCTGCTTTTATTTTTCTTATATCTACAGTTACATCTTGGGTGTGTTTACTCATCCTCATTAAATATGTTGGTCAGTTGTCCGTACTCCCCCCCCCGCCTTTTCTTAAAATATCCTTCCTTTATTGCAGTTTACACAAAGCATTAATTACAGGATAGAGTTAAAAGCTTTTGGGTACTGAGCAACATCCCACAACGCCACAGTCTCTAAAAGAGAATTGACAGGGGGTATAGGAGGGTACAACAGAATATGAGACAAAAAGCCCCACAGCACACAGAGAAGTCACAAATTACTGCTTTGCTCACAGGAACAGCTTTGCTTATGTACAGTGAAGTTCTTCTGATAAGCCTGAATAAGGACTTTGTGTTTTTCTTTCAAATAAGAAATATTAACAAGTGGCTGTTGCCCTGCTCCTTTGAACACAGATACTCGGAAAAGACTAGGATGGCACAGGAAGAAAAACAACCCATCACAGGACTAACAACCAGCTAGGTTTTCCTGCAAAGACATGGGTCAGGGTGATTTTCTTTCAAGCATCACTGAAATAATAACACTTCAGCTGAGTATCTTTGCTGCCTAGCACGTGTCCTGAAGCCACATCACCTTTTGAAGTACTTGTTTTCATAATAAACACATCGGCAGTTCAATAACATGCCAGACACAATGGCATATATATATATATATATATATATATATGTATAATTTGTTCTCTTTACATGTGTCTATGCATGTGCAATTGTTCCCATGAAGGAACAGCCATCCCATTTCTCCCGTTCTTGACAGAGTAGTGTTCCAAAGACACACAATCCTGTTCTGATTTACAAAAAGATCAAAATAAAACAAAAAGGAGCATTGCACTGACCACTCTGGAAGTGCCACAGTTCTCTACTTTGAACGTGAAGGTTAACTTTGGTCAGCAAAATGAGCATTTCAACTCAAGTACGAGGTATTGAAACAGGCTCAGACAAGGGATTCAAAGAAGAGAGATGCCTTTGTAACAAAAAAAGAAGCAAAAGGAAGAATGCTGCATCTAAAGCGTCTCATGGCAGGGATGGCTCTTTGTAACACTTTCACTTAAGATTTCCCCACTTTTCTCATCAAAAAAGAAGGCAGGAAAAACCTTGCTTGGCAACCTAAACTGCTCTCCCGAGGGAGGCAGATACTGGAGCTTGCCTGTCATCATTCTTGTGTGAGATCTTTCGAATAAATAAATAAATAAATAAATAGCAGCCTTCCCTGAGGAAAGGCCCTGGTATGCCTAGGCTCCGGTCCTGCCTGGTGCTTACGCTTCAGGACCTGAAGGGAGCAGGGAGGGGGGCGAGGAGGGGGCAATCACCCTCCAACACCGAGAACTGTTTGTAAATTACCCTAAGCTTCCCTTAGTCATTATTCCATTAACTGCCTCTTGGTAGATCTGTCAGTAACTAAGCTGGGACTTATTTGTAGAGAATCAGAGGCTATTTGCTGCACTAAGTGAGCCATGAGAGCGAAAGGGTTTGGGATTTATTTGTAATTACAGTCGGGATTTTTTTCTTCTCCTTGCCTGGACCCCACTGGTACTTTCATTCACATTCCCTAAGCTAAAGCTGGCGCCAGGATCACAGGCTGGCCCTGTGTTTATGTCATTGAGACTAGGACAATATTTCAGTGTGGAGCCAGACCGCAGGGATCCACTCTATAAAACCCTCACTAAAAATAGACAGCCGCCCTGCCCCCAGGCCCGCGGACCGCCGGCTCCCTGCGTGGAGCGCAGCCCTGGGCCGGGCCCGTTCAGCCCCCGCCGGCCCCGCTTCAGCTCTGCCAGGCCGGGCTCAGCCCCCCCGGCCCCGCTTCAGCTCTGCCAGACCGGGCTCAGCCCCGCCGGCCCGCTTCGGCTCTGCCGGGCCGGGCTCAGCCCCCGCCGGCTCCGGGCTTCAGCTCTGCCGGCCGGGCTCAGCCCCGCCGGCCCCGCTTCGGCTCTGCGGGCGGGCTCAGCCCCGCCGGCCCCGGTTCGGCTCTGCCGGCCGGGCTCAGCCCCGCCGGCCCCCGCTTCGGCCCTGCCAGGCCGGGCTCAGCCCCCGGCCCCGTTCGGCCCCGCCCTTCGGCCCTGCCAGCCCCCGGCTCTGCCCTGCCAGCCCCGGTTCTGCCCCTGCCAGCCCCGGTTCAGCTCTGCCAGCCCCGGCTCAGCCCTGCCAGCCCGGTTCAGCTCTGCCAGCCCCGGACTGGGCTCAGCCCCAGCCTGCCAGCCCCGGCTCTGCCAGCCCCTGCCAGCCCTGCCAGCCCCGGTTCAGCTCTGCCAGCCCCGGTTCAGCCCTGCCAGCCCCGGTTCAGCCCTGCCAGCCCCGGGTCAGCCCTTCAGCCCCGGTTCCCTGCCAGCCCCGGTTCAGCCCTGCCAGCCCCGGTTCAGCCCTGCCAGCCCCGGTTCAGCTCTGCCAGCCCCGGGTTCAGCCCTGCCAGCCCCGGTTCAGCCCTGCCAGCCCCGGTTCAGCCCTGCCAGCCCCGGTTCAGCCCTGCCAGCCCCGGTTCAGCTCTGCCAGCCCCGGCTCAGCCCTGCCAGCCCCGGTTCAGCCCTGCCAGCCCCGGCTCTGCCCTGCCAGCCCCGGCTCTGCCCTGCCAGCCCCGGTTCAGCTCTACCAGCCCCGGCTCAGCCCTGCCAGCCCCGGTTCAGCCCTGCCAGCCCCGGTTCAGCCCTGCCAGCCCCGGTTCAGCCCTGTCAGCCCCCGGTTCAGCCCTGCCAGCCCCGGCTCTGCCCTGCCAGCCCCGGTTCAGCCCTGCCAGCCCCGGCTCAGCCCTGCCAGCCCCGGTTCAGCCCTGTCAGCCCCCGGTTCAGCCCTGCCAGCCCCGGCTCTGCCAGCCCCGACCCGCCCTGCCCTTCCCCGGCCGCGGTGTCTCTGAGCAGCTCCTGGAGCCGGCGGAGCCACTTGGGATGCAGCCGGCAGCATCCTGAGGGATCCTCTGCTCCCTGAGCGCTCCCTGAGAGTGGATGTGGTGCCTCGAGGTGCCGAACCCTGCTCTGCACCGATCCCTGACCAGCCCTGCAACATCTCTGCTCAGGCTGCAGCACCAAGCTATGAGTTATCCTAAAATCCCACTGGCTCTAACAGGGAGAGCAAGCACCTGAAAATACCAGTGCTTGGGACCCCTCCTTTCCCTCTGTAGCTTGTACAGAGAGACCCCAGTAGGACAGAACTGGGTCAAAGACTTCACCTCTGTCTGATAAATCTTTCCTGCAGCAAATTAAAACACAAGCTGAACATTTCCATCTCATAGCTGTCAATTTTATTCAGAAGCATGAACCGGGGCAAATCATTCAGCCTTTTCAATGCCAGTGGTGCATGATCTCTCAGCTTGGAAGGATAAATGTAAATAGGAGAATGTTCATTGATTAGTTCAACAACAATACCAGAAAAGATACAAGATGCTTAATGCACAGATTTTAAAGATAAGAGCCTGAATCTGCAGCTTAGATCCTGACATTGGAAGGGGTTTAATTCAAGAAGCCTGTGAAGTGACAGAAAAACCTCACATACATTTTAATGGGCAACAGAGCCTTCCAAAAGACAGCAACAAAGAGCCATCAAGCCTCTTGATTCCCTGAGATCCCTGTTTGCCTGGCTGATGAAAAAGCAGCAGATGGGAGTGTGCATGCTTGTACACACAGGTATCTTGAGCAAGGATGCTGCCAATGAATGTCCAAAAGGAACAAACCCCTCAGAACAGCTTCCTGTCACTGAACCACTGTCCTGGCATAGGTCCTGTTTATCAAGTCTGTAGGACCCTGATGTGCTCAAACCAGGGGCAAAACTACAGTGGGAAGAGGCAGATTTGGTTGGCTAAAGGAGCTCATCTCACCCTGTCTCCCAAGGCCCAGGACAACCTGACTGTTCTCCACTTGGGCTGCCTGGCTCATTGCTGATTGAGGGGCAGCCAGTCACCACCTGAACTGAAGAGATGGTTGCACAAATCTATGACAGAACTGAAAACTGAGCTCTACAATCCCTGTCAATGCTTTAAAATCCTCAGTGCCATGTGCTGCTGCTATAATGAAGGTTGACTTTGATTTGATTGGTTTAAATTAAATCATTCACGAGACAAAGAAGCCATTTTGTACAAGGAGATAAGGCTGTTGTAATATGGACTTAGAATGTTGGAAAAGGCTGCTTTGAAAATTTTCAAAACATCAAGAACACGAATGCAGTAGTATACAAGGACAGCTGTAGTATTGTAAGGAGATTTATTATCAGAGCCATTGGTAAAATAATCCAAAAGATTTCAAACCAGTCTGTTTTCTGCACCATGATATGGGTACTCAGTGTTTGCTCAGTGATTACTCTGTTGTGTTCAGCTCCTTCAGGTCTTTCTGCCACCGTTCTAGGTGTGCATTCTTGATCATCTCAGCAGATAGCACACACAAAATTTGAGAACATAAAAGGAAGTAAAGCAGCAAATCAGCTTGCCCAAGGTCACAAAAATGCTAAACCAAGAAGAGGACCAGTTCCTATCTTTTGTAGAGTATCATGCTGGCAAGGATAGACCACAGGGCCTCATGGATTTTATAGCATGGTCTGATTTTGTCATAGTGGAGTTACTCATCAATTAGAAATATAATTGTTGCCTTTGTAATACTTCTCACTATTTTATCTCTGCTTTGCAAATACCCACCCTGGGGATAGAGGACCTTCAACTATCTTTAGTCAAAAGTGTGATATACTAAGGAATGAAGCTGTGCTGTCTTAGTGTGGAGGAGGCACATTTTTGACATTGGACCATGTTCTGCCGTGTGCCATTATTGTTTGAGAAGCAGCTCTGAATTGTTCTCACACTTCATGCTTTACATTATTTGAGCAAGTGCCATTTGTTCCCCACACATCTTTCTACAGACAGTGTGTGGACTTCCTTTTTCACCTCTGAGCTGGTGCTGGTGTGGGTGCACCTGACAACGGATATACAGTGAAAGGAAACTGTTGCAGAAACAGGAATCTGTGATTTGTTACAGTAATTAGATTATCAGACCCAAGCAGAAGATTGCAGGAAGATAAAGGCAGCACTTGCAGGAAGTGAACATCATCACAGAAAAATGAATTCTCTCCTGGGCTCTGACACAAATCCCACAAACTGAAAACTTTCCACAGATGGCCACTTCATGTCTATGTCTCATTTTCAACAACACTTAAGCTATGCAGCCTCACTTGGGCTCCATTCATAGCAGGGCTTGCATTCACAACAGCTGCAGTGCAAACCAACTGGAACTGGGCTTTGAACACATAAAGTCCTGGTATGAAATACCAGCTCTTAGGTGGTTTGAATAAGCACAGCCACAATTGGGGATACTTGATAACTTTGACTGGAGACCATCTATGTCTTGGTTCTCCAGCCATAAAACAACATCATACTCATGATGATCATGGGAATATTAAAAAAAAAAAAAAAAAAAAGATATCCCTTGAAAGATTTATTATTTATTTTATTGTAGTACCTAAAAGCTTGGATGTGGACCACCCATGTCTGGTGTTGTGCAAATGTGTAAGAAAAAGGCATCTTTACTCCCTCAAAAATTTATAGCATAAATTAAACCTTTACAATAACAGATGGCTGGACAGAAGGTAGAGAATGAAACAGAACCATCTTCTGGTTTGCCTCAGCACACCTGTACCTCAACAGTTATGCTCAATTTTTTTTTCCAGATTAAATAGAAAAAAAGCCTTTCAAAAGAAAGCTTAAAAACATCAGATTTTGTGATATGACCCAGGAGAACCTTCTGCACAGCCTCTGCACAAGGCTATACAGACTGGGCTCCCTACATTTTGATGAACACAGTGTCTTTCAAAAAGTTGGTGCTGTGAACTGCCAGAGAATTTAGAAGTTTTAAATAATGCTAAGAGCTGGAGGGGCTGTCTGCACACAGAAATGGTACCATAGTAAGAGGTAAAAAAACCTGTCAACACATACTAGAGAAAGACACAGTGACTTGAGTTTTCCACAGAACCCCAAACAAAGTCTCTATTATAGTTATTTGTTTACTCTTTGTCTGCTGCTTGGCCACCCTGGTCAGATGTCAGAGCCCACTATCTCTCTGGCCCTAAGCACAGGGATTGCTCCCATCACAATCACTTTATTATATGATGGCTTTCCCAGCTAATTTGAAAGGCAATAATTTATCTTAATAGAAAGGCTGTTCTGAATCTGCAGATCTCTGCAAAGGGTACAGGAAGACCAGGGAATTTAGCCATCATCTGGATTTTGTACATATTTTCTAAGTATTGCAGGTATCTGTTGTGGGAGCAATCTGTGGATTCCCCTGGAAATTTATAGGAATTTATTCTTTCAAATAATTACCCAGCCCTTCTCCCTGCCTTCTACCATTTCAGGACAGGAGTACATATACAGTTCTCTCTTTTCCTTGGCATCTGGACAACTCTTCTACTGTCACTGCCCTGGAGTCCTCAGCTGGCATAAGAATTCCAAAATAAATGAGCATGTTGTAATCAGGAGAAAAATATTGTGTCCTTGTGGTGTTGATGTTTTTGCAGCTCAGCTTCTCAATGGCTACCACAAGTTGAGCTGCATATTTCTTTACAAAAATATGCCTGCACTGATAACTTGGCAGGCCACTCTTTGAATAGATATTTAGCTACTTAACTGCTTGCTGTTGCCCACAATGTTCAGTTGATGGACCAGGGAAGAAGGGGCACCTTGACAAGCTGCACATGGTGACAGCAGGATGGTGGGCTTTGTGGCCAGCAGACCTTTACTGCAGACCTGCTGGTCAAGAGGTTTTTAAGAGGTTCTGTAAAACCCAAAAACTAATATATGAGTAACATTATAGCAGAATGTTTTTAAAGAGGCAAAGATACTGACTAAATATCTCCTAAGTTTAAGCATATTTCAAGAAACCACATAAATGAAATAAGCCTCAGCACATAATTTATAAACCTGCCCACAGGCAACTGAAGAAGAGCATGAGCCAATACTCAAACCCAGCACGGAAGTACTTAAAGGTGTGTTGCTGTGTACAGTCACACAGCCCCAGGGAACACAGTACCCAGAGAACTCAAAGGGCAAGGATGGGTTTTTAAAGAGCTCACTGTTGGCTCAGCTCTGCCAGCTTTCACTCCTGCCAAGCTGCATCCAAAAAGGCAGGTCTTACCTTTGCTCATCTCCCAGAACCAACACTCCTATTGGAGCCACTCGACTTCCAGTATCTGTCACTTCTTCCAAATAGTGACCTTCTGTCCCAGTTTTTGATAGAGCTAGATGCAGAAAGTCCCAATTTATTTATTTTGCAGCCTTGGTGTTCCTACATGTGTTTTTGCCAGCCCCCATCAATTCACACCAGAACAACCTTCACAGTGTGTTAACTTGCACTTTCAATCTGTGCTTTCTTACCAGCCTGGAGGGCACAGGGTAGAACCAGAGCTATGTATTTGTCAGGCTGGATGATTGAAGTCAGTATCACACTTCCAATAGTTTTCCAGTGTCCTTTCCAGAGGTCTCAGTGGATTGACAAATCAAAAATTGGGGAAAAGTTAGCACAGAGAGCTGGAGGAGGTGCTCCCACACCTGGGTGGGCACTGCACAGACAGCAAGGTCACCACCTGGGCAGCTGTCCCTGCTGAGTGATCACAACCTGACCCAGCAGAGAAGCCCCTCATGCCCCAAACTGGGGCAGCAGCAGCAAGGTTTTGGTGCTCTGGGCTCTCTGTACCCTTGGGAGCCTCTGGTCATCAGGACAGGGACACAAAGGCCACAGAGGAAGAGCTGCAGCAAAACTAAACCAGTTTTTCCACAGCTGTCGATTTTTATTACAAAAGGGCAGAGACTGTGTGTTATGAAAGTCCTCAGAATATGAAGCTAATAATAAATTGCAAAGCATCACATGAAGGCTAAAACTATGCCTTACTTGGTTGCTAACATGCTGGATATTCAGACTGGTTAACAATATGGACCAAAATAATTCCTGTGTGGATTAAAGCACAGGAGATACGGTCACACCAGCAGCACTGGCTAAATTGTGCTGTAAACATGTCCACCAATGTACAGTGGGATGGGGACACTTGGTTCTTTCCACACAAATTTCATATTAAAGAGTGCAAAGGACAAATCAGTATTCAGCAAGTTTCTCCAAAAGTTAACTGTACTCCCTATTTCACTCCAATGTGCTCCAGTACCCTGACACTGGGGCTCAGAAGGGAATTTCTTGTCCATGTTAGGGCACCTCTATGATCCAAACCCTCCTCATGAATTGAACAGGATGTGAACTAATAGCTCTTAGTCACCTTTTGTTTAAGTGAACTAGAAAGAGTTGCCTAAGTATCTTGCTCCAAGGTATGGTTTCCAACCCCTGAATCATTCTTATGAATCCTAACTGATCCTTCTGAATCTTTCTGAAGTCTTAACTTCCAGAACAGGATGAAATACTTTATTACTTGCATTAATATGCATTAATAGGGATCTGTATGTCGCAAATCTGGTCATTTGGCAAAGAATTAAAGTTAAAATAATTGGTTAAACCACAAATGGAGGAGACATCTAGCAAGAAAGATACCAGGAAAAGACATTAATTTCACACATCAAATGAGATTTTTAATATGAAAGCTGAAAACTAGATTATTGCCTACTTGGACTGTAATCAGGTAGCTGAGGCTCATGACAGCTGTACTGTCTCACTGAAATGAATCTTCAGGGTTTTTAAAAAATTAATTGCCAAAACTGAAATATCTTTTCCTCAACATTGATTGAACTGATCTTTTCTGTAAATTGATTTAGCAAATAATGTAGAGCAGGATGAAAGTGAAATTAAAAACTGTCCCAGAAACAATTGCTCTCCCATCAGCTTGTACATCCCAACACACAGATCTTATTTACTCTATATTTGCTCCAAAGTGAAAGCCATTATCACATGGTGAAGGATATTCTATCCATAGATGGTAATTATGGCATCTTAAATGTCATTTCATGAAATGATTTTAACAACGAAATACTGGACATTGGATGCAATTTCTGCAGGATGTAGGACACCAGAACGTGACATAATTTCCTTTTGAGCTGCCCCTTTTTATGATATTATGGGAGTTTGGAGATTGATTTTAAGGAAGAACATTACCATAAAATCCCAGGTGAGGAAATGTGCTTTTAAAAGCTTGTTGCATTAAGCATTTTATTTTATCAACATTGTTACCCAAGTCCTACCTTGAGAGATGCAGATACAAGAACTGTGGTCTTTGGGTAAGTCCAGAACTGTATGTATCAATGCCAATATAAATTTGAACAAGAAATATAGTTTCAGCAGCCTCATCCTTTGAAAACGCTGGGACCCAAAGCCAGCACAACGTTCAATCAGAAATTGTTACCATCTGAGTTTACGCAGCTCCATCTCTTTTCAAGTACCACGAATTAATGTTGGGGGAAAGTCAATAGTGCTAAATTCACCCTGAATGTTAAACCCATGGATTGCCATGGCATTAGGGGCCAGGGATGAGCTTGGCCTGCTGTGGCTATGGCCATCTAATTCAATTAACATTTACGTTCTAAAAAACCCTGCCCCATTTGCAAGTCCTAAGTAATATGGTAAATATGGAACAAATTATCAGCGACAGCAGGGGAGATTTAAAATATGCATCTCGAGTTTGGAGTCACTCAGGAACCTGCAGTGATGCAATCACTCAAACAGAGTGATCTTTATGAGTTTAGCTGTGCCAAGAATCCCTGTGCTAACCAACTTCCCGAGCCCGGGTGACACACAGCTGCCAAAAACTCATCCACCAAGAGCAGCGCCTGCAAGTTTTTGCACATCTGTTGTTCCCCAGTGACAGAGTGGTGCTTTCTGACCTCTTTTATTCGGAAAACCTTTTCCAGCCCCGGGCAGCGCACAGAGCCCTGGACAGCGGGCCGAAGGCTGGTGGGATGGCGGCGGGTTCTGGGGGTTCGGGGCTGTGTTTGCCGCTCTGCGGGGAGCCCCAGGCCGCTGTCCCATCCTACCGTGCCCCCTTCAGAGTCCCGAGCGAAAGAGCCCGATCCATGCTGGACGAGCCTCAGCATGACTGGGGCAGAGACCGCCGGGCCTCGGGCAGGGCTGCGGGACGCACCGGCGGGGTTTGGGTCCCACTCCCGTGTGGGGTTTCCGCGGATCCCCCTCAGGCGCTCCCCTGAGGGCGGCGCCGCTCCCGCGGGACCGACACTGCCAGCGCCGGCCGGGAGGGGGCGCGGCGGCGCCCGCCGGCCGCCATGTTGGGCGGGCGTGAGGGGACGGCGGGGGACGGGCCGGAGGCACCGGGGACATTCGGGTAGCGGCCCTCGAGCCGTGCCCGCACCGGGCATGGCACAGGCAGTGACCCTCGAGCTGTGAACCCCCGGGCTGTCCCCACCCCGGGCATGGCTCGGGCAGACAGTGACCCCCGGCCTGTCCCACGCCAGTCGCAGAGCAGCCCCGGGCTGTGGCACACCGGCCATCGGGGCAGCACGGGCGGGCTCAGCTCGTGCCCGGTACCGAGCCCCAGACAAAGCTTTGTCCCCCTGCCGCGGCCTCGGTCACTGCAGCGGCATCGGAGCTGCCGAGGTGTAAATCTGGTGTAAACTGTGCAGCTCTAGAGCTGACCCGGCGGGCGTCACTGAAGTGAATTAGGACACACTGACTTAAGCTGGTAAAAATACATTTCTCTTTCAGTGAAGAGTAAGCGTTGCAAGGGGTGTCACGTTGGCACAGAGGGTGATGTAGTGATTTATGATAAGCCAGGGTGGAATGGTGTCCTGCACTCCGGACAAACCAGGAGTAAATCGGGCGGACAGCGCTGCTGTGCTTCTGTGCCCGTGTTGGAGGAGAGGTCTGCAGTGCTGAGCAGCAAAACTGGGTTTTTGTAAAATTCCCTTCTCTGGTTATCCAGGAGAGGGTAAGACATGCTCGGCTCTGCGGTTGTGTAGGGGCTTAGGCCCATGGCACAGCCGGGTCTCTGGTCACTGGCCGTGGGGATGGGCTGTGCCGCCAGTGGGACTCGGGACAGGACTGTGCGTCTGCAGCCGAGCCGCAGAGCCAGCTGCAGGGCACAGCCGCCACAAACACGGGAGATGCTGCTTTGCATCCTCCCGAACTAAAGCTGGAAAAGCGTGCGGGGATGCATCCAGTTGTCTAAGGCAGGACGAGCAGTCGGCGTCGCTCCGTGGCTGCTTTACACCGTACCTGAAACAGCGCTTGCAGCTGAGTGTGCATTTACGCTGAGTGCATCTTACATCTGGAGACAAGCAGCGTGCGGCTCGTGTGCTGGAGCCGGGCCAGGGTTAAGCCCCAGTAGTCGGAGCTGGATCCCTGGTAGCACTCGTGATGGGAGGTCAGGCGCAATGAAAGAGCCCTAGTAGTTTGAGAAGGAACACACCAGCACCTCTCCTGATGGGAGGTCAGGCACAGTGAGCAGGAGGGCCCCCCTCGTGCTGGCAGCTCCGTTCCAGTATTTGGCTGGGCTCCAGAAGACTAAAATAGAGCCTTAGACTGTCCCCTCGGCAGCACTGCCAGCCAGAGCCCTGACAATCCTGGGGTTGTACTCAAACGTGAGTCCCCGGGGAGCGTGGCTTTACCTTCACAGCTGAGGCACTGAGTAGGTCGGAGCAGGCAGGGCTGTTGCTCTGGTGACTCAGACTCGAGGAAGAGAAGGATCAGGATGGAGCCACGAGAGAGCAGGGGATCAGGACCCAGCTACAAGGCACAGAAGGGGTAAAGAAGCAAGTGTGCCCCAGAAGAAAACGTGAAAAACAATCCTTGTTCTGCTGTGGCTGGGTTCAAAACATGTGTAGCCCTGCAAATCCGGCATTCCGCTGTTCGGGCTCGAGTTCTGATTTAGCTCCTTTCTGCGACCATTTCAGGAAAAGAGAAGATAAGGGAACAGAACAAAACAATATTTTCCTTTCCCAAATATTTTAAAAAGCAGTATGGGAAAAGACAAAGGCCATGCAGTGAAGAACCCACACATAGATGGAAAAATCTTCAGTGGTTCAGAAACGATCATGGCTGTGGGGAGCAGTAGCCACGTTCCTGTGATGAAGGACTTCAACAAAATGCCCAGTTTTCAGAAGTGAAGTGCACTCTCAAGTACCACTAAAATCAGCAGCAGTAGCAGATGTTGGTGTTTCTTAGGAGGGTGTTTCAACTCTTACAGAATTATTTATCACCATTTAAGGCATCCGTACTAGCAATATTTTGCTCCAGGATTTTAAGAAAGTGATAACAAAGAGTGCCAGACAAAACATTTTGGCATTGCCTTTTTCCCCCCTGAGAAATATAATTAGGTTGAAATTTTGAAAGAATCTATTTTGAAAATATCACATTGATCCAGTAAAATAAATGCTGACATCACCAAATTCAGTGATTTTGATATTTCAAGAAAAAGCATGTATGTTTACTGGTATTAAAGTCTGTTTTTCTTTAAATTTCTTTAATATTAGTTTATAAGGCTTAAAAGTTGCTGCTCCAATTTTTATTATTACTATGATTATTATTATTTCTGTAATTGAGTGTATGTGTGAGCAGAGAGTGGATGATTCTACCAGATTTTTTGATATAATAAAGATGTACTGGACATAATAAAAAGATGTTGCTCTCACAGGTGAGAAAAAGAAGTCCTAGTGATTAATTAGGACCAATTAATTAATATTTATTAATTAAAAACTTAAAGAAAATAGAAACATTTTTATAGCCTTTTGCTAAAAGATATATTTGTTTGAAGAGAAAGATTGGAAACAGCAGTCTGGGGAGGAGAAGAGAAGTTTGGGGAAGAGAACAGTGAAGCTTATAAATGAAAATTTTTGTGTGTTTTCAAAACAAACAAAAACTCCAAATAAAACCCAAAGCTTTTATTTAAAGACAGAATGAAAAAATAAGTTAATAGTTTGCTCAGAGAGATGAGAGTTTATATAGGTCAATACACTGGAGGGAACAGTGAAATGAGTATCTTTTGCTGTGAGAAGAGCGAGTCAGAAACATGCCCAGAAAAGTTTGTAACTTCTTTGCAGTTGGTTTAAAAGCTTTTCAGTAAAACAGCAGAGAACACAGAGGCAGGTACAGAACAGCACTGTCCTTCATGGCAGACGTGTTGGAAATGTCTGGGAGAACTGCACTGCTCACTTACTGATCTTCTGAGAGAAAGGAGAAATCTCAGCTCAGGGCAAGCAAAACATACAAACAACCAGGCTCCAAAAATGCATGGTACATGCAAAATGCACCAGAGGAACTGAAGCACATGCACACAAAAATCCTGCTTTGTCCTGCAGGGTTTCCCCAATTAATTTCTTAGATCACTGTACATGGCTAATTACTTGGATTTGGATTTTTTTTTCTTTTACTAACTTAGTAAACACGGTACCAATTTTAATGCTCTGGAATTAAAAATCAAGGTAGTGGAAATGACAGACATATTTTATCTTACAGTTTGAGTGTTACTTTGCTCTGCTGCTTAACTCCACTTTGGCTGTGTTCTGGTTAAAATATTTTCCAGTGGCACGCTTGCATTGAGTTGGGATGTCACAGCTGAAATACAGACCATGGCCACTGTGGACATTGCCACATGTACCTGTGCACAGGCTGTGGATGCTGGCCAGGAAATTGTGTCCCTGCCCTGCCACAAGCTGCCTGTGTGACCTTGGCCATGTCACTTACTCCAGTTATGGCATCATCTGATTGTTAAAACACGTTTAGCAGCCTGTCCATTGTGAAAGCAGGTAAACTGTGACCCAGAGCAGAACCCTTCCAGTCTGACTTCTGCATTCAAAATGGAGTTGTTCTTGTTTCCCTTAACATACAGTAACACAGTTCCACACTGCATTAGAAGTGTCTTGCTTTGCTTTTTTGTGTGCAAGGATATGTGAAAAATATTCCATTTAAGTTGTCTTTTATGGGAGAGTATTTTCACCCACAAACCTGGAAGCCATGCCTATTTCATTCAAGTTTCTGAATTAAAATAAAGATTTGAAGACCAGATTTGAAAGCTTGGCCTTAGGAAAAGTCACTTTCCAATAAAAGTAAAGGAGGTCAGGGAGAAACACAAGCTACGTTCAGATTTCCAGGTATTGTAAAGTTCACATATGGGGGTACTTGAGGATGGTCAAACAGAATATTTTTCAAAAAATACTGTTTAAAGATTATGCACAAGTGCATGTGGTATTTAAGATCATGTGAGTGTACACACCAGCATTTCTTTGTTAATGAGGGAGAAGACTTGAAGTGCATAATTTTAGAAGGTCACAGGAGTGGTAAGAATGCAAGAGCAATTCAAGTCTTCGAAAATCTTGAAGGAGCTGAGTTTCTATGATATTAGATCAAACAAAAAAATATATGTTAAGAACATTTTTATGACAATGATTCACTCAAATAAACATAAGATTTCTTTTACCAATCGGGCTTTTTTTTTTTCTTTCTAAAATAGCATTTAATATCTGAAGTTATAAAAAATATTTGTAGTTCTGAAAATTATTTTCATTGTCTATTTTATGTACTATTCATGCCTCTTTCAGGAATTATTAAAGAAGCATGAGTCATACGGCACTCATTTACTCTTGGCTCGTGGCCATTCTCAATATATATTTTGATTTTTTTTCAAGCCATTCACAGGTACATATGCATGAAAATATTGTTGTGTCAAGTCCCAAGCTCACAGTTAGCACAGCATACATTGTTCATCGAGATATTTACAAAGTTTTAGAGCACATAAAATTGTGCATTATTTTGTACCAAAATTTAAACTTTAACATACGCTTGGTTGCATATATAGAAACAAGTTACAATAAAAATCTGAACAAAGACAACCAATAAACAGCCAAATTGCTATGTACAAACAAGGCAGGAAGCAATTAAACACTGCCTCGCACATTTCACTTAAATTACTTTTTCTCAGAGGGGAAAAAACAAACAACCCCTCTTCCCCTCCCCCAGGTCCCCAATAACCCTATTAAGTCTTTGTTTTTATCAGCGAAATGGCTGGAACTCCCAATTGCATTCAGAAGGGGATTCATTTGCATAACACGGGAGAGAAATTTGGTCCCTATTATAAAGAGCAATAGAGAATTCTGCAGGGAGGGCTTCCCCCAGTACAAGTGGTGTCACCCAGCACGGTGGGCTCACTCTCTGAGCCCCACTCCAGAGATCCCTGTCACCTCCAGGGTTTTATATTCTGAGATCAAACCCCTTTTGTCTTCCTTACACACAGCATTTTTTTACACCAGCATAAATGTGTTGTTTTCGTAATGACTCCACTGGTCCAGGTCTCAGGTGACAGAACTGTCAGGGTGTGCTGGTCTGTACATGGTCTGTACCTGACCCAGCTTCAATGGAACTACTCCTGATTTACACTGGTGCAAAAGAACCTGCAGGGACAGGACAAGGACAACAGGACTGTGCCCAAAGAGACCTTTACATAAAGTAAACCACAAAAAGTCTGTGCTTTCTGCTTCAAATCTGCTTAATAAATGACCACAGTTCACAGTAATAAGGTAGATTAGTGCCACATCAGCTTCTCCAATGTCAGATCAGTTTCACATAGCTTTTCCAAGACAGAAAATTAAAATAACAATCAACATTAAAAGTTTGTTCCTAGTCTTTGGAAAAGCTACCTAGGTGGTTTTCTGCAGCCTGGTGACAGCCAAGCTCAGTAACACATTCCCCTGGTGTGGGCTGACTGGTGTGAAGGCTGAGTCTTGCCCCGGGTGCTGTGGTGTGCAAAGGCTGAGGAAGGCATTCCGGCCTGGCTCCTATTCACCCCAAAAGCCAGGCTGAGAGCCAGCGGCTGGGTCAGAGCTCACAGGCTGATCTCTGAGCTGTGGGACCTCCCCAGCCCCAGCAGTGACGGACGTGCTGCTCCCCAGCCCGCTCAGATGGAGCCGCCTGAGCCGAGGGAGGGCTCTGGGGGCTGCTCCGGCCAGGGGGGAGCCCTGCTGGCCACTCCCTGCTGGCCACTCCCTGCTGGCCACTCCCTGCTGCCAGCCCCACTGTGCCACAGTCCACCTCGAGGAACTGCCTTTCTGAAAAGATTATATGATGCCAACAGCTCCCCTTCTCACTTCTGGGCATGATTCAGCTTTATGAATTCCACTTCATGCAATCAAAAGATAAATTATATTTACAAATAAAGCATTCTAGTTACTTTATGTTTCTCTTTAGTGGAAAAATCAGAGAGCCAACCTGATGAAATCTCCATTGTCTGAAAATTCAGGGCCTGTTTACTAAAAATACTTTTTGCTGATGGCAAAGTTCAACACCTCAGAGAAATTCAGAGTAAGTTTCCAATCTGTGTTCCCTATTTTGAAATACACTATACCCTTGTTGTTTGTAAGGCTGTATTGAAATTTTACATAACAGTCATGAGCCATGCATTTAAACACCTTAAAAGAGTTGACCAGCAACTTAATGCATTTTTTTATAGTATGGAGAATTTAAAGATGCACTGTCTCTTTCCAAAACACATAAATATTTAGGATAAAATATTCCATCTCCCCTCTCCCCCTTTAATGTCTATATTTAAAAGCATTATTTTATAGATGTCTTTGTCTTACTATGTAAAAAACCCCTATTCTTAATTAGGCTCTAAAACAAAGTAAAAAATATGAGCATGGGAAATAAATGCTTGAGCCACAGGTGTCTTGAGACAAACTGTCCATGTGCAGATGCCTTTCTGTGGATTCTAGGAATTTTGAGTGCAAACCTTGCAGTTTACCTATTTGTCACTTCCTGCTAGCAGAAACAGGAAAGTTTGAGACCATTAAACAGGGAGATATGGTCCACCTTTTTTTTTTTTTTTTTCTTTTCTTTCTCTGGAGTCATAATATTAAAGCATTATGTTCTTTTCTAGCCAGTTCAAGTCATGGCTAGAAGTAAGAGGGACTGGATTCAGCCCAGAAAAAATACACTCCTTGAAAAATGCAGGATAAAAATTCTGGTGCAAGATGGATGAGTAAGAGAGACCCAGAAGCTGCAAAGCCCAAGTACCCTTAGAAAGGAGAGCTTCAACTGATGCAAAGTGGACACAGGCTCCTTTGAATGAACTGTCTGCTGGCCACTGAAACTGGTGTGCTGCAGGCTCTGAGCAGTGGCACTGCCCAGCTCTGTGCACGAATCCTTGGAGCAAGACTTGAGCTCAGCCTGGAGAAGGGGTTCCCAGTAATTAAAGGTCTGGATTCCTAATTTAAATTTGATTCGGGACTGTGAGCCTTTACTCAGCTTTACTCAGAAGAGTGGCTGGTGGAGTCATTCCATGGAGTGGGCTAACAGTGCTGTGCTGTGCATTTCCCAGGGTTCTTTTCAATTGCTGAAGTTGCTTGTGAAATGTGTGATGTTCCTAAGAGAAGTGCAGAAGAATTGTGATTTGTCTTATGGCAGTACTTGAAAGGTGCTGTGTTCTATTTATTTATCTCTGGATGTTCACTACAATTCTTTTAAGGAAACCCAAAATAGGTAGGGGTAGTAATTTTGAACAAAGAACGTGTATTTTTACCTGAAGATGTCAGTGCTTTTAGCCAGAAGTATTTAAACCCAGAACTGCCAATTAGGACTTTGACTGTTCAAGTTTGTGGAAGAACCTCAACCTGGAGGCAATAGATGAAGGAAGCACATCCCATTGGCCATCACCTAAACACTACTTCCACAGCAAGGTTAAAATCAAGACAGGATAGATTTTGGCTGATATTTGCACTCCTAGAGTCAAATTTCATCTCAGCACAGAAGATTATGATGAAGTCAAGGCCTTCCTACAAGTAAAGAATCCATTACATTATTAGTTACATGACTGCTTCTGGGAAGATCCAGCAGCAGGAGCAGATAAGAGATTTTTACATCCTTATCTCACCAGCAGTGTGTGCCTCTCTGCTGGAAATTTTGCTACTTCTTGCCCTCATTGTTCCTGATGAGCCAAAGCAAAGTGAAGTGAATTTCATTTAGGAACATCTTGTTTTATCTCAATACTTCCTGCAAAAACATATGGTCTCAGTGTACAGTTATTTTATTCTTTAATAGTTTAATGGCAGTTTTCTTTAGAGGCAAAACAGATTAGGGGAGGCTGGGTGAGGTGCTGGACACTGGAAAACTGTGTCAATTATTTTGATTCTGCACAGGAGCTTTACATTGTTTGTCTCTCCCTGGTGAAAATCCTTCTGCTAATAAACAGAATCTAAAGTAAGCAGCTGTGAGTGCCCTCAGTGACAGTCAGACATCTCTGCTTGGCTCTGTGGTGAGTCAGGCTTTCCCATCCCAGTTCCATACAATGTGTGCCCTTCTAACTGTAAATGGCCACTGACACTGCTGCTCCCCCTGCATCTTCTCACCCACAGGAATTTTTGGTGTGGGTCTCATCCAAACCCTGTGGGAGTGAATGGAAGTCTTTCCATCCTCACTTTGGATCAGGTGGTGAATGAATATTTTTGGTGCAAAAAGTTAACTTCCTGATCCCAAAAAGAGAAGTTACAAATGTAAATCCCTTATAGAAAATTTTTGCCCTTCCTATCACTGCAAAGACTCTTCTTGGCTTCCACATACTGACCAAGCAGAAAATAGTGAATAACATTTATTTTTGAATTTATGGATTGAGTTCACAGGGATTTTAATAGCACTGGGGTTATGGAAGTGCTATTTTAATAAGGACCACAGATCATGGGCCCAAATCCTTACCTTTACCTCAAGGACTTGTAAACTCAACTATTTAACTCAAATCTCTTTATTTGGGGCCTTAGAATGTATCCACCTGGAGGCTGGAAAACCAAAAGGTAGAAGGCTACACAAACACAGAGTGAGGGAATTTAACCAGCAGGAATGTGGCCTATAAAATTAAACTTCAAGAACTGTTTAAGAAAATTAAAGCTTGTGCAACAGCTTGGGTTTCTCTGCACATTAGTTCATTTCTTGGTGACTCCAGTGTTCTTATTAATATAGATTTCATTTTTGAGATCATCTTCTGTAGTGCTCCAAGGTTGATTGTGGTTGCAAAGGACAAAATCCTGAATCACTGTAATTTGCCTTTCCACAATACAGCAAGATCCCAACCTCCTTATCATATTAGTATTTATTTGGAGCTCAAAGAAAAAAAAATCTTAGATTCAAACTGCACCCCAACTTCCCTAATCTGAATTGCCAGAGTATCCCAGCTTCAGACATGATGATCAAATACCCCTGGAGTTTATGATGAATATTCAGAAATAAAAATAGAGGTGTTTCTTTCCAATGGGTCTGAGAGACATGACAAAATGTGCTGTTGTGTGGTGGGGAGGAGAAAAACTTTGCTTCAGTCTTACATAGACCCTGTATATTATTTGTCTAGAACCTTGCCTGATTCGGCCTGCTCTTGACCTCAAAGGTTCATCTCCTGAGCTTTTAAAACAACTTGCTACTTAAATAATTTGAAATCTAAGCTCCTGACAAAACAATTGTGATAATTATGTCAGGCTCTGACAGCATTCAGAGATGGTGTTGATTACATTTTCTAGATATTGAAAGTATTTTCATTTCTTTAAGTGGCTAGAAACACTGGGTTATTTGTGTTACAAGACCAGTTAGCATTTCAGTTATATCCAACCTAAATCCATTCAAGAAAAGCTGAAAAGTAGAAAAATTGCAGGAGATGGTGGGAAACATATTAATAGACTTTCAGGACACAGTCCTAACATAAGGACACCAAGAATGTTATAACTTCTGCTAACTTGCAGGCAGAACCACTCATGCTTAAAATTTTGCATGCTCAGAGAAACATGGAAATGAAGAGACCTGCAAAAACTGATTACTCAGTTGCACATTGTTATGTGGTGACTGTTATGACTCTACCTGCAGAACTGCAGATGCCAGTAATAATAATGCTCACTTCATGGCAGATGATACGTCTGTGAGACCAGAAACCTGGTGATGAAGTCAAAAGATTAGGATTCTTTAGAATGGCACAAGTTGCCGTTTCAGGAGCTGGATTTTTACCAATGGTTTTGAAAGTATGGCCTTTCTGATCACAACACTCATATCTCATGTGGAGTGATGGGAAGCAGTGCAGGATTCTGGGGTTAAAGGGTGCTGCTGAAAACTTCTGGGGCAGCAGAACCCGACTGCTCCTCTGGCCCCATGGTCTGTTGCATAGCAGTGTGCACATCTGTGTGTTCTACAGACTCTCTGCTCATCGCCCAGGACTTGCCCTCTTCATCCAGAAATGTTGTTTCACAGGGCTCCACAGGGTCATCCTGCCTTGGTTCCTCATCCTTGCCTTTCCCATCCTCTGCAAGGCTGGGTGCATGAGGTACGAAGGACCCATGGATGGGGATTTTCCCCTGCTCACTGGAGGTAGGTTCCTGAGGCAGATCTGGGGATCTCATGGGGTGCTGGGTGTAGACCCCTTCTGACAGAGAGCCCGCCTGGCTCTCGCTGTGCACGCGCAGCCAGCGGTGCTGCCGGCTGAAGTAGTTGTAATGTTGGTGCTTCCCCAGCACCTTTTTCCCTAAAAAGCCCAGTGGCTGCTTGGAGCTGGAGGACTTGTCCGTGCTTTTTGGTGCAAGCCCTGCCATTGTCAGACTGCTCATCTGCTCTGTGCAGCGCTCAGCACTGGCGTCCAAGGCACCACACTCTGTCAGGCTGTCCCTCGGCGCCAGGCAGGGCTTCACATCGTGGGCTTGGAGCACATTGGGGGCACTGCCCCCCAGGCCAGTGCCAGCCTGCCGGGAGATGTCCTGGCACGAGCAGTCACCCAGCTCTGAGTCCCTGGGGCTCAGCGCGTCGCTGGAGTCGTAGTCGCTGTCGGTGGGGAGGAAAACCTCGGAGCAGCCTTCTTCATCCGAGCAGGGCTGCGAGTCTGCAAGGACAGCTGGTTAGCACCCACACACTAGCTCAGCACAGAAATGCCTTAACTGGTATTTATGTGGTTTTTGTCTTAATTTTAAATCTCCAGTGCTGGAAATTTATGTGTGTTTCCTCTGTGGAATTGCCATGGGCCGAGGTGACAGCAAAGGCAGTCAGGGAGGATTTATCAGGGAGGAGTTACAGATGTGTTAGACAGGCGGTGGCAGAATTAGGAAAACTAGAAAGAATTAATTTATAGTGTTAAAGATAGGGGGGAAAAAAAGAATTTTAATTTGGATTAAGTTCTGAGAGGATGTTTTATTTTATCTTGCTTTTACTAAATTTCGTAGACATGGAGATTTGTGAGAGACAAAATCTCTAATCCATGTTCTGTTTTTATTAAAGATGTCAGTTAAGTTACTGTAGATTTATATCTCTGTAAGGGTGAGCAGGGTGCAATTCTAAGAGGCTCAAGGCAAAACATGGAGGTTGATAAATAAAACCTGCCCTTTTGGCCATCAGGTGCATTGTGTGTTCAAATCCAAAACAGACACACTAATTCAAATGCAAATTTGTGGACCAAGTCCCACACTGGCACTGAAATTGCTGCTGTCTTTTGGCTTCAGGAGGATCAATAAGATAATAAATAGTGGCATGTGTGATAGAATAGATTGATGCTCCATTGCCCTGGATAGTTTATCTTAGATTCCAGGAATTAAACATTGATTTTATACAGTGCTGGCTGCTCACTTGGAGCTCATGTAAATTGCCATAGAGCCCAGCACTGACAAATCCAGGGTGTGCAGGACAAGATAATGCTGCAGTTCCCACTGTGCCAGAGCCAAGGATTATTCTGCATTCATGGTCTGTCATACAAGGGAAAAACAGCTCAGGGAGGGGTGCTGAGAAAGAACACCACAGTATAATGGAGTGGAGCAAAGCACCAGCCTCTTCAGGTTTCTTTTAACCTCATTAAATCTAATCTGAATAGATTTATTCATTTTTCTTAACTGTATAAAACTGCCAGTTTGAAAAACCCTCAAAATATTAATACTATAATGGTCATGGCAGTTGTTTAATGCAGCATCTGTTGCTTTTGTTTCTACTGTTTCATTTACTTGTTGCTTAAAGACAGCTCAGCAGAATGATGGTTTATTTTTTCCTCCAAAGTCCTTATTTTGGTAGCAAAAAGGGTGTTGCTGTTTCATTTGCTTCATCTTTATTTGTTGTGATCCATTTCTTTCATCAGTTTAATTTTCTGGCTATGCAGAGAAGTAATAATGGTCAGTGAGGTGGGTACTTACTTGTGTAATTTGTGTAATTTAGAATGCTTGTCTAAAACACTGAGAACCCTGAGAGGTGTGTGAGAACAGCTGTTAAACTGGACTACTGGCACTAAAATTTGCTCTATCAAAACAAAGCAGGAGAGGAATAAGAAATAATTGCTGCAGAGCAGAGGAACACTGGTGTAATACCAGAGAAACAGAAGGTGGCAAATGGAAACAAATGAAAAATCCGAGTTAGATGCTGTAAAATTAATGAAAACTGTGGCAAAGAATAATAGATACATGAGTGGTGAGAATGGGTCAGTAGCTTTTGCTAGCAACTCATGTCTCATCAGTCTAATAAAACTCTGACTGTGTGCACAATTAATACACAGCCATTGTCAGAGCTCTGAAGAGCTTTTGGTAATGTTCTTTACCACAGGCTCTGCAGCTGCATTTGGGATGAAGACAAAGCTCCCTCCATATAAAATAGCAGATTGTTGGTGTAGGCAACAAATGAAGCAGGCAGCTTTCAGCATGGATGGATTTTACTGGAATTCTGGACATCATGGAGAAGCCACTGATAGCACTTGTCCCTTCCAACCTGTTCATTAAATGATTTGGAACAGTGAGGTGACAAAGTTGGCTGATGATGAGCAGTTATTCTGAGTAGCTGAAAATAAAAAATGATTGTAAAGATTATAGAAGGATCTCAGGATACTGAGCAGCAAATGATTGGTAAAATGAGTGTTAAAATACCTTGACAGTTGTGGAAAAAAATTTACTCCTTTTATAAAAAGACATACAAGGACTATTATAATTAAAAGTGTGTTCAAAGAGTGCTTGGCGAACAAAGAAAAGTTCTCTTACCACTCACAGCCTTTCTCCTCTGGATTCTAGGCTCAGGGGAGGAGGGAGGTGAAGGAAGACAATCTAGATGTGAAGAGGTGGAGCTCATTTTCTTCTGAGATTGCTCTTCTGAAAGATCCACAAGCTTCTTTATGGGCAGGCCTGCTGCTGGCTGCTTGTATCTTGCATACTGCAGTGCTTCTGTGATCCATCTCATGTCCCTCCAGATCTCATCAATTTGCTGTGGAGAAAACAATAGTGACAAAATACAGTTAAGTCTGAGTATTAATTTTACCTAAGTCTGTACTTTTTCAAGTGCCCAAGTTAAGTCTGTAGTCACTGCCAAGAGGCAGCAGCAGGATCCCCCAAAAGAACACTCAGATTGAGGTGGTCTGAACTGATTTTGGTGAACAGGTACCTCAGTTAAGAATGTGTAATTAGGAGGGGTGAATCCAGACCTAAAGGCTGATATGAAAAGAATATGAAAATTGTATTTTGATGGAATAAAAATTTGATCAGTTTGTAGAACACCTGGAAGTTGGTTTGATTCTCTACTGGAATAAAAGTGAGACTTCTGGAGCATCTTTGCAAACCCAGGTCAAAGCAATTGCTCAGGTCAGACCTAGTTTTTAACAAAGAACATACACGTGTGTGGGTACCTAAATGGAGGGCAGAAGCACAGCTGGGAGACAAACTGCACTTTCTCCCTTACTGTTTCAGGCTGCATACATTTTCAAAGTATAAATCTACAGAAAAGCAGTTCTAAGACATGCCTGTTGATGGCAATAAGAGACAAGTGCCTAAATCAATAGCAGGATGGAGGTTTAAGTATCTCTGCAGAGAGGAAAGATGCTGTTTAATGTGGGTCTGAGGAGTCTTTTGATTATGGAGCACTTTCAACATCTTTTAACATCATCTTCAAGCCATTCAAGATCTTTGATGGCTGAGCAAATGTTGCAACCATCAAATGGCACTAGCTGTGAGTAAATACCCTCCTGCTGCAGTGCCCTTGCTAGAACTTCCCTGCACTTTTCCTATAGAAGGTTCTGAATTTCAAGAGAGCTTTCCTATTAATATTGCAGTGTTTGAGGGAAGCTGCTTTGCAGTTACACAAGCTGCATTCTGGAAGAATGCAGTGGGAGCTCTAGGTCAGTAATGGAGAGGCAAAAGGGAGGGGTACTGTGTGCAGTGGGAATTGTCTGACAGGGGAGTGACAGAGGGAGCAGAGAGTGACAGAGGGAGCAGAGAGCCTGCAGACTGATATTTGAAGATGACTTCTCTTAGCTAGAGATACTTCACAAAAGGCTTGTTCAAAGTGTGACATTTACTCCCAGGGGATACTGTAGATGACAGATTTGCTGGGGTAGTTCCTGGTGAGCCATGTTGGAGGCAGGATAGCTGGGCAGATGGGTCTTGGTTTTGACCTAGGATGGCCATTTTTATGTAAAGGCCATTTTATCCTGACTCCAGTGATGTCAGTGCAAGCCATGCCACTGAGTTAATTTGAGCTAAGAATATACATCAATAGGAATAGCAAATGGTTCAGAGATTAATTCATAATCCTGCATAATTTCACTACTTCAGTGTAGCTCCATGAATTCCAGTTAGCAAACATCTCACCTGTTTGGATTTTAGAGATTTTATACATCCTTTCTGTGATCCTCCCTCAACCCCAAACAAGAACCATCCTGCTTGCAGTTTATTAAGATACAAATCCTGTTGGTTTTTCCCCTGGTGCTCTTCTTCAGGACATTGTAATGAACTGTGGTTCTTTTACAATTTAGGAACATTTGAAGTATTACATGATATAAATTACAGCTTAACTTCAGTTTTAGTTTCAGTGTCTGTAGATTCCTTTCCTTTCTCTGTAACATTCTGGTAAAGACTCCAAGTACCTTGTATTCTGGTTGGGGTTTTTTTTCAATAATTTTTACTTTTCAGTTGCCCTCTGACTCCTTTTCAGAACTGCATTTATATAGACTCCCTTGCTCTTTACAATGTTTGGTTTGTGTAGTGACTTCAACACTGTCTTAGATCTGGGATCACACAAATGCTCTTGTGGTTTCGTGGTCACCACTGAAGATTGGGGTATGTGGTGGGCAGAGATATTTTTGCCAATAGGTGGAATACAGCTGGTTTTCATTTGAGAGGTAACCTGACAAGTCTAATACACTGTCACAATAATTCAGCACAAAACAGTGAAGTTTAAAATGTTCTCCCATATTTTCCCAGCATAGATATGTGATTCAAACACTTTGGAGAAGAGGAACACAGAACTGTCTATACAGTACCTGTATATTAATATACAAATGCTTGGGTTTATGTGAAGGATAAAATTTTCCAAATTCTCCTGCAGACTGCAAGAAAGCTAGATTTTCTGAGTGTGAGAATGGGAGGTGACTGAAAGTAAAATGGATCTTCCCTCTCTGCCCTGCTGCATCTTGGCAAAAGTGGACAAGGCAAAGGGGGTCTGAATGCAGAACAAAGAGAAATAGAAATATTATCCTTTTGTTCATAACTATGGAGGGCCAAACATCTTGTCAGTGGGATAAATGGTGTCTTGGCCCCTATTCCAACAGAAGATAGCTTGAATATTAAGAATATAGAGCTGTAAAGTTATTTGCATCTCTTTGTAGAAAGACAGTCAACTGTGCCCATAGATACACTCTGCAAAAGTCATGAGCTTTATCTATAAATAACCAATTGCCAAAATAGTTTGCAAGAGGACAGGCTTTGCTATGCTGCACTATAGGGTGTAGTTCAAAGACCCTGAGTTGAGTAGGTAAAGTCTTGATTTGGGAACAGTGGAGGAAATTCAGGATGAAGGACAGAGAATAAACAAATTGGACAAGTATGGTAACACTGGTGATGCTCCTGCACTGGAGGCCTGGAGCAGTGCCACTGCATGGTGCTGGCCAGGCTCACAGCTGCTTCTGGGGCCAGCTTGACATCTGAAATGCAGAGCTGTATTCCTGAGGGTGATATTGTTGGTGGAGATTGTCTCCACAACCTAGTCTGAATTTTCGTTTTAATTTTTTTAATTGCCACATTATCGCAGTGAAAAATGTCCCCGTTTCATACAGACAAAGAAAAACTCTTACACAAATGAATGCCCAGACATGGTGCTAGCTTACCTCACATTAGATGGGAGGGAGTTTTACAAGCAGGCTGACACATTTCTTTATAACAGTCTAGTATAACTGTCATTTGATTTTACCCATAAAAATCCTTCTATAAAAGCAACAACTAAGGAAAGCATGTTCTGGGTTTGAATTTCATAAAAACAGAATTGCACTTTTGATACAACTGCTCTTTTTATGATGTCTGTGAATAATTCTCCATTTAGATTTCAAATTACAGCCCCATGCAATTTTTAAGAAAGCCACCTTAAAATCTCCTTGGAATAGTCAGAAACAGACTATTACCTGTATGTAGTCTATAACTTGCTGGTGTCTTTGTTTGGCTGCAGCGACTTCACTGTCTGAAATTGCTTCCCTCAGGGACTGCTGGCTTTTCAGAGAGTCCAGCTCTATGACAGCAGAAAGGCGGCAATACAGGCTTATAAATTTTTCCTTGTAACAGCAAAAATGAACTGTGAAAAGACCAAGTGCAAAGGAAAATTGTTACATTCTGGTTATGAAATATGAAATCCTTAGCTTGCTGAACACAAATTTTATTAAATATAGTGGCTAACTCTGGATGGGTTTCTTTAAGCTAGAAATAAATAATCCAGGCTTCAGTTCTCATCTCATTTACACTGGATTTAGTCTGTAACTTCACTGATTTCAAAAGAGTAATTTCTAATTATATCTAAGTGAAGGGATAATCAGGTCCTTAGTATGCAGCTCCAGAGGCTATCTTTCCCTTGATAGCTTTAATCAGAAAGACAATTTCTGAGGCTTTTATAGCTCATAATTTCATTTATCAAGAAAGTAGTGACATGGCTGGAAAATGAAACATATTTTATTTTTTTTAATTGAGTGTTTCAGAATGAAAGGATTATTTTGAAGGCTGATAGCTTTCTCTTGGGCTATGCTGGCTTAAATCAGGAACTTCAATGTAAATGACTCGGCAGGAAAAGCATTGCAGTGATATCAGAGTTTGGGGGAAACAATTAAAACTCTTTTAGGTGTTATCACACATCATCCTCTCAACTCTCCTGCAGAAGAGTAACACAGAGAGTTCAGACATGACCTCCTGCTTTGTGTAATTTGACTTTGGAGCAGCACAGAACTATCCAAACTATACCAGAGGTAGCAGAGACAGAACAGCTACAGTGCCATGGAGCTTTGCAAATATTAATTTACCTGGTATGTTAAAGCTACATTATTCCACTGCTCAGGCAAAACTGAGGAGTTACCTCTCCAAATGGCAGTGCAGACATACTGAAACTTGCTGAGGGAGAGCAAGTTTTCAGAAATACTTCCCCATTCATTGGTGCTGCAGTAAATGCAAACATACAGCAAGATCTTGTTAGAGCAGCGAGTGCCAGGCGGATTTACTGCTGCTGCTCTCCTGGACTGGGGAAGGGGATTTTTCAGGGTGTTCCAGGTATAAAATGCATATATTCTTCTCATCACAAATATTAAAAAAAAAACCAAACAAGAAACAAACAAACAAAAAAAAGAAATGAAAACAGTGTCCCATGTCTACTTATCCCTCACAAACAACATGATTAGACAACATGATTAGTATAATCGAGAGCAATGTGTTGAACTAAGAGATCCAATTACATTTTTGGTGTTAACGATAAAGGTCTAATCTGAACATAGAAATCTCACAAAAAAAGAGTGAAAGAATGAATTCTACCTTCTGGTTTCAGCAATGCCTAGATATTGCAGGGATCCAGTGTGAATAGTGTGTGGTCTTCCAGTACATATGCCATATGTGGTGGACTCCTGAGTGAATTACAGCTGCGGTTTCGGCTCCAGTGCTGAAGTTTTGAGCCTTTGTGGTTTTAAGTCAGACCCTTTAATGTTACTTTAACAAATGTTACTTCAACGTAGTCTTTTGTGGTTATGCAATTATATAGTTGGTAGCCACCAGCTAATGGGGAATGGAAGCTTCTAATATTTGAGATGTGAATCACAGTCACTTTATAGAACATCAGGGATACATATATAATAAGTCATATTGAAATGTCATCTGCCTTTGGCCAGAGGATTGCTTACTTAAAAAAATACTCAAAAGTAAAATTCAGCTTTCCATACTGTTTTCTCCACAATGAACTGCTTTCCCACTGCACCCACATTGCTGAACAGAGAGGGCTGCACCAGGAATGCCTTTTGGGAGATGGTTCTGTTGGATATTTGCCAGTGTCACACCATCCCATGCAGGCTCTATTGATTTGTCAGACCCATGCAGGCTGTGTCCCTGAAATGAGAGGCACTCTTGCCCCCGGCCTGTGTCCCACCTAATGAGAATCAAATAGTCTGCACAACCTCTAGTGAGGAGATTATTTGCATCAGAGATTAATATGCCCTGTGTGTTAATTTGCATAGCAAGGCAGCAGGCCCCTCTCCCCAGGAGAAATGATGTGCTCCATATTCAGGGTGGCACAGAAGACAAAAGTCTGGCTTTAGGGCACTTCAGCCATGGCCATATGACCCAAAGCACTGAACTAACTCTTCTCATTCAATTACATTAGCTTTCCTTTGAAGGGGTAACTTTTCCTTGGCAGGCTACACCATGTATTGTGTGGCTGTTCCACTCCTGACTGTATGGCAGCTCAGTGGCATCTGTCCTCCCAAGGGCAGCAGAAACCCCCAGAGCTGTCATGGGCACCACAGTGTGCTGTGGCTGATGTGGCACAAACCCAGTGCTGAACTCCTGCCTGATCCAAATGCAATTGGTGTTGCTGGGTGATGGTAGCTCATGGATGAGTTGTGGCTGCAGAAACACAGGCAAGGCAAGACACTCCATTAATATCTAATCTCCTACATAAGTGATTTGAGCAGCACTTGGCACTGATACACAGAAGACAGGAAGGTAATGGTGTCACATAAACACCCGAGAGGGACATCACTAGGACACAGTCACCACTAAGGCCTCTCCTGCAGTGGCTCCTGGTGTACTGAGTCCAGCAGTTTTGGCTCATATCTTCCACTCTTCTCCAAGGCAGAGGAAAGAAAGATCCCCAGTTTCACAGGCCAGAAGGAAACAGAGCAGACTGATGTGTAAGGCTCAGCAGCCCCCACATTTTAATATTCTTTCTAAAAAGAACTATTAAGTCTTTATGAGCTGCTTTTATGTGGAACCTTTTCTTTTCTCTGTGGACCAAAGAAGAAGAAATGAGAAATAGAGGACCTTGAAGCTAAAGCATCTTATGCCTTCTGTGAAACAGCTGGAAAAATCTGTTTTGGGGAATTCTTGCCCAGTCAGCAATGCAGTGGAAGAAGAGAGCTGAATCTGCTACAGCACAAAATGTGCTCTCCAAAGAAAGAGATTCAAGTCCAGTGCTTTGGCATTTTTCACAACAGGCTTTTGCTGCACCACAGCAATAGGACAGTCTCCTGCATTTTTCCAGGTATCAAAAGGAAATAGATGCCTCTCACATGGGAAAATCTATTCAGACCTTTCACAAAGGTGTGAAGGAGTCAGACCTCGAGCAGGCCCATCTGCAATCAGGACCTGCATAAATCCCCATCACAGAGCCAGCGATGATCCTTGTGACAATGCAGAGAGATGGTTTTTGCACCTCCTGTCACACTCCAGCCTTGCTGTGTCATGTGCAATTTCTCTTGGTTCTGTGTTTGAAAGGACATCATCTTGCAAAGAAGCTTCCAGACACATAGTGGATAACTGTGGGCCTTGCTCTCTGCTCTGCATTTCAATACCGATGGCTACAGTGACTGCTTTAAGCGCCCTGCTCCCTCTGTAACTTGTACACCGTTATAGGGAGTGTTGTTGCCAAAGCCATCATGTGATTTATTGACTCTCCACTGGGACAAGGGGGAAAACAGATACAACTTTGTGATTTTATTATAAGGAGACTGGGTTAATATTTCTAGGTGAAGCAAGCTACTATACCGAGTTCAAACATCTGAAGAGGGAGGTTAAGAAATCCTGAGTGTGGGGTGTAAGGATTATTCTGTCCTGGGGCAGTGCAGACGTCGTCTGAGGCGGGGAGCAGGAGAAGAAAGGAGACATTGTGACCCAGCTCCAACACCTCCTGTGTGTACAGACGGAAGTGCTTAGCCTGTACAGGGACACGCGCGGGGGAAGGAATAGGAGAGAATTACAACATGGCACTTATATAAACAACACCCCAAATGATATAAAACATTAAAGAAAATTTGCACAACATCAAGCTCGGAATTTTTATAAAACGTAAATATTTGGGGCGGGGGGGGGGGGTGGTGGTGGCTAAATGTGGGTTCATGTCACTACATAAAATAAAGATTTAAAGCTGCAATGTTCCACATTAAAACAACACACACAGGCACAACCCCCCTGAAAACAACATTTATGTTTCTTATTAGGCAGAAAATGATCACATGCCATGGGCTTTTCAAGATTATGATTGCATAATTATGTGAAAACATGAAAATGGATTCAATTAAAAACCTTTAAGATTCAATTTAGGGTTGGTTAAGAGAAATATGCAGCTCTCCCTCAACACAGCACTGAGAAGGTTTAACAAGTGCTGCAGCAAGAGAAAATGGCCCAGGCAGAAGTGGCCTGAGGCTGCTCAGAGCTGCTATTGCAGAACTGCCTTCTGCCCTCGCTGTGCCACTGTCCCTGCTCCTGGTTACCACAAAAATAATAAAAATACATAAATAAATCCGTGGAATTAAAAATGCAATTCATTAACATAAGAATTTGGTGCTGAGCCATCAGACCATTTGCATCTGTGTTTAACTGCAAGGTCATGTTGATGTCTATCTCTCAGGCACAATAGATGAGCTCAGATGCTTGGCTGAGCTGCAGCCTCAGGAACATATTGCACTATGATTTCAATATTTTATTCTCTAACTCTAAAAGAAAAAAAAAAAAGTTGCACAAAAGGTATAACCTCCAAGCAAATGCAATAACATAGAGACCTGTACAGAGCCCTATTGAATTAGAGTGACTGACCACAAGGCAGCACACCATCTGTCTTAATTTTGGATTTACTTGAGTCTTACTTGGCTCTTCCCAGGCTAGAAGGTGAAGCACTGATGGATTCCTTTTTAAAAGCAAAGCCTAAACCTTTCAAAATCAAGAAATGTAGAACCAGATTAATTTATTTTAAGACCACATCTTTCTAGCTACACAAACAGACCTTGAAGTGAATATAAAGATGATTTACTTCTACTTTAAGACCTCTTTACCCTTGCAGACCAAAATAAAATGGAATTCATGTAAACAAGAAACAAACTTCTTAGCTTATTTTTTCATGGATCTTTCACATCATAGATTATTCTCCCTGACTTTATTTATTCACATATGTATTTCTTGTACCTAAATGTAAAGCCAGAAGCCAGACACCTCTCCTCACCCACAGCAATCTGGAGGTCTGGGACTTTGTGTTTTAGAAGGGGTACATTCATCTGTGTGCAAAAGAACAGCAAAATGCTGTATCTTTACCAGGCCTTTCCTACAGCCTCACTCGAAACAGAAACACTCCCAGAAAACAGTCACTTGCTGTGCTTGCCTGCAAAAAATGCCTCTTTTTCTTTGTCAGCTTGGAAAAGGTGCTCAAAACTCCTACTTTCATGTAGATGTGCTTATTTGCACCTGCCTGAAGTTGCACAAATAAGCTCAAAGATGAAAAAAAAATAGCAGGTAGTTGAAATCTTAATCCTTGAATGTTTGCATGTCCAGGACAAGAACTGTTTAACTGAAGATACTCCCACTTTGAATAATGGAATACAAAAATTCTCAGCTTTGCTTTTCTTGCACCCCTGGCATTGAATCCCTACTTTTCAGTGGCACAGTTTGTAGCTTTTTGTTGTGTTCTTAGGAAGGGGGTTTTAAAAAGGTGATAAATCCCACAAAGGCAAATACCTGATGCAGAGGTAGATTGATCTGTTTGAGGAGAGCTTTCACTGCTGTCTGGAGCTCATACAAGAACAATTGAGTAGGGCAGTCTGAAGTATGATCCATACTTTCCACGGATTCTGAGCCAGAAAGTGTTTGGATCCATTCCCACTCATCTCTGTATGTTGAGTCAAGTTAAAATTAGAAATATAACATTGTGTTCAATGCACAAGCAGGAATTTGGTGTATGTGCATTTGGGATCTGTTGATCATTTAATCCTCATATACCAAAACATTCTAAACTTGGGCAATCTTGATTGGACTTTGAAAAGTTTTATTTTTCTAACACATGTACATCAGGCTGAACATTCCTCTGAAGTCCAACTGCCTTTGAAATACTTCAGTAAGACTTCTCACTTCAGATTTTCTCTTTGACATTTTTCATTCCCTACCTACCACAATATTTTAAAAAACATGCACTGGAAATTGTTACAATTAGCAGGAAGTTTGATCTCTGTGAAGGACTGTCTTCTACTCACTGCAACCAAAGAACTTCCTGCTTTCCTCCACATGTCTCTATTTGAGACCTGATAAACATGGGAATCATAGTTCTGGATCCAATCCCTAATTCACCCTGCTATTCAGTCTTGAATAGCAGCCAGCATCAAACATTAAAGAAAAAAGAATGTACAGGAAACCCCACTACAAGACAAGTAATAGTTGTGGTATAATCTGTTGCTAAATAAAGATCTGATCTTAAACTTTAAGAGTTGGGATTGTTATAAATTCTGAAGCCTTAGCCTTTATATTGCTTCCAACATTGTTGTTAGCATTCACTACTACATTCTGGATATCCTTGTTGTCTATGTAAATATCCAGTTCCTTTTTTCCTCATGCAAAATTCTCAGCTGGTTGCTGAAATGATATGGGATTAAAAAGCTCCAGAAAAAGCTCAATAAAATGTGTTGCCCACTAGGCAAGGACCAGGCAGTACAAACAGGGCCCTTGTCAATGGGTAAGGGAAGCAATGGACAAGGGGAAAATGGCTTTCCCAGAGCACAGCAGTGCTGGGTGTTTGCATTTATAAATATGGTTTTCAATGTCTGTGTGTTTGCTGTGGTTTTAGGGTGAAAGAAACAAATATCACACAAGAGAATCAGCAGAAAAATTCCTCACATCAATGTCCCATAGTCAGCAAAAATCCATGGAAAGGGTGGCACTGAACCCACTGAAGGCTGAGCCAGGGCTGCAGGCTACAATCTCATGAGCAGGTCATTACCCCTGTGCAGAACTGGAATAACCATGGGATACCATCCTTAGAAACCAGTGGGGCCCTGTCCATGTGCTCTGGGCAGGTTCTCAGACTTCTGGGAAACCCAGGTGCAGCTGCTGAGCTCAGCAGGGCTCTCTGGGATGGCACACACCCCAGCCAAACCCAGGTGCTGCTGCAGGGGCACAGTTGCCTTGGCATGAACTTTTGATCAATTGTTTCACACTGAGAACAGCTGCTGTGTGTGTATCTGTGTATTCACTCACCTGGAGACGTTGCTGTTGTCTCGGACCTTGACGTGACACAGGACATTGGGCAGCTTCTGCAGCACCAGCACTTTGATCTGATCCACAGAGCTGCAGAGCTTCAGGTAACCCAGGTACAGGCCGGGAGGGAGGCGCTGCTGACTTCGTTTGTGATAGGAAAGTATGTCCTGGTTTAAGGGAAACAGTCCTACATTAAAATCTCATCTTTTTTTCCACATAAGCAGAAGAGTTTCAGAGCAAAATGCAACAAATGTTTTTACAGCCGTTGTTCCCAATTCAAAAAGCATTTAAGCACATGTTTAAGAATATGAATAATCTCTGGTAGTTTGGGTGCACTTGGACAACTTCTCACTTAAAGCCATACACAGGATCTCTAAGGTCTCCAGGTCATGCAGGAATTGGGTCTGACAACCTGAGGTTTCAGTCTTCTGCAACTGTGGTGTTTAAACTGGCTTAAATAACCCACAGCTCTGCCTCCTGTCTGATCATTTCAGTGGTGAGCCGGGTCAGGGAACTGATTCTTCTGAAAAACAACTTGGGAAAGGGTGCAGTTGTTTTTCAGCCCAGCAGTTCCCTGATTTGGGTTTGGTTCGTGGCTGCACAGAGGGAGCAGAGCAGTGCTGGAGAAGGGCTGGGAGAAAGGGGCTGCAGGAGCCAGGAGTGTCCCCAGGGAGTTCCCAGCCCACATCTCTCCAAAACCTGCTCTGTGTCACCTGCTGTCAACAGGAAGATCACTGTCAGCATTGGGATTGGTATTTTGCAAAACTGAATTAGTGGCAGCATTTTCTGAACAAATATCTTTATCAACAAATAGAGCTTAGAAGAAATTAGTATTGATGGTGAATTTGCTGAGGCCAGGAGACACTTTTAGAGCTATGTATAGCAGCTCTCCAAAACTACCTGAAAATTGATGTCTGCTGCCATCCATCCTGAGAAATGTGTGCTTCTGCAGTGGGTGAGGATTAAGACACATGGCCCTGTGCCTTTACTCTTGGAACCATCAGATTATCTGCCAGTGCTATGCTTGGCTCTGACCAGTGCAATTAGACCCTCATTTTCACAAGCACTTCATGAACAAAATACCCACTTGATGATTAAACAAGTAATAGAAGAAAGGGTGGGCATTAGATAGGAATGTGTAAACCATTAGGGGAACATTTTTTCCACTAGGATCTCTGTGGAAATCTGATCAGGCCTGTATTTTGCTTTTCCTAATATAAAACTTTTGCCCAGATTGACAATTTTCTGCACCTTTAACACATTGTAATACATTAAATCTAGCGTAGATCAGGTAAGTTTTATTGTCTTTTGGAAACTTTTTAACGTTCCTAAAACCTGGTAACATATATTTTGATTGCCTGTCACTTCCCGGTATGAAAAGCAGAGTCTGTGCCCAAGAAAGTGCCTCTAATTCAAAAATTAACCACAGCAGCCATCATCTCATGGACAGTGCTAAAGGAGTGACTGAGGATTTGTCTTGTATTTTGGGTAACTTTGCAACTGTTTTAGGGAGATTGGCTGCTGTTACCTACAGAAAACATGTATTAAACTTAACATAAATTATCTTTGTTTAATGTAAGTTCAGAGATAATTCTTGAAGGGCTGAGCCCTCATGGCTCTCAGGGATGGTAACTGAGCTGAGTGTGCCAAGCAGCTTCTGAGATCAGTCCCTACCTTGGAATTTTTCTAATTTTAAGTCTATGAGCATGTGATGCAGCAATTAAAGGGGGGTTATGGTCAGTGAAGGATTCTTTAGCAGCTCTAAGGAACCCTGAACCCCACAGAACAAGTTTATTAAGTAGAATAGAAACGTTTAAAACCAAGATTTAGTTTTCAAGATTGGATGGAAAAATCTTATGGAGTGTAGGAATTCTAAGTTTCTGTATAGGTGCTTAAGAACATCCCAGAGAATTTTAAAGCTTTTTTTATATCCCTTGGTACAAAATTCCATAGCCTGGTTTCCCGAAATCGATAGAAACTACTATTCTCTGCTAGGAGTTTGAAGTAATTTCTTTAGAATGTCATGGGTATTTTGCATATTAAGGATCTGATCCCAGACCCACTGGAAGTAATATAAGTCTTTGCTCTCAATGGGAGCCTTGCCATTAATTTTATTGGGCACTGGACTAAGGCCTGAAATTCTACAGAACACTTCCAAAAATCAGGGCTCTGGCACAGGCTTAACTAAAGCAAATAACACACAGTAAGAGAAGCAAAGCACTACCTGGATTGTTATAAGCAAGATGTCTAATGCTGTTGGCTCCTCTGGAGTTGAAAGGGATTTCCTCTGGCTTTGTAGTTTGGATACCTGCATCCATTTGCCATTAAAAAATGAGTACAGACTCTCCACTTCTCTTACAGTAACTATCAGCATATTGCCATGTCGATCCTTGATTGGCTCATAAAAAACTCTGCCTAAATTGTGAGTTCCCAGCAAATTCTAGAAAACAAATATAAAATGAAAGTTATGTATCACATATTGTTTGAAATATAACTTTGTGCTCATTGACATCAGTTCTATTGACTTCACTAAGAAGGAGACACTCTGTGTTTCTCCAGCCCTTGCCTTACAGTCACATCATTTAGTGACAAAAGGAAATGTTTTTCCTTAGATTGTGTTTGTGGATTGAGTTGTGGATCCTCTGATGCATTTGGTCCAGTAGTGTTCACTCCAATGTTTAATGGAGAACCTCAGAAAGACTATTACTACCCAATGCCTTTGTAAAAGGCAAATTAATTCACCCATTTACTGCAAAGAAATTAACTTATTTAGGCCAAATTTCCTAGTTTTGCCCAGTCATGTAGAGATGAAGGATGCCATTTTTGAAAGCACTTGTTGGTCAGCTAGTGATTCCTTTGATTTGAACTTACTTAAGAGCTGGGTGCTTATCTGAACCTTCCCAGAACCAAATGTCAGAGATCATATAAAATTCTTCCTCTTTCCCCAAATCATTCATAACAGAAACTTTAAATATTTTTTGCTATGTTCATTAACTGTAATCTCCATTCTCTGTTCTCAGTTTTAACAGCAACAAAAGCAAGAGACCCTCATGTTTGTGCTGAATATAAATAATTCAGGAGCTAAACTGTGGAGTGTGTTTGTGAAGCACAGGATTTGAAGAGACACGAACCCTTTTACTTCAGATACCAAGAATGTGCTAGACAAAACAGGCAGAAACTAACAAAACTACCAAGGCAAAGCTCTCCAGGAAAATATGTGAGGATTAAAGAAAAGTAATTTTAAAAGACTCCACATAAAATACATGTTTTGGTTAAAATCCCTTTCTTCACACAGTAAGGCATCTGCTTATAGGTGCAAACACACTCAATCCAGTGACCAGCCACTGAAGAGATTCCCAGATGTCTAAAAGAAAAATGCCTAACATTTAAAATATACTCATTACTTTGTGATTTTTCAAGAGATCTACAGGAAGCTGGATAGGGAGAAGGGTAGTGTAAAATGAAAACCTGAATTCACAATGGAGCACATTGTATCTTTAGAGAAGTGCTGTACATTAACTTAATGACATTACAAACTGATAAATTATACTGAAATTAATTATCTGCACTTAGCAGGCAACATTTACTTACCAACTTTAATATTATTAAATTGTTTATAAACTCTCAGAAGTCAGCACAGTGCCTGGGTTTGGATGGCATAAGTTGTCTATTTGACCTTTGTGCATCTCTTTCCAGGGCAGACTGCTGGTGTCAATATAGCCCCTCTCCTCTGCTTTTTTAAACTGCTCTGCCTTTTGGGGTTTGTCTCCTTCTCTGGCTGACTCTGGGTGTTTTGAGTGTACATTTTGTGCTAATCCCTGTGTCTCCAGCTGGGGCAGACCCTGCCAGTAGTACTTAGCCATCTAACTGTGATTAATCACTGCAGCATGTCCATGTGCCCAGATGAAAACAAACAGTTCTTTACTGTCACTATGTTGTGAATGATATTCCAGCACAGGGAATATGGGACCTACTACTATCAATATGAGACTGATTCAGACCCTAAAAAAGTTATGTGTCTGCTTAGCTTGTTACCCCATCACTTGTGCTTTGTTTGCTTTAGTTATCTGGTGGTGACAACAGGCAAAGTTGCAGTCCCTGTTGTCTCTGAATCTACTGATCTAGTCCCTGAGCAGCTGTGTCATCACTGATCATTTCCATTCTGTCCTAAAATCCTGCAGAGTCAGTCTATTAACTGCCTCAATAAAAAGTATTCAACCATATAAACTTTATTGAGATCCTTCCACTGGCAGATCCCATTGGGCCACACACCATTGGAGGGTGGCAGCTGGTGACAATTCCTGTGTCCCTCAGGGACCAAGCAAACAGAACAGACATTCAGGGCAATGCATCTGGCAAAACTTCAGCAGGGCACCATGCACACCCCATGGGCACATTTGCTGTGTCTCTGTTCCAAGCTCTGCACTTTACTCTGGTAGCAAACAGAAGCAGGAAGCACTGGGAATGTTTGGTGTGTCCCAGGGCAGTTCTCTGCTAAAGGGGATCTGCACAGGGGGGAGGGACCTGAGCTCACCAAATGTCTGCTACCTGAGCTGAGCCAACCCCACTGGCAGAATATGCAGCAAATACAGCTAAAACTTTCTCTACTGACAGCTCCAAGGGCTGACAAGCAGCTGCTGCTTAACACAGGTGGTCCTGCAATGAAAGTGCAGCAGGCTGGCATTGATACATTTTGGGGCACTTTTGGGAAATCCCTGCAGACAGGTGGTGTCCCAGGAAGGCTGCTCTCCTGCACAGCATGCTCAGAAGGTGTCAGACAAACCCCACATGCACGTTGTTAACAATGGCCCCGCAGTGTGTGGCTGTCCCAGCTGCTGCAGGCAGGTCCCTGTGCTGCCGCAGCCCTGGGGTGATGAGTGGCCAGCACAGAGCCCAGCAGGGACGAGCTGCAGCAGTGCCCAGAGCAGCACAGCTTTCCTGCCAGCTTTGCTGACTTCAACAAAAGAACAAAGTGAGGCCTGGATACACTTTTTCTGTAACAACCAAGCACACAGCTTTTTGCAAACGTATTTTCCACGAAAGTAACTATTCTAATGAAAGTGTCTGCCTGCCATCTAGAGATTTCATGTTGTGGTGAAACCCAGCTTCGAAGCTGTGCAATACAGGCAGAAATGCTCTGCTGGAGAAAGTGTAATCTCTATTTGCATAACAAGTAGTGAATTTAGACACAGAAGGATTTAAGTGACCTGTTCAGTACCACTCAGGTTGCATCTGTAGCAGACATTGGAATAGAACAGAGTTTAAATACTTCATTAATAGATCAATAATTAATAATGAATAGGCCTATAAGAGGCTTTTGAGCAGCAAATATTAGGATTATAACTTTGAATTCCCAATCTGCAAACTCACAGGCTTCTCTGCAGTCATTATTTACTGGTTCATATCTGTTTGTTTCTTCATCTGGCTTTTTTGTTCTTTCTATTGTTTCTTTCCTTTGTTATTCCTACTCTTAATTTTTAACATAACTCCTTCCTCTCCAGGAGAGCTCAGTACCTCATTTCAGTGGAGATGAGAATGCTGCTCCAAAGAACAGTCCTAGGGACTGCTGGCAGCTCTGTCCCTTGAAGATCAGAAAGTCACTGAGCTAACAGCCAGAAATATGCCAAGGGACCCACCTGTAGCTGTGCTGCTGCTGAAAGCATCTTCTGCCTGGCCTGGAGGACTGTGGATGAGGACACAGACACAGCCATGTTCTGCCTCAGCCACCTGATGTCATCCCACATGCAGGACAACTGCAAAAACACATCCACTTCAACCAGGTCTTGTTCTCAGCATTTGCAAAAGCAGAAGTGATATTAAAATGCATTTTGGACTTGGAAAAATCAGTAGATATAGCACATTTTGTGTTTCTGCAGATGGCAATCAGCTGACTGGATAAATGACACAGATACTGACTCACACAGAAGGTGTTCTGTAAACCTGTTTCAATTGATTCTGGACTATTGCCAAAACTGATTTACTGTTTTTTGTGGTATAAAAAAAGTAGTGTGAGACAACTTGAGTGATGGCACAACCACAATACCGAATTTAAAACCCCTGATTGTTTCTTTAGGCTCTTGCTCTAAATGTCCATAAAATCTCTAAGTTCCCACAGAGCAATCACTCATCTAGGATCATACCTTAAGAGTTAATTGTGTCACTGTCAGTGGCCCAGTCAGGATTTAATTCATGTGACTGGTTTGTGAAAATTGCCTTTAATATGAGTGATAAAGCACTTCATCATTCAGCTTTTTAATGACATCATTTCATACATTCAGATGGATGAGCTAAGGCCTATGCAATACCAGCAACAAATTTGCAGAAGCAATAGATGAAATGAGACTCCCATTACCTTTGTGAACCACAGGAAATCCTGCATAACTGAACTACTGTGAGAGTCATCGATTTCCACAATTGGGATTTGATCTTCATTGGTTACTAACAAATTGTCTTTGTAAAAAAGTATAACTGATAAGTAGAGTCCCCTAAAGAGAGAAGGAAACACTATCAAACACCTTTCATGTCTATTCACATCCATGCCAAATTTAGTCAAAGAATCATAGATGTTAAGTTCTGAGGAGACAAAGTGAATCATCTGGTCTAAACTTCTGTGTAATATAAGGTCATGCAACTTCAGTCAGTGAATTCTGAAAAAAATATTTAGGAAGTTTATCACTTTAGATGATGTGAGCCTATAAGAGTCTCACATCTGAAGAGATTATGGATCTGTGCAAGCCACTGACATCAGTTTCAGTGAGAATTTTGCCAGAGTGCACAGTACACAATGGAGGCCTTATGCCCTTTAGAAATAAGAAATTTTACTAAAACTTATAATTAATGTGCTTAGTTCTGCCCTCCTGTACTTCAGAGCAAAACTGAAGTAACTCAGTTGAATCAGGTGGGTTATTATGGATTTACATTGGTGTAATTGAGTGTAATTTGGCCAACATATCTGCAAACCTGTTTATAGAGGCCATTCCTTTCAATATTTACCCTCACAATTAATTACATATGTTAAGTAGTTACTGCAGGGAATTTAAAGACTCTGGAGAGCTTTTCTGAAAGAATCAAACTCTTATCAAAATACAAAGAAGAAAATGCAAATTGAACACTCCGGGCAATGAAAGAAGAAATAATCCAGAATAAGCAACTTCCATTTGCTGAAACAAATTATCAGGGCTGAGAGCTGGGTCACAGTGGGCTGCAAACCCAGCTGAGGATGTCAGAGATTCCTGTGTGTGTCCTTTTTGCAAATGTTATCTGAGTTCTGTGCTTCATATTATGAATGAATAAATGTCATAGTTCCATTAATGAGCAGCAACAGAGGCAGTGCTTTCAAACAGCTCAGTAGCTGCACTTTGGCTTTGCACAGAATATTTTACTCTGCAACAATTTGAATCCACTTCCAAAAGTAACAAGGAAAAAATTCTATTGATTTCAGTAGGAGTTGGAGCCCTTTTCTTCCCTGTCACACATCTGTGATTTTATCAGTTCATTCTGACCAATTGCTGTCTCATCAGTAGTGGCATATTCACACATATTCCTAAGGTGCTTTTCTCTAATACAGAACAAGTGCCAAAATTCAGAATGTCTTGAACATAGAAGGAATGACAAACCGTTTCAGAGTCTTCACAAACTTGTTTGATGAATGGAAAAGGTGCTTCAGGCTTCTGGAAACTGATTGCTTGCGACCAGCATTTTGTAATTTAGAACTTTCTGAAATGGGAAAAAGAAGGAAACCCAACACAGCTCTTAAATTTCAGTTAGTGTCTCATAAAAACCCTTTGTTTCTTAAACCACAGTACTAAATTTCAGTCAGTGCCCATTACATTCCTTTCAAAAGACAACATTTAGAAAGATGCTCAAATACAACCCTTTGATGGTGTTTTCATTAACTTAGTGATACACAGCAGACAATTTCCTTACTTGCTGCAAACTCAGAAAGATAAAGCTGTTCTGCTCTGAGGCAAGCTTCAACCAGCCCTGCACACTCTTAAAGCTCAGAAAGGATGGGAATTTTGCAAGTGGTCTCAAAAACCCAAGAAGGGATTTGAACATTACAACATTTTAGGGTGTTGTAATTTCTAAATTTCTTACCACATGTAGCTTAAGCTTCTAAGAAGTGAATAATTGGTGCCCTGGCTGACACTGGCATCCCAGTATCACCAGTGTAACCCAAGGAAAAGCTTTAAGGAGACAAGATTAACCCTCATCTTTCTGTATATCACATTAAATGCATCTGCTGTTGCTTGGAATTTTTTTTTTTCTCCATCACAACAAATTCCACTCATATATTGCCTCAGAGCTTCCACAGTTACCTTTGCTCCCTAGTAATCTGGAGTCCAAGGAACAGGTGTTGAACTCTTTTGTTCACTTCATGTCAAAGCTGAGATCTGCTGTGTGCCTGCCAGCATCTCTGGGCCAGCTCTCCATAGAAGAATTTTATAAAACTGTCCCAATGTTCTAAGAAAATAATGTTAAATTTTTATACATTGCATTCTTTTTCACTTTGATGAATTTGACTTAATGTCTTCCCTTCTGTCATGCATGGCCTTGTAAGCCAAGGAAATATCTTCCCATGAGTTGTGTGTAACAGCTGTACCAGGTTTGGAGGGGACACCAAGAGATGGCAATCAGGGACAGGAGGGACTTTATAATGTACTGGCAGTTGTTGTTCATATCTGGATTTGAAAGCAATGGGCATTTAACACTGTTTGGGTTTTGTTTTTTGCAGTGTCTGTGCTGTTTAATGCTGTTGGTAAGAGAAACAGCAGAAATACTTTGAAGCATAGAGTAAATTGTTCAGATACTTGCTGTGATATGAAAAGAAAGACAAAACAAAAAATGTCACTGTGAAAGCACATCTCACTTTTCCAGGATCTGACTGTTTATTTGGATGAAGTATGGATGCTCATCCAGACTGAAGTGTGAAGCATTTTGAGGGACATCCTTCTCCAGTGGGAAAAAAAACAAGACTCATGAAGAGCCACTTGCTGAAAGCTGCTTAGGTGCTCTCAGAGTATTCCCCACTTACCTCTGGTGCAGAATAGGAGGCGCCTGTCTGTGTCTCCCTGGTGAGATCTAATTTTGAATATTTGAAGAACATCTAAATTTGCTGTTTTCACAACCCCATCTGTGGAAGTGCTGGCGTATTTTAAATGATGAATAAATTTGCACCACGATTGGCACATTGAAAGCCCCAGCAAGCAGACACATTGTTAGCAGTAATTACTGCTCTGTGGAACAGTGAGTACAAAGAGAACAAGGTTCTGTTGGGGGTGAAATCATACAGTTCAGATGTATGAGACTTATTAAATCATCAAATCCATTGTCTTTCCAGTGCAAACTTGTTCTCTGTGGCATATTCTCCAATGTACTCTTCAGCTTAAACAGACTCATCCAAATCCATGACTACTCCTTTGTTTTCTTCTCCTTCTAAAAATATTCCTTTGTATTTCTATCCATATCTCCTCAGATAACAGTTATTTTACTGTGAACCCTTTTCAGTGTATTGCAGTAATGCAAACCAAATGCTACATGAAAACTCCTCTCTTACTGTTTCCTTCTTCCAAGGTTCAGAACAATTTAGGTATATAAATTTCATTCTAATTATTTTCTTCTGTATTCCCTCTGTCTATACAGAGGGAATGGAGGAGGAAATTACTGAAGGCAAAGCAACATAATTTTGTATAAAACACCCAGAGACTGCAGCATTAAAATAAGAGGGCACATTACAAGTGAAATATATGTTATTGGTCTATTCAGTGGTTTGGGTTTAGTCCACAGCTTTGCAGAAGCCAACAGGAAAAAAAAAAAAAAAAAGCCAGCAAAAGAATTAATGTAGAACTAGATGGAGACTGTAAGCTTTCCTATATTGCTATTTACTTTTGTTTTACAGTATTGTGTGTCTAGAAGCCAGAAAACATGGAGCTGAGATTAGAGGCTAATTTGGATCTGCAGGAAATGGAACTTTGTCTGTTACTTAATTAACTAATAAATAACAAAGAGTAATCTTCATGGAAAAGCACCAGTAGCAACACAGTAAGTTTATATTAACAAATGATACAGCAACTGAGCTGTGAGCTCTTTTAATAGAAGCCTGGGAGTGAGCACATAGCATCCAAGAAGGGAGAATTTCCAGTGATTAGATTTAGATCAGAAGCATTCAAACCTGGACTGAAATAGCAATTAAATAAAAAGGTGTATTTATGACATTGGCAGCCTTTCTCTTCAAAGGTAGAGGGTGTATTAATATTTCTTTGCTGTTTTTAACATAAATACAACCCACACTTAAAAGCAACCTCTTGGAAGAACAAGAACAGCATTGTCCCCTCAAGCTTGTGTGCATCTGGGGTCTCTTCTTAAATTCCCAACCTGAACTTCTCAGTCTATAGCTTGGTTCTCAAGTCTAATTTTGCAGATTCTCACAAAGAATTATAATCTAAACATCTTAAATGCCTTGTGGAATCAGAGATCCCTCTCTTTGCTTAATGCAATTAAAACAACGTGCTCTGCTTGTGAATCAAATTAAAATGAGAACATTTTTATTTCACCTCTGACTTGTCTAGTAAAATAAATTTAAACTGAACCTCAGAAGGAAAATATCTGGTAAGAATTCTACCGAAGAGTTGGGTTCCTTTCTTAATGAAGTGTCACACAATTACTTAATCCACTTTGAATTGTTTAGAAAGAAAGATCTACAAGAAAAAAAAAATACTTAAAAAATATATTTGAAGTGTTGCCAGGACACACAATTGTAGTAACTCAGTTATGATAGTCTGTGGCATGGTATTATGAAGACAAATGGATGACTGTTATTTGTAATCATCAGGGTTTTCCAGAAGATTAAACATATGAAAGCAAAGCTTCCTAAGTAATTCCCCAGGAGATTTCCTCATATCATAGAGCAGGTTCAAAAGCAACAGCTGATCTAATTCCAAAAGCTCTTAAACTCACTGTACATTCCAGTGTATTCTTCCTGGTATTTTTGTAAGCTTGTTTCCTCCAGCCCCTGCAATGCAAAGCCCAGGGCAAAAGGCAGAGCCTGAATGAACAGACTTGGCCAAAGGATGTGGCTGGAATGTGGGCAATGTCCCCTCCCTGCTCCTGCAGGAGTGGCAGCACACAGCCTCGTCCTCCAGCTCCTCTGCCTTCTCAGGCTTTTGCTGCCTTGTTCACATAATCTCAGATCATTTCCATTGATTCCTCTCTGGTTTTTGCACCTCCCTGTCACTCGTGCTGTGCTCTGAGCAGCCCAGGCAGCATGAGCAGGACATCCCACCCAGGAATCACCTGGGAGCAGCCTGGACACCAGGTCTGGCACCAGCTCTGCTCCCACTGAGCTCCAATTCCTGCAGAGCTGCTTCTGCTTTCACAGCTCAGCAGCATCTCTAGGCAGGTTCAAGGATCTTCCTCAAACCATGTCCAGCTCTTTACTGACAGCTCTACAACAAACACAGAGGGCACGAGATTGGCAGTGACTGGAGTGTGGCAAAGGGAATCATGGCAAAGAGCAGAAAAATGCCTGGGCAGGTCCTCAGCCTGTGTGTCAACAGCAGGGCCATGCTGACTTCCACCCTGTCAGTCAATCATGCTAATTTACATTAATTAAGAATAGAGATCAAGCCTCTGTATTACATGAAGTGAAAGCTGTTTGGAGTTTCCATATACAGCAGCTTATCTCAGATCCTTGACCAAACTCCTCAGATTCCACTGAGGTTGATAAATATCAGAATAAAGTGACATCATCATTCTTACTGAATTAGTGAAATAAAAGGGACTGACATCATCCTGTATTTAAGGCAAGTTCCAAAGGTTCTCCTGTGATGATTTATCTAAACTATACTACTGTGTAATGCTACCATTACAAGCAATTATGAGATTTTTATTTAGTTGGAGGCAAGGGTGTTGCTCAAGCTGACTCCACAGTGTGGTGCTGCCCCATGTGAGGTCTCACATCCTTTCAGGCATAGAAGAAAATGTTCTGAGATAAACACATTTTCTGTATTGTTATTTATTATTCAAGGAAAAGGTGTTAGGAAGTCAACAACAGATTTGTCTGAGCCCAGTTTTGAGACTGGGGTTAATTTCAGGAGCAGTGGAATTTTATAAGAGCCAGGCACTGGTGTCAGAATGTCAAAATGAGGGATTTTCTGCATTATATTTATAACTGCTGCTGTTCTGGGCTGCTATGTCAGTAAAACAATTTATACTAATAATATTTTCAGATGTTCTATCACTTACTCCCTGTTGATGTAAAGGTGGCCTGGAAGAGCTGGGATAGGCACTAACTCCAGAGAGGAAAGGCTGTACCATGAAAAAAGCCTTCTTTAATAACACAAAAAGCCATGCAAGAGATAGAATACATAAACTGTATTTTCAGTACCAAGACCACCTGCAAGTGATAATGTTTGCATGAATTTTAATTAGAGAAACAACATTTTCTTGCAATATCTCCTTTCCCTTTCCAAGCATCATAGATGAGTAGTTTAAGTTGCTATGGTTACAATGGGTTGTGTCAGACCGTGGATGGGTGTGATGGTTACAAATTTGCATGTAAAGAACAAAGGCTGCATCTTTTCATTTCAGCCAGATGATTTTAGCTCGGAGTATTTCTATGATTTTAAATTAATTATATCAACATAAAGCAAAATTATATCAAAATAAAATCAACATAGCAGTCATACTAGGTGAAGAAAAATGAAAACTTCATGATAGTTTAACTTTTCTGTTTAGAGTAAGTCCCTTTGCAATGAAGCATTATTCCAGTTAGAAGTTTATTTTAAGAAAATAAATAGTACTTTTCAACAACCTGTATAGAACAGGATTTTTTATATAGGCACTGAAAAGAATGCCAAGCTGTTGTCTTGGCTCTAGAGCTATTAAAGGCACAGTCTGTTTCTCATGAATGAAGATTGGCTGAGATTTGAACTCTCTCCTAGTTTTGATCCATTCTGTTTTGAAATGCAGCAATCTTATTTCCCATTGCATTGTGCAAGTATTTTTCATTATGGATTGGCATGATGTCCACTTAGTGTCTTCCATTTGGAGGCAGCCAATTCCTCCCCTTTGATCCAAACCAGTTGTTAACTGTCTAAAGTATTTCTTTATATGAAAAAATAAAAAAGCTGTCTTTGAAACATTTTAGTGGAATCCTGTGTGAAACTAATTTGTAGTGGAAAACAAATCAATAGGTAGGATATGGAGGGAGAAGGGCTGTGCCTGTGTGTGTGCACATTGCAGCCTTCAGATGTTTTCATCCAACTAATTTCAAGGGTTAAGAGCGAGATGGTGTGCTAAAGTGATTCCAGATGGGCCAATATTAATATCTTTCTTTTCCTGATGAATGAGAAGGTATGACCTAGTTAGAAAACTGCTAAAATTCCAGGCGCCACAGAGGCCTCAGCCGTGGCCTACCACAGCGGTTTCTCCTCACCTCGGCAGTTGTGGTGCTGATGAGCTGCTCGAACCTGCTCAAGGAGGCGGTCCAGGGCCTCCGTGTGTCCCCTGTGCCGAGGCTCTCTGCCACTGCAGTCTTTCCAGTCTATTGAACAAAGGAAATAAACAGAAATGAAACACAAAGGTGCAGGAGAGGCTCTAAAAATATTTTCTTGCCTCTGGTACTTCTAAGCTCTAGAGGAGTTTTACATCTCGGCAGTCAAGAGTCATTTTTAAGTCTGTTGTTACTTGTACACTGAGTTTGCTTTGTGCCAGCTGGGTAATTAGTCTTAATGATTATTAACAAAGAGCTCACAACCAGGCCTGAGAAGCTCCTGTGGTGGCTGACAGGACCATGGCTATTGCTCCCCATGAATGGGCTCTGGAGCTGCAGGCAGGGCTGCTCCTCACCAAGGTCACACAGTGTCCTCCTGCCACTCCTGCCACACCAGGAGGCTCCACAACTCTCCTGCAGTTCTGCAAAGCAGAGAATGAGCATCTTCCTACATCCAGAGCTTGCCCTGTAGCCAGAGAAACATCCTTGGAGTAAATAATTTCTGGAGATCTGCTCCCAGGCAGAGCCTGAACAAATCCTGCAGTTCCTGCCCTGGAGCCCACAGCTGCTCAGCACTGCACTCCTGAGGCAAAAACCTGCTGTGTTTGTCCTGCACACCTTCAACCTCCCACAGACTTTGTTTTCATTCACTTGCTGCTAAAGAGAATCTCAGTCTTCCTTTAAAAAAAACCCAAACTCATCACAAATAGGAAGAAACTGTGTATCAGAAAGGAGCTCTTTAATTCCAGGCTTGGCTATTTTCATACTTTGATTATAATGACAAAAGCGCATTGCACCCATTTCCTGGCCCAGAGGAATGGGGGATCAAGGTATTAAGAGATCTGTCTGCACAGGAGACATGCTCCCATCTTGCTGGCACAGAGGCTGTGCTCGTTCTCATAGCCACCAGCAGTTTGCTCACTCACTAAATATACAGATCCAGTTTCTAGAGCAAGTTTGGAGTCAAGCATTCCTTCCAATGGGCTCACTATGCCAGGGATATAAATACCTGTTTATTTACATTTAGTGTAGCAGCCAGAGTAAGCCCCATGAAAGGCTGGAAAGAGAAGAGCTTTGGTATCCTGATAGCCTGTGGGCAGTGTGACAGCTGCAGAGGGGCTGTCCTGTGTGCTCTGTGCTCCTGCAGACATCAGGGCCAGCTGCAATTACTGCTCCGTGGGGGGAAAATGTCCTTAGAGCTCCAGTGAGCAGCCTGGAGGGACTCACTGGAACTCACAAGTCTCAAGGTGCTTTGGTGCTATCAGCCTGGTAGTTTCAAACAACCTTGTGATTTCTCTATCCCAGTAGTTTCCAAACTTTTTGAACCTCCAGATTGCTGACTACCTTAAAAATGACACAGAACCCAGACTGGCTTCCCCTCATTTTCCATCACTGACCTGCTAGTGAATAAACCTAGAAATATTTCTGTCTACTGGGATTTCACAGAAAAGCTGCATAACATTGTGCATGACTTTCCAGGCTGCTGCTGTGTGTGGGGGAAACAGGAGGACAGTGGCAAGTGCTCACTGTCATCACACACAGACACATCTCCAGGAGTGTCACCAGCCTTGGATGCTCTGAAATTGGACTGGATCAGTGTCAGGCCCTGGAGCTTTCCTTTCCCTTGCATATCCTTGTGGCTGCTGTTACAGACAGCATTAATGTATTCTCATTTAAATTTGAGCTCAGGGCCATATTTCGTTATGCAGCATTGGTGTAATGTCAGCTTGCTGCTTGGTTGCCAAGCACAAATCTGCTGCTTTTCAAAACCAGTGCTGAAGGCAGCCATGTGAATAGGGAGGTTCTGCCCCCAGTAACTGCAGTGGTAAATAACATCTTGTCTCTCTAATGTCAGTATTACTTACTGGAAAGATTTGCATTTAGGCTCTGCTGATCTTACTGTAAAGCTTGAGAATGTATCCCCAAACCCAGCAATTCCAGAACTTTTTGTACTCTTAACACCCTGAGATACTGTACAAGGGGAATGAACAGAATTCTCTCCATAGCTTTTGTGCTGATCCACTGAAATCTGCAGGAAGATTTCCCTCACACCCCAAAACTTTGGAACTGGAACATAATGTCAGATTGCAGAGGGTTAATAGCAGGGGGCTAAAAGGGAAGACAATGCAATATGCTGAAAGCAAAACTCACATCATAAGAAGCTGCAGTCTTAAATACCACCTGTCTTGCCAGGAGTGCTCCTTCTTTGGAGATATCTGCTTGAATAACTGGCAGCTACTGTGAAAGAATTTGTCCCCCAGCTGATGTAAATGTTGGGTTTCTGGGGCCAAGTCTGTGTAGTTACACCTGGCTATAGTCAAGGTAAATGCATATCACCAAGTTATTCAGTTATCCACGGTAGATTTTCCCCATGATTGTACCCATTTTTGTTCTCAAGCAGAATATTGCTTTAGCCTAGCTCTGGTAGGTTCTGGAGAAAACACAAGAACAAAACTGAAGCAAAATGGGACAATGGTAATGCAAAAGCCTTATTTATCCAACCCTCTCTATTATGAATACTGAGAGTAGGTACAGCTTGTTATATTTTTTCACATTAGCATGCAAGGTTATTAAATTGTTACATTAGCCTAATAAAAACTAGTGTTAATGCAATAAAAAGCCCCACTTTACTGCATTAATCAATACAAGGGGAGCTGTAATACACTGAGCCAGTTTGGCAGGGAACACTAAGTCTGGAAAAGCAACTAACAATTCAATGTGATTATAATAGATTAAAAATTACAAATAACAAATCATAGCCCTAATGGAGTTTGAGAAGACTTGTCAGAGGCTGGAAAAGGAAGAAAAGCTTTTGGACATTTCTGGAACATTTACAGGCTACATCCTACCACCATGTGTGTCCACACTGGAGTATTTTATGTACAGGATGCTGTAAGAATGGTCCAGTGAATGGCATCTGTAATGCTACAAGGTAAAATGTAAAACTGCATGAGATAAACGAGAAGTGCTTTGCTTCTAGCAGCTCAGAATCAGCTTTTGATCCATTCATGTACTGAAAAATGAAGTTCCATATATCAGAACTCTCCTAATAGAAGTGAAGATTAAAATATTTCTGGTTTTTTTAGTGTTAATGACTAGGAAACAATCTGTCAAAGGACTGGAGAAGAATAAAAGCTGAGACATAAATATATATAAATTATTATTTTGCTTATTTTTGGGGGGTTGGAAGGAGTTGAGTTTTATTATTTATTTCACTCCTAGATGACATGACAATTACCTCATGAACTCCAACATCACTAAGAAAAATGAGAGGGCAGACAAACCCAACCTACTTGAAGGAGAAGCATATTCAGGAGTAGATTTGCATGGAGGTCCCCATCCTCTCATGTTGTAGGCTGAGACACGGACAAAATATCTCTGGCCCTGCAAATGGAAACAACTGGAGTCAAAACTATCACTGGGTTCAAAATCTTGGCTGTAACAACTGCAAAACAGTGCCTCACAAAGATTTTTTTTTTTTTTCAGTGAGAAACTTAAACAGCTTTAATAATTTAAATGCACCATGATAGATTGAAAAATACTACAAAGATTTGAGGACAAGGTTTGAGACCCAGTTCTGTTTGGTGTAAAAGAGATATACAAAGACAAATAACAAAAATAAGAATGATTGCCATCAACATGTGCATTTCTGGAAGAAGGAGAAGAGAAAGAATTGTTATTTGAGGTATTGATCATCAGAGTCAGGTCTAGATTTCTCAAGAGCCTTTGATCTGCAATTATTTTCCCATGATCCAGAAAACAGCAGCTTTTGCTCCAGTCTTTCCCAAATTCTCCTGAGAATGATAACTCAAAAAATGGTTCTTTTCACAAATTCCTTTGTGACTTTTGGATTATGGCTACCAGACATACCGTGCTCAATCACTGGAACACGTGGCTACAAGAAAGGCTCTGCAGTGATTTCCAAGGGGCAGTGATGCAAATTTTCATGTCTTTGTATCACTGTGGGGATCAGGCCATCAAGGTCTAAATGAGTCCTCTGGAACTCACCGTCCTGAGACCTGTGATGGAGCACCTCAAAGAGTGAAGTTTATCCATAATTATTTCACCAGCCAAAGGAGAAAAGTCTTCTGAAGAGCTCCATTCCACTAGAAACAAATAGCAGGAGAAAATCAAGTCAGGTACCAGACCAAGCAAAGAAGTCAAAGGACTTGGATCACTCTCAGGCTAACTTTTCTCCAAGCAGTTTCCCAGTCCATGTGGATACTAAAAGTCATGTCTTAAAATAATGTATAGCAAATATACAGTAATTAAATTATATCTCTGTGCATGGGAGACAAAACCAAAAAAGCTTTTTGTTCAAAAGCTTGTCGGGAAAGAATGCTTAAAAATAGACTGCAATACAAATTACTTTGAGTCACCATTGCCTTAATTTAAACAATTTCCTTTTAAAGATAGAGAAGTAGTGGAAAAGAGAAGGTGAAGGAATTGGACCTGTTAATGCCATTTGGCAGTTTGTACATCCTAACCAACAAAAAGCACTGACTTGCATTGGATCTGCACAGGTGGGCATGGGCAGAGTGTCCTTTTGGCTCCTCAGACCCACAAACTACCCTTGGCTAATTTGTACAGAAATATTCTCCTTGGATCTGACACTCCCTGGTGCCTCATGGTTGGTCTCAGTGGTTCTGGCTCTCACTGCAATTACAGAGCTCCACCAGGACCTGAGAAGCTGGATCCACTTCTGGAGGGCTTTGGGTGCTGCTGGGCTGACAGAGCCCTCCCATCTTTCCTTCATTTATGGGCACCTTCACCAAAGTGCTCCTGGCACTCCTGTTCCTGCTGAGCTCAGGAATCCTCTTATGGAATCCTGCTGTCCCTACTCTTCCTCTTGTACTTGCAAAAATTATTGTGCATATAAAATAGTACACAGTAGACCATGAAATACTACTGGATGGTTTCAAACAAAGAATATGTGCAAGTGAGGGATGGATGGCTCTAGGCAGGAAACCAGCCTTTTAAATTAAATTATTCCCTATTAATGAGAGGTGCCATCCTGGTTAATCCTGGAGTCATACCTCAGGGATTTAGTGACTTGTACCTTCAGATTCAAAATTCCAGGAAAACCTATCAAAACCATAGTGAAATTCATCTCTTGAATTATTCTACAGTAGAAATTCATGAATCTCCTGGATTTACACCAAAGAATTCAATTTAAAGCTTTCCTTCATTTCCTAAAAACTATTCACAGAATAGTTTTTAGACACTTTGTTTGTATATTCCTTAGTATTGGAGTTGATCATTTAGAATAGATCAGAGGATATAGGTATTCTAATTTCAACATGTGGAATTTTCATCTTCTGGCAATGTCATACTGGCATTTTCACGTTAAAAGAAAACGGCTTCAGAGAATTTCTTGTTCAACATATACAACATTTAACTGCCAACACATTTTTCTGAAACAGCCAAGTATCAATAGCACAACTCATTTTTCCCTTCTCCCCTAATCACTCCTTTTCTATGATTGCAGTTCGTGAATGCACAGCATGCTCTGCAACATTTTTGTGTTTGCTGCAATGAAAAGAAGATTGCTTTTTTATATTCTCATTGAATTTTTTCACTGTGTATTTTTCTAGTTTTCCACGGGTTTTAAATACCTAATTACTGCCACCTTTAGTGGAAGCTATCTCTGCACATTAGTAGGAAAATGCAGAGACTGTTGCAGTACCATATCACAGGGTTTTGTTGACAGTTTAATTATAGGGAATCTTAAAAGTAACCTTGAACTTGATGGCCTGTCAGAGTTTCCATTGTAAACCATGATTTTCAGGGTTTCTAACTCCACTTGTATTAAATGACTGCAGACATTGTACACATGCTGCAGACTTAGACATGTTTTCTGTTTTCCAGAAGGAGAAACCAGAAGGAGAAACCCTGTTCAAACCACTGAAGGTGTTGTCAACAGGGGCTTGTAGTCACTTCAGCACCATTTTTCTTTTCAAGGATTCATGTCAAGCAAGACAGGGTCACTCAGGACAGATTCTGCCAGCAAATCCTGCCTGCATTGGGATCCCCAGGCGAGCCTGAGTGTCCTGCTCCAGGACAGGGGCAGTGGTTGGGTCACACTTCAGACAGCACAAAGCAAAAGCCAAGGGTGAGAGAAGTAGCTCTAAGCAGCTTTTGATTTTCCCAAATTTTTAGCTGTTCTATGGACTGGAGGCTGCCCAGACATAAACTAGTACTTCAAGAGGCATGTTTAAATTTGGGTAGCTTACACCCAAATAAACACTGCAGCCCTGTCCTTGATGTGGGTCCCCTTCCACTTGTAGTTGGCATTGAGAGGAGTGCTCCTGATATTTAGGGATGTCTGCAGAGGAGTCAGTGCCTCAATCTGAGCAGGACTGCAATCCCACCAGTGTGTCAGCCTGTGACCAGCAGGAACACCACAACACTGGTGCTGTGAGTAGCAGCAGCCTGGCAGCTTGTTCTCAGAAATAATCAGTGCTGAGTTCAGGGAGAGACGCTGAGCCCCAAGGGGAGAGCAGGCTGACATGGCCCTCAAAGCCATCCCAGGAGCAGCAGGGGAGCCTGAGGGGGTTTGTGATGGCAAATCACAGGGCTTTGCTCTGATCTCCCAGGGCAAGCTGCTGCCCCAGGGGGTGTCAGGGAGCCCCTGAGTGCTGGGTGACCCTGGCATGTCCCAGCCCCCCGAGGGACAGCAGTGACCCCGTGCTTCTGCTGCCATGGGGTGCTGGGGATGCACCCCTGGGTGCCCCTGCCCCTCCACCATCCATCCTTCACTGCCTGCCAGGCTGAGGCTCAGCTCTGCCTCTCCTTATGCAGCCAGCAATGCCAGCATTTTGCTTTTTTTTTTAGCTTAGCCAGTGGTGGCTGAGCCCCATGGAATTGAAACACAGGAGTGTGATATTAGCTTGTGGATCAGGTTATGGTTATCATGGTTGAGAACTCTCCTTTTAAAGGATATTTACCTAACAAGATGGTGTACCCAAAGTTACTCAAAACTTAGTTTTCAAATATATTTATTTAAAACCCTCCCTTTTGGAAAAAAACCCCGTCCCCCAGTTTCAATAAAAATTTCCATAACTGAAAAATAAATATTTTTACAACAGCTGTGTTGGAATAGTGCCTTCTTTCCCCCCTCATTTCAAAGTATATCTGTCATAAAGAAACTCATAACAACTTTCAGAATTTTCTTGCTTACTTATAATTTTAAGAAACTACTTTCCTCCCATGATTTTATTGAGTCAAGTGAGAAGAAGAGGACATGATACAGCTTTAAAGAAATGCAAATTGACAGAAATAATTTATCACTTAGATTTATATCTCCTGCTCTGCATTACCAGTTTTCAGCTCCCTACTGTAATGGTCATCTAAAAATAATACATAATATTCTGCTATGCTGATTCATTGGGCTAGAAACTGCCTAGGAGGACATGAATAGCAGTTTTCCTATTTAAGAGAAGTGAAAATGAAGTAAGGAGGGGTCGAGCACCTTGTCCAGTCAACAGGCCCCAAAACAAGGGCAAAACCCATGGATGAATCCATGCTGCTCCCACTGCCTGGCTTTGTGGGATGTCTGCAGCTTTTCCTTGTACCAATACAAAGCCACTCACCCACAGCCTTACCCTGGTGATGGATCTGGACCTAAAAATTATGTAATCTGTGCATGAGCAGCCCATCATGAAGGTTTAGCCAAATCTTTGCCTCCTTTGTGTGAGAGAGAGTGCTGGGAGAGAGCAAACAGAAATTGCCAACCATTTGTGTCACGGTGGAGTCCTTGGGACTTTAAGAAGGAACAAAAGGCTGCCTCACCTCAGCACGTAAATGCTGCACTATAAACATGCTCGAGTATAGAAAGCTGAGGATGAAGAGGGTCCTTCATAAGAGCCAAAGAACAGGAGCTGGTCTTGTAGACTGCACCAACTGTGCTGTAAAGGACCTGAAAGCTGTTGGGTGAATTAAGGATGGAGCATGTTCCAGTCCTGTTCTGAACACCCCAAAGGGCTGCTTTGTTGTGAACGCTGAATGTCTTTGCTGTTGCGGCTTTCCATCTGACACTTCATGTTATGTCAGAGCAGGGCTTTTTTGTGTGCTTAATATATTGGTGACTATGTGTTTTAATGAAGGTGCCCTGTATTCCAGAGCTAGCAAATGCACGATGTGTTGCTGCGGTCGCCAAGATAAGTAGTAATTTTTAAATAAACAGCAGTATAAACAGTTACATAAAACTCATGTAAATTGCTGGCACATAATTTTAGACTGGCTTAAGTTATGTAACTTACTTGTGGCCAAGTTTTTTTTTTTTTTCTTTTTTTTTTTTTTTTTAATATTCAATTGAATTGAATATTCAATCCACACACTTTAAAATAAAGAGAGAAGTTTATTTTCACCTGTTTCTTTTCCACTCACAATCTTTCTGTTATACTGAGCATGCCTTTAACAGCTTATCAGAGAGATGGACAGACAGATAAAGGGCAAAGGGAAGACACAAAACACCTCCTGACTCTATTGTAGATTCATTCAGGAAAGCACCTTCTCCTGAGTCAAGCAAACTGCCTGAGCCACTGTAGAATTTGTTTCTTGTCTTGACATTTGTTTTTCCTTGCACTTAAATTACTGAATTGCTCAATATGTTAATTAGACAGAGGGACAGGAGTTCTGCTGCTGCTTGTTGGGGTCAGCAGAGTAGTGTATGGAGCTGGAATTGTGGATTTTATTCCTGCATTTGCCACTGACTAGCTGAGTGACCTTGGGCAGTGCATTCTGCCACTCCAGCTTTTAAGGCAGGCTTGGGCAACAAAGATTCTGTCTCCTTCCCCTCCTCCCATGTCCCGGGCCTGGGCTGATGGTGGTTTTATCTTGTGTTTCCAAGGGCCTCCAAATGAATAATTGTGTTATTTATTAGCTTCCTTTGAAATAGAAAACTGACAGAGAGCCCCAACAGAAACCACTTCACGCCATCTTTTTCTGCTTGCTGATCTCGACAAAAAATTTTTGATGATTTACTCTCATAATGTCTTAGCAACTGGATTTAAGGACATTAAACACTGCCATTCATATGAATAAAATCAGGATGAAAGACCCTAAACAAATATTTATCAAACAAGTGAAGAGACCTGAACACTAGGAAAAAGCAGGAATCTCTTCATGTAGAGTGCCACCAGATCTGATGGAGAACATTGTTTGCAATATTTGTTCAGCTCCTCCTTGCTGTTTTCAACTGTTCTTTCCAGCCTGATTTAGGAAAGAAACCCAATCTTTTCAGATTTTCAGCTCAGGCTGTGTTCATGCATTTCTCATGTTTGGAAATCCTCCAAGAAATGATAGGAGAAAGACAAGTCATACCAGCTGTAGGGACTACTGACAGCATAATGCTTCCATTAGGAAAAAACAAATGTTTGGCACCGAGCAGTTTGTGCAAACACAGAAGTTAAAACACAGCCATGGCCTGGGACTTGGATTTCTAGGTACAGCTTAGATTAAAACCTGAGCTCCAAACTGCTCTGAATACTATTGTTCATTCTTTTGGATCTTATCTATAATTTCAGTTATTTCTGTAAGCTTATCCAAGGCTCTTTGTACTGGGTTAGCAGAAGCATCAGTAAAGCTGAAGAGGAATGAAAAAAGATGCAAACAAAGAGCTCTGTGCCCACCTGAGGCAAACAAAGCACTGCTGTGGTGTGGTGGCAAAGAGCTGCAGGGAGGTTTAAGGGACTCTCAGCAGAACAAGACAGAACAGTGCAAGACAGAGTACCAAAAAAAGCATCTCTAGACTATTCCTAGAGAGCACATTTCCATTTGGAACTTCCATGGCTATAAATCTTCACAATACTTATTTCAGAGAATTTTTTTTTAATAATCAAGTACTTTATTTGCAGTAAATCTTCTTCCCAACAGCTCTGGGCTCCTTTGCATTTACGCCTGCTAATAATAAGCAATGATGTTTAAGGACCTTTCTTGTGGCCTGTTTGGGGATGTTCCTTTGACCCAGGCCAGAATACTCTATTTTATGTCTTGACATTTACGGGAACCATTATGACAGCAGGCTGGGTGCCAAAGACACATCTTTGCTTAATCATGGTTCCACTAGTTCATCTTAAAGCAAATCTGCATTATATAAATGATTTATAAGATACTATTTTTACTGAATTTTAATAAAATTCTCACCAAGGGAATATTAAAAAAAAAAAAAAAATTTTTTTCTCAAGTATTTGATTAGTGTTTTCTAAATCCTAGCAATTCTCTATCTGTTTGCAATAAGGCCAGCTATTCCAGTACAAGAAGGAAACTTTTTCCTCTGCTAGTGAAAATGACATCTCTTACTAACATTTTATAAATAACTAAGAAAATATGCCATGTGGGTGCACATTCAGCCTTCCAATGTGGGCCAGTGGTTAGAAAGCTACAATGGATTATAATAACAGCCAAGATTTGTTTCTCAGCCCTGAAATGACAAACATATCCCACTGTGGCCATGGAAAGAAAAGTGGGATAGAGCATGTGTTAGAACTGTGAGAGGGGATTGGGGAATAAATGGGGTTCTTATGCAGAGGCTTCACATCCTAGAAAAGCTTGGCTTGGATTCTGCAAGTTTCCCTCCCAGTGGGATGCTGCTCCCCTGGGATCTGTGCAGCCAGAGCTGGGGAAGCTCTGCACGCAAGGAGCGATGGCACGGGGCAGGCTCAGCTTCCTCCCAAAACATGACATTAAAACCTAATTAATAATGAGCAGCTGGGAAAATGCACACGAAAACTAATCTATCACAATGTAGGGGGCAAAGCAGAGCACTGCAGAGTGTGGGGAACAAAGAAAGGAAACCCTCAGAGCCTAATTCAATTAATCTGTTTAATGGGGTTCCACTCCTTGTCCTCTAGTTCTCCTGTGATATAAAGAGGGACTTTGCTGCACAGATGTGGATAAACCATATTTAAAGCTTTTATTTCTTTATAAACTAATCCCTACAGTACTTGAAGAGCTTTCACCTCCCCTAGCAATGCAGACAGGTGTTGCAGGCAAAACAGCCTTGATTTGGGGAGCTTTTACTTAATTTAGTTTATTGCCAATTGACACAAATTTCTAATGATTTGTTTGAAGTGAGAAGAAAGTAAATATAATTAGAAATCCATCTAAGTGAACACCTTCCCACCATCTTTCCTAGACTGAATGTAATCCAGTTATCCTCCCCCTTTCTGACTGTCAGCTTCCCTCCTCTCTGCTGCAGCTTTCACCCTCTGCTGTGTTTTCCATCCCTCTGAGACACAGCCAGGCCAGCTGTGAGCAGCACACGGCCTCTCCTGCCCTCCTCCCACTCCTCCAGCTGCCCCTGGCTGCTGGAACCTGCCATCCATGCCCATCCCTGTGCCCAGGAGTGAGCCAAGTGGGTGCTCAGGTGTGAAGTGACTGAGCTCAGGTCGGGGTTAAGAGGGGGATGGTGGGTGAGCCAGCTGGGTGTTGGTTAGTAAATTAACTGGGTGCTCCTGTACAAACTGGTGGGGTGTTCATGCCTGAACTAACTGGGCACTCATATGTGGGAGCAGGAAACCATGCACTTCATGCTCAATACATGATCTTGCAGCAGATCCCAAGGCCTGATTCTACAGGGGGTCAGATCTGATTACTAGAACAGGATCAGGCTTTGGTTGGGAAGGCAAGACCCACACTTTTGATGCTTGTCAGTGGTCCAGAAAAGTCCATGATGGGCCAGAGAAGGCTTAAGATGAAGCTGTGAGCAGGGAAACTTTGCCATAAACCATTTGAAGACATTCTGGTTTTGTTAAAGTCTTCAGTGAGTCTTCATTCCCAAACCCAATAATCAAAATATCTGCTAAATCATGGACCTCCTTTAAGACAGAAGCCGAAGGTCTTGAGTCCCAGTCCTTCCACTAACTAAAAGGAATTCACTTCTTCTATGCAGTGCCTATGAACTGGAAGCTGTAACAGCCACATACAAACAATTAAAAAAACCTCAAAACTTACTAATTTTAGTAAGTCAAAGCAAATATAAAAGGCAAAGCAGTGTCTAAAATTCAACAACATCATGATACAAGCCTTTTTGCTTAGAAACCAAGGCAGACAAAAGTAGAGCCTGTATGTCTGGGTTTTCTCAGAGCTATTCATCCTGAGCTGCTTTTCAAAATCCTTATAAAACACAAAGCAGGAGGAAAGAATGATTCAGCTGAGTAACTGGTGTTTGATTAGCTACATTAGTTAATTACACCATCACTTAAACCGTGATTCATGTTCAAAGGTAATTTTAAATATGTAACAAACTTAAATAATAGAAGGTCTTAAATTTTATGTTGAGTCCAGCACATACTACAGACATTGACAGGAGCTAGAAATAGAAAGGTTTGTTTTAAATTTACACATTTCTGTACTGGCTAGGCATAAAAATAGAAGTCAAATTGCACAGTCCTGTTAGCTACCAAAATGTAACGTGCAAATAAAGTGCCCGGGAGACCTAATAAAATGCCATAAATGAACTACTGTAAAAAATATCAGACCACACCTATTCAGCAGGATAAATTCAAATGTCTTACAAAGAAATGTATTCTCTTTTCTTTTTATGGAGCAAGAACTGTTTTGAGAAAAGAAAGAACGCATTTCAAAATATACAAAGAAACTTTGAATAATAAGTGGAAAGCGTTTCAAGACCAAGTGCAGAATGCTGCTCAATTCCACTATGGACTGGACCAGAACCAAGCAATGACACAGCATCCACTTTAGAGAGACAGAGGTATTATTATTTAAGCACTTTGTTTTCATAAGATTCACTTCCACAAGCATTCATTTCCATAGCCAGTGTTCTTCTAGATGTCAAAGAAAGCACAAAGAAAACTTGCTGCTTTCCACTCTGACACGGCTGTGTGAGAAGATAGTTGCCACCAAAATGGAGAAAGATATATATATATATATATATAGCTATGGATATAGATATATGGGGATACAGCAATGTATCTGGATTATCAGGTCTTTGAGGATCACTGCAGGGAGCCTGCCATGGAACAAATCCAAACTTCATCAAACACGGAAGGCCAGCTTCTGATAAACATATCAAATAGATAATTAAAACATGTGGTATCTGATTTTTGTATGTGCTTATGGGGACAAGCAGAAGACCACACAAAATGATGAGATTATATGGCTGTGAAAGGATTACTCTCAAGAATAAAACATGCAGAATCACACAAAATTTATAGATCTCTCCTGTAAAGTCTTGGAGGCTTTTCACACTGGAATCTTCAATGTAAATTTTCCATCAACCTGGAGAGAAGCCAGCTGAGAATCCCAGATCCAGGGTTTTTTTAGCTCCAGGGCAGGTCTCAAGCAGGCCCAGGCTCCTCATTCCTGAGCACAGGTGCTGACCCTGAGTGTGAAGGCAGCTCCACCCATCCTTTAGCTGAGACTCCCAATGACAGCAGCAGATTGTACAGGTCTGCCCTGGACTGGAACCGACCCATTTCATGCAGCCCAGTGACATCCTGGGGCTACTGCACATCCAGCCAGGACTACGACAGTGACTCAAAGACAATTAAAATTATTCTCATTCAAAAAAACCTTTGAAATGGGCCACAAAGTTCTTTGGAAGAAAGAAGGCACGGAATGACCTTTATTCAAAATTTAAGTAAAGCATAACTCCTTTCCTGATCTAAGCCAACCTGTTTTGTTTTGTTTTGTGTTTTAAAGAGCTATACTGACTGAAAATAAAAATCTTCTCTCCATCCAAAAGAAATCCTGGAAGCAGATGGGAAGATCTGACAAACATGAAATACTCTGCTAAAATACCAAACTAAACAAAAAGGTAACAAGGGCTAAAGTGGCTTAGACAGCTCAGCATCACTATCTGGAAAATAACTTGGCATCCACAGCTACAACCAAACAGAGAAGATTAGCTTTGTTTGCTACATCAAACATGTCTTTCTTCCTCTCTCTTCAGACATAAATAGTTCCAGGCTCTAAAATAAATTAGCTCAACTTAGGTTATACAAGCTGTTTCATTTTTTTTTCTTCAAAAGAGAATATAGATGTTTGTTTAAAAATTGTAAATAAAATATAAACAGAGATTTTTCATTGCATGGTGAGCCTTTCCGGTAGGTAGTGATCAGCACTATGTCCATTTTTCTTCCTTATCCTATATTTTGGGATCACAGCATTATTATGACTACTTCTGATGAGAAATGGATGAAAAAAAATCATGCAGTAAGAGGAGATTTCTCTGTACTTATTCACTGTAAAGGCAAAATGATAATCAGGTTTAAAATCCATAGAAAAATAAGTGTGACAAAATTACTTAACATTACTTTGATTTTTTTTTTTTCTTCAAAAAAACCCTGCTTTCTTTATGTGTATGTGTTGTTTGGAACATGTGAGCCCTAGAAAGGCTGATTAATGAAAGGTAGCAGCTCTTAAGAGCCCAGAAGCCCTTACTGCTCATCTCCAGAGGGATGTTCCTGGGAGCTGGATGCTGCCTGGCTGCATTATCTGCTGTGGGTATTTTTCTCTGAGGTGCTTGCAGTGGTGCAGCTCTGGGATACCAAAACATCCCTGCAGTACCAGGATGGTGGTGGTGGAAACAAAAATCTCTCCCTGGCTTCAAGCTGTGGCAAGTTGTTTTGTATGTGGATGTGGAACGTTTGGATTGTGTTTTCAAAGATGTAAAACTAAAGCAGGTCCTAAGTGCTTCCATGGTGGGATGTGAGGTTTGGCTCTAGGGCACAATTAGCCAAGGGCAGGGGCTTTTTTTCTCAATATTACAGTGATGCTTCACATCCTTCCTAAAACTGGCTGGGGTGAGGTGTCTCTGGCTTTGAGTCTTTCTCTAGCATGGAGCAGATTATTACTTTTATTATTGATTTATGTCATGCCTGTCTGCTTCTAGCCTCAAAACACTTTACTAAGTTACAATATACTTAGGAATCATTTCATGTCAGCCACCACCACGCTGCAGCCTTCTCCAGAGGGAAGCTGAAGGGAGCCATTAGGATGGTGCCTGCAACATTAAACAACAATCCAGGAGAGGAAGTAAAGAATACTCTGGCTCCTTAAAGCAATGGCTGAACAGAATGCAGCCACTGAGCTGCCATCCAGCTGGGACACCAAAGTCAATACCCATTCACCGTGTGTGGTTAAAATTAAATCTCCTAATGAAGTGAGATGGTTTTAGTGGTTAGAGAGTGAGTGCAAAGTATTATTCTCCTGTATGATTATTTGTAAGTTATACAGCCAACAAGGGGAAAGATCATACACAGGAAAACAGCAGAGAGTTAGATAATGTTCCAAGCCCAGTTTCTAAAAGACATTTGGGCAAATAAAGCTTTGGAAAAAGTATATTTAATTAAAAAAAAGAAAAAAAAAAAAAAAGAAAAAAGATGACACCGGAAAAATTGAATTGGGTTTTTTTCAGTGTTTTTAGGGAACTAAACTAAACCGAGCAGAATTGATGTCAGTTTTTATTCCCTATAGTTCAGATCCTGAGAAAAGAACATTATTAGTTTCTGTTAATGAGCAGGTATTCCCTAAACACTGTTGCAAATGCTCCTGAATTTTAATTTGCTTAGAAAAAGAAACAAGTATTGACAAAAACACACCTTAACAGCCTTTTGTTTGTTTGTTTTGTTGTTTTTTGGTGTTGTGGGGTTTTTTTTTTGTTTGTTTTTTTTTTTTTTTTTGTTTTTTTGTTGTTGTTGTTGTTGTTGTTGTTGTTTTTGTTTTGTTTTGTTTTGTTTTGTTTTGTTTTGTTGTTGTTGTTGTTCCTGAATTAGCAAAATGCTTCAGTGGTTTTCTGGACAGGAGGTTTATGTGTCTGACTAAAAAGATCCTCACACTTTGTTATCAAGCTCTCCTTTCAGGGCTAGTAATTGCTAGCTGGTTCTAATCATTCTTGCAAGTGATCATTTGAAAGGTTCATTTTATGACCCCTCAAAGTAGCACAAAGAATCTCACTCCATAATGTAATAATTCTACAACCAGTGCTTAATTAATTCCTGAAAGTCACCAAAAGGAGCTATTAATGATCTTTCTTTTTATCTAACCATAAATATGCACGTCTCCTGGGACAAAGGATTAAAAAAGAATACTCTGGCAAGACTAACTGTCAACTTGATAAAGCACAAAATGATCATGAGTGAGGGTAATTCAAAATACAGGGCAGTGTTACCTGGTCTGATCAGAAAGTTAGGTCAGGTTGGATTAAATTTCTCTGAATGCTGTGTTTATCAAAAACAGGACACCACTGACATGGTGCAAACCAGGCTCAACCCAAATGACTACCCAAGAGAAAAGTACTGCAACCTTCACAAAATTATTTTTAAAAATTAGCTCTGTTTGGGAATTTGGTTTCCTGTGAAAATACCAAGAATCATAATTAGAGGGTGGACAATGTTTCAGGGTTATATAAAATACAACCATTGTGAAGAACAGTCTGATATTTTCTCGAGAACTTTGGTGTTTTAGGAACCCAAGTATTGTTTTCACAAGTAAATCAGGCAGTGGGAAGTTCTTAAATGAAATTCAGTTTCCTGGCAACATAAGCCATTGCCAAAAATTAGATTTAGGCTTCTGAAGAGCTTTGATGTTTTTGAAAATCACACTTCCTGCAGCATTGCACAGCTGACTAGGTGTAATACAGCAATTTGCTTTCTACTGAGGCTATCAGAGCATTATCACTGACAGCCTCAGTGCTGTCTGGGAGGTTGGGTTTTGTTTTATTTTCATAGAATGTAAAAAATTATTTTGCTGGGCACAGCCAGTGATGAGTGGAGTCTGTGACCAGAAGCAGAGGAGGAAAGAGAGAGAGAATGTGCCTTTTCCAAAATAAGCTCCTGTAGTGCTTTGGGAGCTTGTGCTGGTGCCAGTGGGGCATGTCCCACCTTTGGAAGGGCTCCAGGAGCTGCTGGACCCTCAGGGATGGGATCTTTCTGAACCTCTCCTGTTGAAACTATCTCTGGGACACTCACCCTGGGAAACATGAAACAGACTCCCCAGCACACAGCCAGCATGGCTCTGGCTGGGAGCATGGAAATTTTAGGTTTAGGCACCTCTGAAAGGAGTTTTCAATGATTAGTACAAAGAAACAAACACAGCAGGAAGCATGAAGGGAGAAAATGGGGGAAATAACTAAGAGGACTTTCAGGTTCCCACTCCTTGACTCTCCTGGGCAGGCCAAGGAGGCTTCAGACCCCCAGCCCCTGACCTGAGGGAGGATTCATGCTCCATGAATTCAGAGATTCAGCCTCCATGGCTGTGGATTGCTGTGCTTAACACTGAAGAACTTACTGTTCCAAAGATTGTAGAAAACCTGAAAGTTCCTTAAAACAGGAAATTTTTAAAAATTTTCATTTTTGTTCTAATCTTCAATAAAACTTGCTTTTTTTCCTTAATGTTGGAATTTCCTGTGGAACAGAAATTCTGTTTTAAAACCATCTCTATTCAACAGGGCTATTCAGATGGAAGCATTTTCTTATTCATTCCACTTTGCAACTAACTGGTGCCACCCCAAATGTATGACTCTTCCAAGAATGATGTGGCAGCCCTGGAATAGCTAATTAATTGGGCTGTATGATGCCTGTGCCAGAAGTTTCAGCTTCCAGAGGCATTCCTTTAAGGAATGGTGGTGTGGGCTAGGATTTTACAAGGATACACATGGTTTCAGGAGCCCACAGGCACCAAAAGTTAGTTTGTGTTTTGTAACTGCTCATCTCAACCCAGTCATTGAGCTGATGTCTTAACCACAGTGAGTCAAGCAAACTTCTTCAAAGCACTCATGGAGAAAGCTTTTGGTTAATTTATTTTTCCTTTTTTTCCTTTTAATAAAAATTTTGTCCTTGTGTAATCTTTCAAGAAAATTCCACTTCTATGTCTGTTTACTGGGAAGATAATTACATTTAAACACTACTTGCACCATAATACAACCTCTTATAGATAAATCCCTTTGCCACTTAGCCCTCAAATTTTCGTGCATTGTTAAGAGGAATGAAAGATGTCTAAATCCAGTACCTTTGTACTTGGTCACCACAGCTGAGTTGACACTGAGGGGTTCCTGGAAGGTGACAGTGAGTGATGTGCTGCTCGTTACCATGAGACAGACGCTGGTTGGCGCCTCGGGGGCTCCTGGGAGAGGAGAGAAAACATCAGCTCTGCAGCACAACAAATCCTGGTCAAACAATGTTCCTGAGCCTTCAAAGAACCCACTGAAAATCACCCTGCAATTGTGAGCTTTGGGTTGTAGGTGTTTGTGTTTTCTGCCCCGTGAGCATTTTAATTAGCGCCCCTGCTAAAAATATCCTGCAGACACCATTTGTTTCTATCATGATTTTTGGCTCCTTTTTGGTTAAAAATATCTTCCTGCATATATGTAACACAATAAAAGAGATTCATGCTAATTATGTCAATGAAAAGCCCCTATAAATCTCTTGGAGTGGAGAGAGAGAGGACAAAACCACAAAGAGCTAATGAAACTTTGATGATAACTCAAATTTATCAAAAACCAAAAAATATTTTTATGTTATTTGGATTCAAAAGTTGCAAATACCACAATTGTTTTGGTGCAATAGTTCTAAAGGACAGTTGTCAATTGAGGCCTAACATTTTTTTTTTTTAAAGAAAAGGAAAAAAAAAGCTTAATTTGCAGAATATCAATCAGATTCAATTCAGAAATCAAACACAAAATATCATGACTTACTGCTGGGATTGATTTAAAAAATCAGTATATTAACTTTCACTACTTCTGTATTTTCTGTATTTAGTAGCTAAGAGAAGTAGCATTACATCTGTCTTGAAGAAATAACCTTAGCGTACAATGAATTTAAGAAAATTATTTGTGAGTACATTTATATAAAGATGGTTGAAAAATGTTAATAGCAGTGATTATATTTCACCACATAGGATACAGCTAAAAGATCCATGTGTCTAGAAACAATTCAGGCCTGTTTACTCCTTCATTTGGGCCCAAATTCCAATTTAATTTGGATACAAACTCACTTGTACAACTGTTTAAAGTGACTCAATTTGTGGCTGTGGTGATTAAATGGATACCAAGATTAAGATTAGTGCTTTCCAAAATTAAGGTTAAATTTTCACAATACTTATGTGCAAAACAAAATGGCACTCCTGGATCAAATACTTAGAATAATCTCATTCCAAAACAGTGAGTTCTTTTGAAAAATAATCAAATTACAACAGAGAAAAGGCCAATGTCCTCATCCCTCTTTCTGCTTATCTGTATGTTTTATAGCATCCTGTTTTAAATTCTGAACATGTTAAATGAGATCCAGGAGTAAATGTGAAGAGAGATAAGCAGGGCAGAATCATTGCATCCTGAATGAAGAGTTAGGATGTTGGATGTCTTATTAATTTTATGCAGCCTAAGGAGCCTTGTGCTTGCTGCTCTCAGATGTTTGTTTTTTATTGTTCTAACACCCATTTCCTCCTCCCTCTTGGAAAGGCCATTTCACCTTTGTGCCTCAGTTTCCCCATCCCAGCCTGGTCCTGCTCCACAGCAGTGCTGTGAGGATCAGCATCTTTGGGGAGGGTTCTCATCTGCAGATCCCTGCCTGGAGTTTTGCTGTTTCCCTGTACTTGATGCCGTTTGGTTTTTGCCTTTTTTCCTTTTATATGTTCTCTGTATTCTCCACAGATATATTTGGAGTTTGTAGCCTACTGTATTAGTACTAGTTTTCCCAGTACTTTTCCATAGCCTTTATTTAAGCAGTAGGACAAAGCAAACTCCAGAGCTCCAAGTCCCAGGAGATGCAGGGCCCCAATGCTGCCTTGGTTCTTCCTGGGGACCAAGGCTGAGAACAGCTCTTTGAGATCCATTTCATGGACAGAGCACAGCTAAGGCCAAAGGGGGGACTCCAGAGAAGGGACTTGATGTGGAGGGGGGAATTGCATCACCACTTGTCCTCCTAATTGGTGTTTTTTAATTCATTTTTTAATTTTCCTAAAACCTTTAAAAATTTACTCATCCCTGTAGGGGTGGACTTTAACTGCCACTGAATGCCTTCAAATAAAGATCACCTTTTCTATCACCTCCTGACTGAAATGGCCCAGAGTTTCCCTTGCAGGCTGAGGAGAAGCCCAGGTACTCACGGGCGTGCTCGTAGCCGTCCTTCATGCGCTGGTAGAGCCTGGCCCTCCACTGCCAGCCCTTGAGCTGCTTCTCCCTCTCGGCGCTCTCGGTGCCCAGCCCCTCACTCCCTGCTTGTGCAGACAGCTCCACCACTCTCTGCTGGGCCTCCTGCACCAGCGTGCTCAGGTGCACAGACCTGCTCTCCACGCTCACAACTGCCAGGAAAAGAGGGAAATAGGAAGCGTTTGGCAAAATTTGGCCGTGCTCAAAACACGTTATGGGACAAATTAGACTGGAAAGGACCTTCTCTAGACCAGTCCTCTTCAAAACAGGCTCAGCCAAGAGGTCAGATCAAGTTACTGAAGGCATTATCCAGTCTGGTCTTGAAAACTTTCCAGGATGGATGGAGATTGTTCCACTGCTTCGCTGTCCTTATAGTGAAAAAGGTTTTTATGCAGCCTGAGCCTGTCATTTTAACTTTTGCCTCTGTGTCTCATAACAGTACGACAGCCAGAGTTAGCAGAGTCTAAGAATAACCCTACTGATGTGAAAAGTGCCCTGGGATCTTTACAGCCGCAGGAGAGCAAAGAATTACTCAACACCTCTGACATCCAAAGGGTTGTTTTTGAAGAATGTTTGTCTCTAAGACTTTGCCTTCAGAAGCTGGCTTGAAGCCATCCCTCTTAAGTTTGATCATTCTTCATATGGACATCAGGGACATATGGTCAGGCTCCCTGGAACCTGCTGGTATCCTCAGAACTGTTGTTTACTGGGAGGCCAGAGGTGATAGGATTTCCTGGATCCATGCCTACAATAAACATGCAACACATCTGATAGCACAACAGGACTGAGGAAGGAGATTTTATGTGCCAGAGCTTCAGGTGGTTGAGAATTGGCACTGGTTCAAGTTCTCACTAAGGATCTGGCTCTATCTGTTTAATCAAGGTTCAGATCCACATTTATCGAGTCTTGGAAACGTGTCCAATCAACCAGTGGGAATTTTAATCTTATTTTTATTTGGTTCACATGAACAAGCCAAACCATGAATATATGATGAATAATAGTAACTGAAAAGATAACACTTTACCTTCTCCCCAACTAAATTAATATTTTAAACGCTGTACTCTCTGATCTTAGTTACTTTGTTTTTAAAAGATGTTGAGTTCCTGTTGAAATTTATACAATCTGAGTTCCATGTGGAGACGAAGATCATAGTTTTACTTTCTATTGCTTTATCTGCTGCTGTTCCAGGCAGAAATCCAGGTGATACAGATGGAAGCTATCTGTCCTCCAGATCCTCTTTTCTACAGAGTTAAATTAGAGGCTATAATGAGATTTCAGCTGGATCACTACAGCTAATATGTACAGTGGAAGAACAGAGGTTTTCTGTGAGGGAAGCTTTTTGTGTGCACTTGGAATGAGGAATTCCTCTATTTTGCCTTCTCCAAGCTCTGTGCATCTGTCTTGTACACTTCTAATCACATTCAGAGATGCTGTGTACAGTCCCAAAACTGGGTGACTCAAGATTTTACCCTCCCATTCTGCCTGTGGAAGTCTTGCTCAATTGTCCACCATAGAGAAAGGAAAATGTTCCTGCTGGGTGCTGGATCATGTTCCTGCAGCCCTGAGATGATACAAACAGGATTTAATTTCAACAGGGTTGGTTGAGTACGGAAAGCAGAGCAGAAAGTCTGGAGAAAATAGAGAGTGACTGCCATCAGTTCCACAAGAGTGAAGCCAGGCACAAAGATGCTGTGAACCTTTGTTTTGAGGGCTGAATATAACTTTTTGCATTTTGCACTCAAACAGAAACTGCAAACCCTTCAGGTAAGAAACCCAAACAAAATGATCGTTTGCTTTTACTGAGAATGTTTCATCCATTATTTCAATCAGAAAAACTAAAAATCAAGATAAGTGAAGTGGAAATTTGGTGGGTATATTTTGAAATGGAAATGAGGTGGTTATATATTCATATTCTCTGTGTTCATAGGCATGTTTGCATTAATTACAGGAAATGAATACTAATTTATGATTGCCCCTGCTCGCCATCAGACTGCATTTATTTACAGATGAGGTCAATGAAAAATTAGTTTAGTCTTTTTTACTGCTGTTTAGAACACTCAAGACTGTGTTTTCCTCTAGATTTGTCATGGTTAATGAATGTTGCTTCAGCAGTCAATCATGTACTCTAAATGCTGTCACACTTTTTTTTAAAGCCTCAGTCATGAACCATGACAGAAAAATAAACAAATAAATATAAAACTAAAAAACTCTTTTCACTGAGCAGCTACACTATGCAAAAATCTCCAGGGAAGGTTAAAGGAGGCCAGAATAAATGATAATATAAGTGCTGTGGATATAGAAAAGCAATAAAGGTGTACCAACACTGAGGGTCTGGTGAAAAAACTCAACATGCACATGCACACACACTCTCCAGTGAAAAAACTGGCAATGTTAGTAGCCTCAAGGTGCAATTTCCTGGAGCACTGAGATTGACATGCCAGCACTAAATGTTGTTAATTTAACTAACTTCAAATTAATGGCAGAGTCTGCAGTGGCCGAACCCCTCAAACACAGTCTCATTATAGCCTTGCTAAATATAGGCATTGACAGTTTCAAACAAATTCTCTTACATCAGGGTATTTTTAGACGCACGTAAGGCGTTAGAGTTTGTGTCATGGTATATGGGTGATTAATTGGGTTGGTAAGTCACCCTCCAACCCACAAACTGGGCATAAAAAGGCCCATGAAGGAATACAAAGAAGTTTTATAACTACAATATGTAGTTATAAGCAATATTGGTATTCCAGTAAAGTGGGAAGGTCTGTTTTGTGTTTAGGTTTTCTCTGGTTCTGTAGAACTTTGAAATTCTCATTTAAGTGGGATTTTAGGCCACTTGAAGACAAGTAGTGAGGGATCTGTAGGGAATGAAAGTGATGAATTTCAATACTACTGGCCTTCTGAAGGCATCATAGCCAGAATCAAAAGGGTAATCAAAATAAAGCAAAGTCTAGACAACCCATCATCCTTTCATTTCTGATGACAAACTACATTTCAGACCATAATCTTTGAATCACTGAGTTCCTGTTGTCATATTTGTAAAGATTTTTTTCTCAAAATTGCTATTAACCCAGCTGCCCTAGTGTTAATCATATTAGAAGCTCAACCTGATTCATTAGTTGGTGTACCTGAGAGAGAGAACAAAAGATCTGCTGAGCATATATTCAGCAAGCAGATATTGCTGCAAATATCCTCCAGCACTCTTGTTATAATCACCCCTATGACAAAACCAGGCAATTTTTGTGTGTTGTGTAATTGGTTTTCACTAACAACAGCAGAATTGATCTCATACAAGCAATTATCAAAGTCAATTTGTGTTCTTTACTTACAGTGTGGGCTTTCCTTTGCCCCAACGTGCAGAAGGGTCCTGGCAATGGGGACATTGTTTGTCAAAATGGCAATGTCCAAAGGAGTGAGTCCCTCACTGTTTGGGGTGTTCAGGTCCAGTTCTTCCAGGGTGTATTGATAAAGAAGAATCTGAACAGCATCCAGGTCCTGCTGCTCTACAGCCTCAAACATTGCTTCATTGCACTGAAAATTCTGTGTGTCAATAAAGAGAGAAATTCAGTCAAACTTTTCATATATTAGTGCTTTAAAAATACAGAAAATTTGTGTTTTGTGAGATTGCTCCTCAAAATAAAATATTGCTCCTCCAGTCCTGACTGAGGCTCAGCTTGAAGGATGGCAAATGTTTGCAGCAGAATTGAGCTTGGTCTGCCCCTGGAATGCCTGAAATTGCTTCAGGTCTGTGGGAAGATTCAAGTGAGATCCAAACCCATATGAAACAAGGACATTTTCATTTAGACATCTGTCCTGTAATCAAGCTGTATGAGCAACATTATGTTTGCAGTGTGAAACTGGATGATACACTACAATTTTGACTGAGCCTTGGACTAATAAGTTTTTCAAACTCAAAATTTCGAGAAGAAAAATACAATCAGATGATGAAAATCCAAATAAAAACAAGCAGTTCTGCAGAAAAACCTTCCCACTTCCAGTGTGACCCAGTGTGTTCATTCTACAACCTCAGTCATTTCTAGGTGCCTGTATTATTGCATTTAAGTTGCAACTCAGAGAAATTTTAAAATTCATGGGCCTTAAAAACAGGAGTAGAAGTGGGACTGAAAAAATGGACTGTCCATTGTTCATGTCTGAGCAGCAGAGAGCACAAACAGCCAAACCTGAGAACTTCCATGGCACCAACTCTCAGGCAGGGAGAACCACTGAACCTTTTCCTTACCAATGTCAAGGAGATAAAAGAATGGCACAATACAAAGGCCCCTGTTGTTTCCTAATTGAGCTGGGGAGAAGCAGGTGCAGGAGAGTAGCAGGGCCTGCAGGTTTCTTTTATGAGAACATCCTTCTGGAGCCTGCAGTAATGACAAGTTACTTGCCAAGATTCTCTAAATTCTCTCCCAGTGTCCCATTGCCATAATTACCTGAGAGGGTTTTTCCCTCTTTGGAATGAATTAGCAGGAGCAGGAGGCCCAGCAAGGCAAGGAGGGCTCAGAGCACAGATTCAGAGACACAGTGTAAACCAGCTCCCTGTGTCCCAAAACCACAGGGAGGGAGCACTGAGAAAATTCTCATCACAGAATGCACTCTTTATTCTATGAAATAAATACTGAACTGAAACCATCTTCTACTGTGATTAGAAGTTAACACTTCAACCAAACTAAACTTAATTTTCTTTTTTAAGTATCAATTTATCAGCAGTTTTACTGGGCATGTTTGTGTCCAAGTTTGCTCGCAGTGAAACAACATTAACCTGCTGGAACATCTTTTGTCTCCTCATAAAACACATGGACTAAGGGTTTCCAAGCAGTTCTGGAAACTGCAGTCCCCAGCTTCACCTTGGAATTTGATCAGCTCTATAGAGGTTTGTTTTTTTGTTCAGTGTGCTTGAAATTAAAAGTGTCTTCTGAAATTTTCAGAAGGCAGGGATCTTCTGGTCTATTCTTTGCATGTGAAATATTGCCACCACACTAGGAAATTGCAAAGGTGATGTTACCTAGAAGTTTTAGTATGGACCCCATCTGTGCTGAATATTGGGAATGAGCAGAATGGGAGGACAAATGTACATCAGGTGCCCTGTACCCCAAACTACCAGTGTAAAGAAATGAGATGTTGAGATGACAATCTAAGGGTGACATGAGCTATGCAGCAATAAAGCAAATCTGGGATAGTAGTGCTGGCTTGGGAATCCACCTTGTAGATACTGAAGTGCAGAACAGCTCATGCTGGAGAAATATTTTTTCTGTAGGTTTCCATGCAGAATAAAAGACACACCTTAAACATCAGTGCTAATCATGGGGCTCTGTCATATTCTAGGATTTAGACTCTTCTCCAGATGATAAGATCCAGGTTTAATTTTATAATCAAATACTTAGGCCACACTCCAGGGTTGGTAAAAGATAAAAATCTCAGAAAAAGGGACAGTTGAATGGCAAGCAGCTCTTATTTGTCATTCTTTTTTAACTCCTCTATTCAAGATAAAAACTGTTTGTAAGGACATACACTGTCATTATGCAGAGCACATGTTCAGAAAATTCTAGAAAAGAAGGCAGCATATATTTCTCTTATGATAAGAGAAAACTTAAAAAATGTCAAAAATTTTTACTGCAATGAAGGAATACTTCTCATCATTCTAGTAGCTCCACACATCTGCTTATGTAACACCTTTATAATCTTGATATCAGAGACCTCATGCTTATTCTGGTGTTTTGCCTGTACCCTGAAGGTATGAAGTGCTCCTGCTAGAAATTAAAAGAATTTTAAGTAATTATAATTACAAAATATTTTAATTATTGGTATGATTCTGATACTTCTGTATGTCTTCAGCTCCACTCAACAGTGATATTAATTTAACAGCTGTATGTTACTGTATTGTGTACTCAAAACTAACATGCAGAGAGCACTGATGTTTGAAGTACAGAGGAAAAAGAAAGCTGTGCTCTTCACTCTATGAGACTTCATTATTATGATGCAAAATAGTGAACTGATAGACCTTTTTTCATGGAAATTATTAGAAATGTAAAATCAGAAAATCACAGAATGGTTTGGGCTGGGAGGGACCTTAAAGAACCAACCTGCCAACAACCTGCCACAAGGGCAGGGGCACCTTCTACTAGAAATATATTCACCAATTCTTCTATATCAGCATTCTAAACAGCATTAATTTCATCACTGTTAATGTCCATTTCAAATTATTTTTCTACTGTTATTAGATTTCTCTACAGTGTTGTTCAAGGGAATACAGATAATTATCCTTCAGAATCATCTGCATTTTGATCCAATCAGAAAACAAGCAAAAGCATATTACTCTTGTTACTGATCACAGCTATGAAAATCTACTTATTTAGCAGTGAATTAATCAAGAGCATATTACAAAGGGAATTGGTTGAAGGAAACTTAACAACTGCATTGGTCTGCATTTCTTTTGGTTAAGTTCATTTTTGGAAACAGTCTAGTAGCAGAACAAAAGGTGAAGCTGATGCTATTACTGAGTGAAAGGCTGTGGGGCTCCCTCAGCACAATAAGGTAGTTATTTCATATTTTCCCTCCTGTGGTGATGCCTAGAGAGGCTGATCTGGAACAGAGACAGTTGAAGGAATAAAATGAGTATTTATTGAAAAGCCTTAAAAGGATGCACCTTGGGCAGTGCAAGAGCCTGGCCAGGGCTACAGCCAGGATGGGTCCAAGATGGTTTTTACACTTTTGTAAGTTTTGCTTTATCCACACATTGGGGTTAATTGCCAAGCACAGCCCCAGGCTATGAAGTCTCAACCCCCACCCCGGCTTGCCCCCTTCACCATTGTTTCTGCTTTTTGGGTAACAGTTGTCCTTGATTCTCCTGCTGGGAAGGGATTGTTTTGTCTAATCACCCTGTGAAGAGAATTAACATCTAACATGAAGTTTCATACCAGGCAGCAGAGAATCTGAAAAATATAAAAGCTAAAACTTAAGGTATCAGTGGCACTGCATGCACACATGGTTTTCCTTCTTTTTAAAAATCAGAATAAGTAATTCTCTTTTAATTGGCTTTACATATGTGCACAAAAGTTAAATAAGTTAGCATTTTTAGAGTGCTGCTCTGAGTGCTCAGTATAATTATTTGGCTTTAATTCCATTTTTGTGAGAAACTCAGGAAATCTTGTACTACATCTCAGAAGTTTCTTCCATTATATAAACCAAAAATTCACTATTACATGATAATAAAAGAGAGATGGCTAACTTCACTATTATAGCTGAAATTAAGCCAAATTATGGCTGACAAAAGCATTTGGTCCTTTTAAAATACACACACACCCCCTTAACAGATTCTACCTACCTGTCAGATTGTTGTAGAATTGGTTTAAAAACTTTGATTTAAACTGGAGCTTTTTGATTCAGTTATCAGGATTTAGACCTGCCAGTGTGCCTTTGAAAATGCATCTTTGGACTTTTGCTTGCCAAATGAAATACCTGAAGAATTTATGAAATTTTGGCCCTAAGTAAGCTGCTGAGCAGAATCTAAGCACATGTTTAAGTTAAATTTGTCATAAACACTCTTGCCAACTGACCTGTTGGCAAGAATGTTTCACCAGAAGGGAAAAAATAAAAGCAAATTTCTATCTCTTCATTTCATTAGAAATCTGATTGAAATAGCTGCACTGATTTAAATGAGAAACAGAGCATGAATATTATAAGCTACTTCATCCAATCCAAACAATTACAAGACCAAATTGCAAATATCAGGTTTTCCAAATGAGCAATTCAGACACAAGCAATAGGCTGAAATACATTGGCAAGTCTTGTAACTTCAAAGAGTGTAAAATCATGCATGGCAGCTGTGATGTGGCCTTTCTAACTGCTCATGTGTGCATCCCTCAGCCACAGCACAGAACATCAAACTCTGCTAGACAGTCAAAAAACATCCTGGAGAGGCAGCACAGTATCTATTACACCCTCACCCATGCTAGTGAGCTGCCCCATTTGGAAGTCTGCATCCACCCCAGCTCTCCAAGTCCAGAAAAACATTGTACACACCTGACCAACTTTCCCCCAACTATTTGATTTCACACAGAAAACAGAAATATATTTGAAAATGACATAGTTGCTGCAAAAAGCTTATCACATTCCATGTAGAAGACTCTCTAGCATTGCAGCATTTTCAGGCATCTGCAGCCTGGGGATAAGAAATCCGAACAGGTATAAGGAGTAATATCTTTAGACCCCAGAGCTCTCTTTTAGTCCAGCTGGTATTGTCACAATTACCAACAAGAGCCACCATTTACCTTTACTAGATAACTTTCTTCTGCTCTGAAAGGACAAAAGCATTAAATTCCAAGAAAAACTGAATTACATTTGAAAGTGATTGGATGAAGTTAAGGAGAGGTTTTTACATTGCTTTTTCCTTGACTCAGTCCTGCAGCCTCTAATCATGAGCTGGACAGCTGTGCTATGTGATTAATTTATTTAGGTGTTACTGTGATGCACAAATGTATATACTGAAAAGAACTACAGTATTGCTTTGCAGTAAGTAATAACCATGTTCCAGTAAGTGATTCAGTGCCAGAGTGTTTAGAAATGCAATCTTATGTAGCTTAATTAAAATGAAGTGCCCCTTTCAAGCTATTTGCTCTAAGTTTGACTGAAAAAGTCCACTATGTACTACTGGAGTTGGAAAAAGTGGTAAAGTAGTTTCTGCAAAGACTTGTTTTGATAAACATGGGTTCAAGAATAAAACTATTTTGGGACATTGCTATGTCTGCAGCAAGACAACAATTTACTGAATGGAAAGTGTTGCACAGCAAGAGAGAGTGGAAAGAAAACTCTTCACTAGCCAAAGCTGAAAGAAAACAAATTCTAACAAATGTTGTTCACTTGTCTGGAGACATGATTTTACTCCTTGACTTAGCTCAGCAACACAGAACCTCAATGATTAGAAAATACGTGAGCTAGCAACTTGACCTGGAATATTTCTACCCCTTCACTAATGGTTTTCTTGCTGTTTATTCAGTTTTCTCAAAACACTTTCTATTCTTTTCTTGTCAGAGAAACATTTGCATCTATAGATTTAATTCACATTTTGTCATGCAAGTGCCAAGTTCCAACCTTCCTCCTAAAACAAAGCACCATCCCTTGAGTAGGTGGCCTGTTTTACCCTTCAAGAGGGTCAAGCTCTGCTTTGACAAAGGATCAGAAATGGGAAGAACGGCTGGGAAGAACGCACGGCACTCATCAGGGAGCAAAGCGAGATGATGAGAGTGGCACAGATGATTAAGGTGATTAAGGAGAGGAGCAGGGCAGTGGGCTGGTGTGGAGGGATGGCAGTACCATGGAGGGGAGGGATGGCAGTACCATGGAGGGCAGGGATGGCAGTACCATGGAGGCCTGGCAGGGCAGTGTGTTGGTGTGAAGGGATGGCAGTACCATGGAGGGAGGGTGGCAGTACCATGGAAGGGAGGGAGGCAGTACCATGGAGGCCTGGCAGGGCAGTGTGTTGGTGTGAAGGGATGGCAGTACCATGGAGGGAGGAGGGAGGCAGTACCATGGAGGGCAGGGATGGCAGTACCATGGAGGGAGGGAGGCAGTACCATGGAGGCCTGGCAGGGCAGTGTGTTGGTGTGAAGGGATAGCAGTACCATGGAGGGAGGGAGGGTGGCAGTACCATGGAGGCCTGGCAGGGCAGTATGTTGGTGTGAAGGGATGGCAGTACCATGGAGGGCAGGGATGGCAGGGATGGCAGTACCATGGAGGCCTGGCAGGGCAGTACCATGGAGGGAAGGGATGGCAGTACCATGGAGGGCAGGGATGGCAGGGATGGCAGTACCATGGAGGCCTGGCAGGGCAGTGTGTTGGTGTGAAGGGATGGCAGTACCATGGAGGGAGGGATGGCAGGAGGCAGTACCATGGAGGCCTTGCGCAGGCCGGGCCGCTCGCAGCGCGCGCGCAGCAGGTAGGCCTCGTCGAAGGACGTGTGGCTGCCCTTGAGCTTCTCGGACAGGTTGCGGTAGAGACGCTTGGCAGCGCTGGGCGACGCCGGCATGCTGTGCTTCTTGCTCTGCAGCAGGCTCAGGCTGTGCATTTGCTGGGTCATTCTCAGCCAGGCTTTGCTAGAGGGAAAAGAGCAGCCCTTTAGCGAGGTTTTGCTGCACCAGTGTCATTGATCATTGATCATTGATCATTGATCATTGATCATTGATCATTGATCAGAGGCGTGTCACTGAAACACGCAGTGCCAGCTTGCTGCAGTTAAAATCACTTTCACACAGTTTCTGGACACACAGAGGCATGTTTGGGGCTTTTCCAATGGAAATTAGACCCATGGATATCTATGGAGAAAGACAGTTAAAGATGGAAAAATAAAACAGACCACCCCAGAATTATTTGCTAATTTGTATAATTAGGAGGGGTTTTGATTAATGAGGGAAACAATGTTTTTGCAGAGTGAGTTCTGGTAGTAGAGGTGTCCAAAAAAATGACACCCAAAGGTAAATATTGTGGACTGTTTCATACTGAGTGGCTTCTTCCTCATGTAGCGGGCACTGGATGTGTCTATATGTTGTATTACTTTATCTGTGTATTGTATTACTTGTATTACTTTAAAATTACTGTCTTTGTCCTGTCCATCTAGAGTACAAACCCTTCCAAGAGGGACTGCTGCCTCTCTCTGACTGCCTCATCTAATTGGATTTACATATTATCTCAAAATTAAACAGTACTTTCTATGCTCTATCATTACAGTAATTTTTCTGTATTAAGAAAAATTGAATTAATATTTAACTCTGGAAGTACATTATGTAAAAATAATTTTGCCTTTCTGAAGGGAAACTAAGAATCAGATTTGACCCAGCTGCAGACATAGGAAACTATGCCTATGTATTTCTAAGTGAAAAGGTGACAAAAATGCACCATTTCTTCACATTTTCCTTTTCCCCTGACAAGAGTGTGTACACATCTATAAGGCAGAATGCATCTCTAGGAGACTTCACAGTTGTAATAGTAAACCTGGCTACCCTTTCAGACTATATTTTCTGGAAATAATCTGTATTTTTTTTTGTACTATGATACAAATTCTTTTTTGTTCTCATGGTCTCAGCCTTCTTCTGAGCAAATTGGATGGCAGGACCAGACTTTAATGACTATTTCCAGTAAAAGCATTCTTTACTAAACACTCACCCTGACTCTGGTTTTGGCAGGTATTTGTCCTTAAGATTACAGACACCAGCCAGGTCTCCTAAGCTTTCTACATCTTCCATTCTCACTGTACACTGTGGTGAGCAGACATCCTGAGCATAAAAGTATCTTATTGCAAATAATTTCACATATTCTCCATGCTCCTGGGGTTTTGAAGAGAGACCAAGTCTCTGAAGGGAGACTGAGTCAACACAATTGTCATATGGGGTGTAAAGACTTTGTTACATTAGAACAACAGTGTGTGCAGTCAGAAGGGAATTATGTGAACTGCACTCCTGAAATAAATGTGCAGGCGTGGAGATGATCAGAAGCTGTCTGGGGCTCAGGAGGCAGCAATACTGCAAGGATTTTTGATTGATTTTCCCTGAGTTTACAGAGTAAACTGATTATCTGCCTCCCACTTTTCCATGTAATTAGCATTTTAAAGAAACTCAGCAAGTTACCAAATTTAATAATAGTTTAGTTATCAGTTACTTACAGTAACACTTCCAGTTTCTGTTAGTATATAGTGCTACAAATTGTCCCACATAAATTTCTCCCTTTACCTCTGTTTTCAAGAATTTCTTCTTTTCATCCATAAAGTATGGGTCAAAATACAAACCCAAAGAGTGAATAAAAATAGGCCAGGGTGTGCCATAGGCATGTTTGTAAAGGAAGTTTCAATTTCCCAAAAAAATTTGATTCCAAGACTACAAGTTTAGAATACCAAATACCACAAAGTTAGCAATGAACTCCGGGTAGAGACTGAGTTTGCATTTGCCACACAAACCTAACCACCCTCAAGATGAGGATGAAGAAGAGTAGACCCAACCAATTCTTAATTCAAAACCACTGCACTGTGTCTGCTTTGGGATTAGGGTTTTTTATTTGAAAAGCAGCAGGCTCAGTACATCTGAGTGCCACAGAAGAGGTTACAAGGTTCATGAAGCCAATATGGGAATTTACTGAGGGGCTGTGTAGATATTTAGTAAGTATACATTAAATAGACTAGGAACATCTACTTAGTAGGACCTCTCCTATCTATTGTGGTATCAGTTAAACAAAACAAGAATATCTGGTGTTAAAGCTAACATGGCTTATGCCTCTATCAGTGTTCTCTAGGTTGATAAAGTCCTTCCCCTGCCTCACTAGACCAAACTACCTGCTTGCTGACTTTAATACACTCAAGGATTTAAATAATTACAAAAGAAATGGAACTTTGCCTGCTTGACTCAAAAAAGCCCTATCTTGTCTCCAGCCTTCACTAATGCAGGAAGTGTATTTTTTTCCATAGTCTTAAACCCAATTGCCTAGATGTTTTTCACAGAATCTCCTGAAAGTCATCAAGTTCAAGCTTTTCTTGAGAAGGGAGAAGTTGTTTCCAGAATGTCAGATTTCTACAGAGAACAGCTTGACAGCAGCATTTTCTTTTATGAGAAAATACTAACCTGAGCAAGTAAAGGAGAAGCACCTGTCAGTTTTTGGACAGTTTTCCAGGAAATCAAGAGTCTTTGGGAGAAGTGCCCTAGTGACACCTCTCCCAGTACACATTCAAAACTCAGATAGTTGGCAGGGCTGTTTTCTCTGTTTCAATGTGTACTCTGTAAAAAGAAACTGGAGTCTCTGTTACAGCATTCTATAATGCTGCTGTAGGCTTTGAACCAAAGAAAATTTAGGCATCACTGGGGTGCTAACTGTGTCACCAACCCAGAAAAGTTTCAGAGCAGTTAACCACCAAGTCTGTTTCCCATGGGTTACTGTTCTTATGGACTGTGACTACACATAATTTGACTCCAGATGTTACAGTTCCTTGGGGTTGCTGGAGTCTTTCCCACCTTTATCTGGTCAATGAACCAGGATTTGTCCATTCAGAAGAAAACAAAAGTGTGTAAGTAACCCCCTAAACAATGACTCAGAGAACAGTAACCACAATATGCCCTTGCCACATGTGGAAGCTTTGTCAGTGAAAAGCCAGATCAGATCACAAGTCTGACACTGATGGAAGAAAACAGAGTCTTTTATAATCTCATCAATGTTTCTGTGAAATCAAGAGCAGGTGAATCTATAGAGAAATAAACACTCTTGAAATTGCAGCTATTCAACAGTAAAACAGATGGCCTCTTTGCTATCCACACAGAATTGGTGAATCACAAATGACTTGAAACACAGATATGTTCCTGTATACTCACCATCAATATCCCAAAAAAGTGCAGGGAATAAATGTGGGACAATAAAGCAATAGCTGGAACAGCATGATGCAAACAAGCTGCATATTTTCGTCAGTGTACTGCAACAGTAAAGTGCAAAATGCTACTGCAGATTATCATACTTAGCATCCTCCCTAGTCACATACAAGGCATGAAATTGAAAAAAAAGGCAAGTTGCATATTCTGTAAAACTTTCAGGAAGTGGGACCTTATTAGGCTGTAGAAATGACTCACAGGAGAGCAACAGGAATGAGATTGGGCAAAATCGTGGGTGAAAAGCATAAGAAATAAGGAAAAGAGCTTGATTCACATGATTCTGTGATGGAAAGCACAGTATTTTTTGGATGCTGGCATTTTTTATAGAAAAAAAACAAATTTCATGAGAGCAGTTTTAGGCTCCTTAAAACAGGTATTAATTTGATTTCTTTTACAACCATATCCCTGCCTCAACAATCAGGTGAAGACCTGAAATGTGCATTGTCTTGACTGAAACAAAAATCCCCCAGCTGAAATGCCTTAGCCTGAGGATGTGTCATTGTCAGAACTAAAATTGCTACAGCACATGGAAGACTAATAATTCAGAAAAAGAAGATGTGCAGAGCAGCCCCATTTGAGATTTTCACCTGTGGAAGCCCCTGCACAAAGCTGACATGGGTCAGGATGACATAAGGACATCTCCACATGGTTTGGAGTAGCCTTGTGTGATCTAACTTGCAACCCCACAGCAAGGTGAGCACTGCAACAAGCAGCACAGCCCCAGCTTTTACTGGGAAAGGCAGGACTAGACAAAGTAACAGCAGCTCTCCTTATCACCAGTCATACTGAACAGCAGTTTGCATTTCCAAGAATTAAAGAGCACAAAAGTCTGGCAGCAGATCTCTGGGGAAACAGTTACTGCTCTGCCCTGGAAATACTCATCAAACCAGTCTGGGTGACTGTCACTGTGCTATAGCTGTGAACCAAACCAGGGACCAAGGTCTCTCAAAACATATTTCATGCTGCACATCCTGCAGCTTCCTCTTTGTGATCGGATTTCTACTTGCACCTAAGCACTGAATCATTTTATTCCCCATCAGCAGAGTCCTTTAAAAGCCAAATTCAAATGCAAATGAATATAAAATAGTTGCCTTCATAAAAGATTTGTGGTTTTTCCTTTTAATTGTCAAATACCGACCTAATATTCCTGTCCCTGAAAAACACATTGCAGAGAAAGAAGAAGAAATACCTACATTATAGATCATTCTCTGTTGTCTGTGGTACATATATGCTACACTCTATAGACAGGTGCACTGGCAGGGCACAGCATAGCTGTAAAAGCATTCTCTTAGGATTTTAGGGAAACACAACAGCTGAGAAACCACTCAACACTGTATGTTTATGAATCAATCATGCTTGAAACTAATAATTAAGAACATATGCATTAAAGAGTTAAATTTGACTTACCAGCTTAGGCTATCCAAGGCAAAACGTGAACAAGTTGCTGGTAATTGTCCACTCTCTTCCTTCAATGAATCACATTAGCTCTGCTGTCTCTGCTGGCTCAGCCTCTGGGCAGAATGAGTAAATCTCTTCCTTACACTGCATGAATGATCAGATATGAAAAGCCTATTACTAGCAATTACTGAAGTCCAAGATTGCTGCTAAAACCTCAGAGCAGAACAGTATTTAAAGCAAGTATGACTGTATCACAGGTAGAATGTTTGGTGCCTTAACTCTGCCCCAGTTACCTGTGCAGCTGTAGGAATGACTGATACATGAAGCCTCCATGGGAAAGATGCCATGACTTCTGTGTGCTTTTAGCTTCTTGTAGCCTTTAAAATTGATCAGCAGACAGTGTGCAAGTAGAAAAAATAATTACTGCCAGAGTAAACAAAACTGTGATTGTAATTAATTTGCCATGAAGTATGAGCAAAAAGACATTAATGCAGCCTCCTCAAGCAGTTGGTTTGATGCTAAAGCAGTGAGAGGAAGGGGAGAAAAAAAATTCACAGTGCAGTAGTGCTTGTTGCATGTGATGTATTGTTTCTTCTTTCTCCAAGCAAGCTACCACTACAGCTGTCTGCAATCATAGCAACAAAAGCAGCAGCCAGAGCCATAGCTGTGGGACATCTGCAGCATCATTGGAAAGCTCCCAGCCTGAACAGGTTATGCCTCAAAAAGATTATTAAATGGATAACAAAAGCACACTCTATGGAGGTTTCAGCTAAAACAGATCCTGTAATGTCTGCATTAGGAGCTTCCAAAGTGGTAGGACAGTGATATTTCAAAATCTCTTTTTTTTTTACTATAGGCAAAAAAATGCAAAAACCAGAAGCCACAGAAATCCACAAAAACATTACAAAGTCAAATGTGGAATATTTTAAATGCCCATATACAGTATGCTAAAAACAGGGAAGGTGACAATCAATGATAAACAACAACCTAGAAAATTGTTATCCTTCTAGACAGTCCACTGGGTTAAATTCATGCAATCAGAACACTCTAGTGCAACACTGGCTAATAGAAAGGAACCAGTGACCATTAATATCTACAGAAAAAGTATTTTGGGTTGTTTTTAAGGAGATACCAGAGCTACTTTCACAATCTGCTGAAATTTATTCCCTGGTTTTATTCAGACATGATGCTTGATTTTTGGAAAATGTTGGAAACCTCCCAAAATCAGCCTGATTCTCCCACTCTTCAAGCCTCAGCTAAGGATGCTGTGCCTCATACCCAAGGGCATTCTTTTGCCCAAGTAGCTGAAGCTAAAATGTAGTCCTGGACCTGATATTTGTATGCCATGGCCTTGAAGTTAATCTGTATTTTTTAAACCAGTCTGGATCAAACCACTCTTTGGGGGATTTCTATTGGCACATGTGTGTGCCTGTACACATGTGTGTAAATGTATTTCCAGGGCATAGTGAGAATATTAAATGCAAATAGTTACATTCTTTGCTGCAGCAGAGGATTGCAAAGTATTATTACAATATTCTATGCACAATATTCTTTTCCTTCTCCTGTACCATGAAAATCACAGGCCCTCCATGTACAGGATCCCCTCTTTTGTTCTGCTCCTTCCAAGGATCATTAGTCAGAGAGCTGGCTGAGGTCACTGCTCCTTGCCAACAGGAGGAAATTGGAAATCTTTCAAAAACCACCAAATACCTCTCTAACACTGAGATACTATCTGTAAAAAAGCATGATGAAAATCTGAAATGTCTAAATCAGTTAAAAATAAATGTAAGTCTAAGAACTCCATTTTTAGCGCTGTCCTAAATAGGGATGATTCTTCTGAGTCAAAATCCCCAATTAAGGTTTTTTTTGGTCTGTATAGACCTTATTTATGGAACTTGCTTGTAAGGGAATTCTCAATTTCCAGCTCTTTTCAAGGGAAAAACATAAAGTGAATTTCCAGAAATTATTCTATGCTTAAATATTTTCTATCACTTTCTCATTGTGGTTCAATACTTCTATCTTCTGGTTTCTCCCTTCAGCTTGGTGGAAAGCAGCCTTTTACAATTGCCAATTACCATTTCAATTTTTAAAATGCTTAGTCCTTTTTCCTACCCAAACTGTATTTAGTAAAATAGTAAAAGTCAAGATGTTTTCTTGCCCAAGCCTAGTTCTTGTGAAATACAATTAGCTTTTTTGTACCAAGAAAATATATTTATAATCTTTTTGACCTATGAATATAAATTCATAATTAACCTGTTCAAAAGCCAGAAGACACAAAACAATGCTCAGTAAGGTAAAAGAAGTAATAATACATTTATTATTATTTATTTATTTATTTTTATTTATTTATTATTATTATTTTTATTTAATACATAAAAAATGACATTTTAAAAAATTATTACCTAATGTTTGTAAATAACTGTGAGAGGAACCTATATCCAGTTCTGGAAATGAAGGAGACTAAAAGCCCTACAGAAACAAACCCCTGGGTTTATGATGAAACAGATGGAAGCAGATCCTTTAGTCTGATCTCCTGCAGAAACCTGCCCATCCTCAGCCTTTGATGCTTCCAGGAGAGGACAGAGAAGTCCAGTCATTCTTGCACTTGCATTCCACTCCCCACAGTTGTACAGAGCACGTTGCTGGCTGTACTTACCCTGCTGACTGTACCCATTGTGACAGGTTTTCCTCCCATGATTGATGAGTCTGAAAGGTCCCTACCTGCAGCACACAAGGAGAGCTGATCCCACAAGCTGCTATTGTTCTTACTGCTGCTAAAGCTGCACTTTTTTGGGAAGATGTACATTTAGTGGTACATTTTGTTTAAAGAGGCCACCCAGGTAGGCTGTGATGGCCTCTAACTCCATCCAGCAAATTCTGTTTGCTCCTCGCAGACATCGGGACATTTCTGGGATGTAAGGCTCGGGTTTTGCGCCCTCCATACATCGATAGGTGGCAGCGTCCACCCAGTTCTCCAAAATCCTGGCATGTCCCTGGAGCGGCGGCCACACAGGGATCCTTGTCCCCAGGCCGGGATGTCCAGCAGGCAGCACATCCTCCATCCCCAGAGCCCAGCCTGTGCTGCCACTGGGAAAAACACTTGGGTTTGCCCACTAGAAACTGGGTGGGAAGCTTGGAGTGAAGAAACCCACATGGAGACTAAATTGCAAATGAGTCAATGGCAAAGGTGTTGCATAGTAAGAGACAAAGCTGCATTTTAGACTGTTCATAAAACCATTAAAAGAATAAATATTTCTCAAATATCAGCTCTCCATCCCTGTTGCAGCAATGGAGCCAGGCAGATTGAATACCTGGGAATGGGATCTCCACTCCCTCCCAAAGTAATGTGGCTAACTGTCTGGCACCTGTATGCACACTCATCTTAAAAATCCATTACTTAAAAGGTAGTTAAAGTAACTCTTCTCCTTGAAACAAGATAAGGTTGTGGAGTTTTTTTTTTGTTGTTTTTTGTTTTTTTTTTTTTTTTTTTTTTTTTCCCTCCCTACAGTCAAAACTATTCAGTGGGAAAGGTAAAATAAAAACCAAACAAAACTCCCAAAGAAACACATAAAAGTGTATGTTCCTTTTCCCCACACTCATTCTTTCTTGAACATTTTTATACATATAAGGTACTGTAGTACCAAATTCCAGCTCTGGTTTTGGCAATTCCTGCCTCTCTGGCTCCATGTTTACCTATCATCTTTCACACATTCCCCTTTGCCAACTTGTTTATTCTCTGTCCCATTCCCTAGTTTCTTGTGTTTCTTCAAGGACATTGATTTGACTATTTCTGTTTCACTAGTTACTTAGCCAGTGTTCTTGATCCAAATCCATAGCAAATAACCTATTATCCACAGAGACACAAAAGTATTTGGTATACTTGTAAAAAACACAAATATTTCCCAGTTGATCATTCACAGACATGATCAAACTTGAAAAATTCCGAAATTGTGAGTAAAGAAAAAAATAATTGTGTTTGGACTAAGCTTAGAAAATAATTTCCCCAAGTATTCTGAAATATTTGAGGCAATGTGATGTAACTGAGCAAATGGAGCTGGGCTTGGCAGCCCTGGCTCCCCCAGGCTTCCTCTGCAGCCCAACCTGGAGCCTGGCACACCCAGGCTCTCTGCAGGGCTGGAGCTGGCACAGCCACCAGTCCTGGGGCTTGCAGGCTCCCACTGCCACAGCAAGGAGTTCTCAGCTTTGTGGCAGCTGTGGATTTGCTGCTTGTGTTTCAGAGGATGGTTCTAAATGAACTAGCAGAAACTCAGAACAGTTTGGTTAGAATTCTTTAAAGATGGCATGTTTTTCATACAGTCACAGTGGCTTTTTTCACCCCTGCTAGTCTTTTTACTTGGAAAATTCCTAAGAATAATAATTCCTGGCTGCAGTGGAATAGAATTGGGCCTGGGCTGTCAGAGCTAGAAAACTACTGAGTCATTTGGGATCTTTTAGAGTGTAAGTTAAGGTAAACAGAAATAAAATAGTATAAGAAGCCCATGAAAGCCTCAAAGCCCTTCCTGTTTGAGCCAAGGAATCAAAGAGCAGCTGCTGTTACCTATCAAGAGGTATGCACCAACTCTGATTGATGGCAATGCTGCTCTATTGCAAAACCAAGGCAGAGCAGAGCTCTTGGCTGATGGTTCTTGCAGTCGTTCCCCAGATTAGGGAAAACCCCTAAATCTGTGCAAACACATCCATTACAGGAAGCCTGGAAAAGTGCATGAGGCCATTGGATGTGTCTGAAGATATTGCTGCTCCTCAGAAACAAATTACCCATCTGAACATCATGGAAATAATGGAGTTGTCAGCAACAACAGGCGGCTGGGATGTTTTGTCAGCGTCCCGTTGATTATGTTATCTCCTCAGACACTCCAGATAGAGATAATTTATGCCATGTATTGTTTAGCCATGAGTACTCCCAGCTGCACTACATTTAATTCAAGTTACACCAGAACATTTTACAAACAGAAATTAACAGGCTTTTCATAGCTGGCAATTTATAGATTAGGAAAGAACAAAGGAAAAAAGAGGATTTAGGAAAGTTGAGCGTGGAACAAAGCTGAACAGAGGTGGACATACATCATCCCACAGAAGCACCTTCTTTTATAAGCTAAAGACATTTTTAGGGTCATGACACCGTCTTTAAAAAGACCAAAAAGAACATACAAATATATAGATAGGTATTATTGCAACTTTTGTATGATTGCAGTAATTAGCAGTATACTTATTAATATAAGGCCTGTTTCTGAAGATTGATCTCCCTTTTCTTCAAAACTTGTATAAGAGCATCTATTATAAAGTACTTCACAAGTGCCATCATTTTTCATACTGAATAAAGAAAGACCTTCAATAACAGAACAATTTCCTGGTCTTCTGTGAACCCTAAGCACTGTTTATCTCACTGAGCAGATACTCCTTAAAGAGCAGCTTGTTTGCCCAGATGTCTGTTTATGGGCAGTGACTTTAACATATTAAAATCAGACATTTAAAAAGAAACACACACATGTAAACAACAGCAACAACAAATCTCCCACCAAACAAACAACAAAAAAACCCAGAATAAGGTACTATTTCAGGAAAACTTTGTTACTGAGGACAAAGAATAGGAAGGGAGGGGTTTTTTCCAAAGGGTAACATTACCTGGGGTGAATAATTTTTCCAGATCCTGATGGAGAGAGATTGTTCTAGATAACAACAATTCAAACCAAGAGCCCATTTTGTCTGCATTATCAGAGGAAGAATCACAAGGAGATCTGTCTCCCTGGACCTGTTTTTGTTATCTTTGCAATAGGGGAGCATCCCCCTGCCGGGCTGTGAGAATTTTCCACAAGCTGGAATTCATACTGCAGTCATTTGGGCTGCTGTTGCTGTTCATTTACATTTGAGTTTAAATGAAAATAACTCAGGAATTCCAAACCAATTCATCACAGGAGCAATGCAAAAACCTAAACAGAATAGAAGTGATTGCTGTGATGCAATTCTAGATTTGACAGTGCCATTCTTTTTCACAATGACTTTAAATGAACATTTAAAAATTTATTTTTTGCTGAGAAGTTATGATAGATCCAAGGTTTACTGCAGATCCAATAATGAAGATCCAAGTTTTACTCCAGAGGCAATGCACATGGGTGTAATAGTTTTTGTTGAAATCTTTTTATGCTTTAGAGAGACAATGACACATGATTGTTTATCCTTTACAGGAGGTGTGGGACACAGCAAAATGAGTGGCAAAAATCAAAATATGGGATTTTTCTTTCCTCAAGTGAAATCAAATAAATTTCAATAAAAGTGAAATTAAAGGGTAAGAAGTGTAAGTAAATCTTGTCTATTTAGAACATAAAGGATCTGTAACATACTTTACCAAAAATCATTCCTTTTTCATCGTAGTGGAGGCTTTAAAAAACTGTAGCAGTGAGAATAGCAGTTCATTAAAATATCTTCTCATCACTTTTCTTAAGCTTCAAACCTGATGAATCTGTTCCCTCTCAATTAGTCGTGCCAGCCTCTCACTGAGCAATAAACATCAGTACTTGGCCTTGCTGTGTTGCCTCAAGTCCCATCTCCACCACACAAACAAGATCAGAATACAAAGTGATAATTGCTCCCTGATGAGAACACACTTTTTAGATTAATTTTGTTCACAGCCTCTCTTCCCATTTCTCTCTCTTCATCACACTGAATGCACCAACCAACTGCAAAGGTGAGAAATTTATCCGAAATAAACTCCTGCTTTTCATGGCTGAAATGTTCATTCATGCTGTTTCATTGCAGCATGACTTACTCTGTTTTCCTACAAGCCAAAGAGAATCTGACTCAGACTGTAAATTGTGGGCTTCATCTCCCATATTCCAGCTCTGATTTAGCAAAGTCCTTGGAAAGCAGCCATCAGGCCAGTTCTTCAGGAGGGGCTGTGCTAGAGGCCAAATCCTGAAAGTCTGTGAGCTTCCATCCTGTTCTTGGACCCTCCAGGAGTGCTTTCCTCCTTCTCACTCACCCTCACATCAGGAAGAACAATGCTGGTTGATCTGGGGGCAGGAGGTGCTGAGAGCACACAAAGGACACTGGCAAGTGCCCAGAGTCACCATGGGTGGGACAACTCAATGCCAGAACTGCTTCAGTCTCAGGACCTTTTGTTCTTCAAATCATGGTGAAGCTTGTTAGCCCAGAGCAGAGACATTGGCTGGGAAAACCTTTGAAGTATCAGGCTCACCTCTCCTAAGAGTTTCCTGTATCAAGAATGTTTGGTTGTCACCTGCTCACTTATGTTTCAGTTACATGCAGAAAATTGAAAATATTAAAAATTAACTTCAAAAACTATAAAACCCCAACTTCCCAACAGCTTATTATAAATAACTTCTTCCTATATTTTATAAATGAGGTACTTCAAAAGTGTTTGTACATCACCATCCAGTTATTACATTCATTAGTGTTGTCACAGGAGACAGATGGGGAATATAATTTGCTTCTGTGTTAAAAGATTGAATATGGATTTGGAAATGAGGACTCTTGGTCCAATGAAACAACACTCTCTGCAGCCAGAAGTGCTGATCTGATTTCATCTGAATTGTGTTAATAAATATTTGCAAAACCAGGCAGCTTAGGTGGCTTAATTAAGAAAACACTTTCTTTTCACCTTCAGTAATTAATTTCCTTCAGGGTCAGCATTTGGTGGTCTTACAGCTATTGCCTAAACTTCTACACACTTTGGGATGATTAATGGTCTCTGTTCTGGAAAATTATGAGGTGCTATAAGGAAAAATTCACTGAATTCACACAATGTGAAACCTCTCACTGAGTACCTTCTCTCTGCATTTTTTTAAGGGGCATGGTCTGTATGAATGTGTGTCATAGAAAACTTGTAATGAGTTCCCCACAAACCTGCACAAAATTCTCTCATGCAGACTCTGCCATAGGCAGCATTGAGCTCAGGTGAAATCTTACAGATATTCAGTGCTGGCAAGAGAATTACCCATCAAATAGCACTGATCAGTGTGACACCTGAGCCTTGGGACAGAAAGAAATGCCCAGGGTTTTACTTCAGATGCTTCTCTTGGTTTCAGCATCAACCATCCTTCCAGAACAGCCCCTCTCACATGTGCACACAAAGCACAACCACAAAAATGTGCATATTTTGTCCAATTTTGGCTCATCTGACTGTTATTTTACACTCCCCCCTGCTTCAAGAAGATACTATAGAACTGAATTGTCAAATTACTGACTTGCCACATTGATACTTGTGTTTGAGAAACCCACAGATTACATGAAGTTGGAACAGAATAAAGCTGGTGGCCAGAGAATGATTCCATCATTTTTCTCTAAATGAATCTACATTAAAAACCAGCTTAACACTAAGAAATTTTTTTTGCACTTTAGCAAAAGTTAGGGTATTAATATTTTGAGATCATAGAAAAGTTTGATTACTGAGGCCATTATTATATCACAGTCTCACAGTTTGACTGTCAGACTGTGATATCATATTCCTGCAATACAGTTCTTTGAATTTGATGAAGAACAACCAGACATAAAAAAAAACTGTTCAAAGAGGGGCAGTCCTTAAAGAATAATTTTTTAGAAGGGTGAGAAACCCAAGCCTAACTACCAGCCTCTCCTGAAAATAGGCAATCTAAAAATTGAATGCTCTGATATATCAGCACTATGCTGAGAGAATAAGACATTGTGAGACACACAAAAAGACAAGTGAAGCAGTTGTGTTTTCTAACACTCAAAGAAGCACAGATTCAAGCTTAATAGTATCCATCCAACACCAAAAAGATTGCATAGAATTTCCTTTACTTATATCAGAATTTAGCTTTTAAATATAAGTAGTAGGAAAACCTGATTAATAGAATTCCAAATAATTTTGATATGAGTTTAAAGAAATAGTCATACACCATTGAAAACAGAAATTTTGGTCAGAGTTTTTTCACAAACTTATCTATAAACCACTGAATGGCATTTTTGTATGCAGCATTTTGTTCAGTAGGCTTTTGAAAATAATATGGAGAATACAACTGGTACTTTCAGCCAGAATCATTCAGACAGCTCTCATGAAAAATAAGGAGTTCTGGCTTAAAAGTGAAATGGATCTTCTCTAATTTTATGTGAAATTCCACAGCTCCATGTAATATGATCTTCCTTCCATTTTTGGGGCCCCTATTTAGTTAGCAAATAATAACAACCTCTCTAAATTACTGCCTTTTGCATATCTCCTACAGAATCTGCTGGCTCAGATCTTAGGTTTGGATAGGGACGACCTCCCAGTCGGTTACAGATATGAAACCTTGCTATACATGAGAAATACTTACTTTCATCTCCTTCTTCAGCCCCAGATTCAGCTACTCAAAGCAGAAACTCACAGCACAAACAGCAGCCCTAACAAACCTTGGCAGTAGGAGCTGCTGCTGTTCTGTGTTGTCCATCAGCTGTCAAAATGGAAAAGAAAACTGTTTCTGCATTCAGACAATATTTCCAACTGTGCACATGGTGCTCACAGTAGATGACAGTGCAAGAATTAAATGTCACTTGCATACCAGAAATACTTTTGAAACAGTGCAGTGGGAAATAAAGGAGTGATCACGATTATACAAGAAAATCCCACAGGATTGCAGTGGCAAGCTTTGAATTTGCAGGGAAAGTTGTCTCCCTGCAAATATGGTTTTTCCAGTGCATGCTGCAAAGCAGAGTCAGTTCCCTTCAATTTCCTTCATCTGTCTGCACAAAGCAGCATCTGAACTGTGTTTCCAAGCAAACAATTATTTAAAACTAGGTGACTTCTCAGAAAAGTTTTCCTTTCCTTGAAAAGCAATGCAGAAAATTAAGGAATTACTGTACTGAAAATTAATACACTCATATGTATTTATCTTCAAAAAGTGATTGACAGTTAGAATACATTAAAAGATGAAATATTAGATACCCCAAACCAGTTTTCAGACATTATTAGAGAGCAATTCCTGAAGTATAACTACCAGGTAAATAATTTTCTGTAAATAGCACTTTTGAGAAAACTGCTTGCAGATGATTTCCAAGTAAAAAAAAAAGTACAATTCACTGTAGCATTTGCTTCAAATTATACAACCAACTAATTATGAAGTAGTCTCTTTTAACATGACATAATTAATACAGCTGATTAGTATACAGAGATGGGTGAGAAAATTAAGCTTATGAGTGAAGTATGAAAGGAATGGAAATCTAAAAGTAATTACAATGGATTTTCCCACATCTCCTCTCTATAAAGAGTATTTTGTATTAGTTCTAGATAAACTCATTTTCATCTCTGACAAGACAAGCAGAAAACTCTTACACAGTATCACCTATTTCAAATAACACCAGATTTTACACTTTTTTAAAGTCCAGGAACAAATAGATAAGGAAATAAAAAACCCCAAATTGAGTTTCTTTACAATTGATGAGTCATGATTAAAAAAGGTCAGAAAAGGACATTTGCATTATCTGTCTTGTTCTGAAAACAGTACTGTACTAAGAATAAATGATGCAAAAATATCATCAAAATACCTCAACAAATGAGAAATTAATATAATGAGTCAAGGATCAGAAATTCCCATCCAAAGCTGCTGGGCACTTTTAACTACAGCAGGCCCTGAGCCAATCAATTGCTCCAGGAGCACATTTTGATTGGTTTAATTCTTCTGCTGGACAGCACAGAAGATGTGGAAGAATTTCTTAGCCACAGGCTGAACATTCTGCAACTTTCTGCTAATAGCCACTACTCAACTGCCTTTGTTCTTTAATGGCACTTTGTATAAAATCTGAACTGTGAACAGAAAGTCTCCACTGATACCATCACAGCAGCTGCCAGGGAATCCAAATGTGCAGCACCCACCTAGCACTTGTTTGGGGACAGATTTTATTTTTTTTTTTAAATCTTGAAAAATTTTCTTTAAAAATTGCAAAGGCTTAGCAATAATGACTTCCTAAAGGAAATCACTCTTGCATCCACAACTTCTTCAAGAAGAAGTTCAAGGCAGGAAGAGCTGCTGAAAATTGAATCAGTACCAAAAGACAGACAAAGGATACAAGAAACCAAAATAGATGGAAGTGTAAGTTCAGTGGTGGAATAATTTCTTGTCTTACAAATAACCATATTCTTAGATAAATAATTCTCACCAGTTAAAATTGATACAATTTCAGTCAGTAGAAGAAAGTGAGATGCTGTTTTAGTAAATAATTTTGAAGGTGCCTAGAAATGTATATCTGGATGATTCAAAAAGAAAACTTGAAAAGAAATGGTTCAGGATGTGTTAAGATTTATCTTTAGAATGGATTTGTGACAGGGTCTGGGTAAGGAAAACATACAGGGGACTTCTAAAAGCAACTTCTGATCATAATTCTTCAATTACAGCAGCAGTTCATAAACAGCTGAAAAAATAGGACACCCTCTCTGTTAGGTGTATTCTGTGCCAGAGGAAATAGGAATCTGGTTTTCCAAAAGCTAAATGAAGCAGAAGTCCATGGACTTTGTGTAACAATGGAAGCAATGCTCTAATTTATTGGATCTTGAAAATATAAGCAAACAATCCAGGATCTCCAGTTGAGTATGGATATATATGCATTTATCTCTAGCTTCTTGTCTTTCTGGAAAGCCTCCACAATCTCAGTCATTTGGATGAAGTATTATACAATATTATAAATGATTATTAAATGAAGTATTACAAATGATATGAACTTATTAAAGAGATGGTAAAGAGCTGTCCAGGAGATTTCAAGTAACAAAAAGGTATTTTTAATAAGAAACCTGTGCAACTGTTTAATTTGCAGTTTTTTGCTGCAATTCAGCAGCTGTTCATTACAGTCTGAAGATGCTTCAATTATCACCTCTGTGCTGTCTGGTTATAAGGTCATTGAAGGCTCCTTTTAAAAAGTTGCATCAAGTTTCCTAAAGCAAATATTTAGATAATTGTTAGATTGTGTTGCTCTCTCAGAAAATCAGGATGTTGATTTTCTCCCTGCTTTGATGGTCACCTTCCTGACAATATTCCTGTGAAATACAGTCCTTCAGAGAGGGATTGGGGATAAACTGCTCTGGATAAACTGCTTTTATTTCTGCTTCCTATTGAAAGATCAGAAGTGTGGTGCATTCAGCAGGAGTTGTCAGTGCCTTCAGCACATGCAGCCTATTATTCAGCAAAGCTGGCTGTCACCCAGAAAGACACTGCACTGTCAATTTGCAAGCAGGCTAAAGCAAAGCAGTTTAGTGATAACTTATAACCAGAAATGTAGTGCAATGTCAAAATTGCTTTCTTGCATTTGAAATTAAAAAAAAATATATAAGAAAACATTAAAAACTCTTCTTTCACTCTAGCACTGACTATAAAGGGGGAATTTTGGAGGGCTTGGGAAATAGTGGAATGATAGCTCGGATCAAGCTTCAAAGTGCTGGTTAATATCTCATTAACTTTGCTGGGGAAGGAATCAACCCTTTCTGATTGATGTCTTAATCATGTCCTAAACAAACCATAAGGTAGTAATTTCATAAGCACTTCCCTCACAGCAGCAAAGAAAAGCTGTTCTCTCACATCCATTCCTTACTCAGTAAGTTAAAAAGGAAAATATATTTGCTTGATAAATGCAAGAGACATATTCATGGTAAAATATACCAAATTATCAGCAGAAAGATGTTTCACATAAATGGTGTCCTCAAGTAACCTTCTAGGAAGCTTGAATAACTGTGTGACCTAGAACTGCTTCAAAAATGAGGTAATTGAATGGATTTTTGAGCCAATTTACATGAAACAGTTTTTAATGCAAATTTTCTAGATTATTAAACAGCAAATTTAATAGTTAACAGACACTCCTTCAAGTTTCTAATGTAGCTGAAATAACTTCCATCCTAGGAAAAAAATTAATCAAATGAATCCTGCTTTAATCTACATTTTCAGGCTTTCATTTAAGTTGCATTTTTAGTATTTCTTTCAGCTGCCTTCAGCCTGCAATGGCAAAATAGAGCTACAGGCCCAGTACCATCAAATAGTGTGAGGCTTTTCACACATTGAGGCTCATGGATTTCTCAGGCTGAATTATATTAAAGCACCTCCACAGCCATTAAACCTCACTTTCCTTCCCTGAGCCACTTCTGTAGTGACTGTAGGAAGAAACTGCTTTTTGATGACCTCCCTAGTGAATGAACAATTTTAGGCTTTCCTTGGTGATTACTCTTGTTTTGCCCACCCACTTATAACATCAACTATAATAAGGCTATTTATGGTAACTCCTACAAGATAAATTAAAGCCACATTTGTGATTCACATACACAAACCCGGCTCCACTTGACAGAGCAAAAACCTTTGTGCCTCAGGAGGGCACTGACTGATGTGTGACTGAGAAGTGCAGTTCTGCCATTTTAAAATGTGCCTCTTCAACCTATTTTTGGGGTTTTTGAGTCACACAGCACGTGACATTAAACAGCAGAAGCATCCACACAGCTCCTCCTTGGTATCGAGATCAATGAGCCTGTCAAAATAATCAAAGATGCTGCCTTGGTCATGCAAAATACTGAGATTTCCAAGCATGGGTGTGACTCCAGGATTCACAGTTCTGGCCTGGAGCTTGGTACAACTCCAGCCACATTCATAGCAGCAGTCTTTTCACTAATTTCCATCCCAAAATACATCCCCATTCGTTCAGGCCTCAAGAAAGCAGTCACTTCATTAAACACTGCTGCTGCTACTGGATTTATAAGCATGTGCTTTTAAAAATATTGGGAAAAACTAGTTTAGGGTTACAAGTGGTACCTCAGAAAGTTTTTCTCTGAGTTGACAAATGATTGTTTGGAACAAGGGGAGTAGTTCTGACAGACTGGACTGACTCTGTGGTGGTGCAGTTGGATCACTAACCTGGGAGGAGGGAAGGAAACTCAGTCCCTCCTCTCCACTCCTGTCTGCAGCCCGTGAGTTTCTATTATTCTTTGATCTCCCTTTTTCAGAGAAGAAATGAAAGTATGGATTGGAAAATTACAAAAGCATTGTACAATGGTCAAAGTTTCCAATTCTCACATCCCTTAGCCAGAAATTCATTCCTAAGCCCAAGAAAATTACTCAAGTGTTGATATCATTGTGTTTTGAGAAAAGCCTCAATTTTTATAAAGGTCTTTCAGTGAAAACAGTACAGTAAGAATACATCATTAACTCCAATTTAGTGTGATGTGAATGCTCCATAATGACCACCCTCTGTTTTGTGCATGAAACCAGCTGAAAGAAGCTCCATATATGAAATACAGAAGCTTGGAACATTCTGCAGTGTGTGCAGTGGTTTGAAACAAGAAAAAAAATGCTGCTGAAGTCTTTACAGTATTAAGATATGAATAACGAACATAAACACATCCTACATGGTGAGTAATGAGCATAAAGCTTTCATCTTTCTTCGTGGGAAATCCTATGGAAGGCAAATAAACCCACAGAGACCATTGTAGGAGCATTTGAGAAAGCTTTCTTTTATCCCAATAGCTGGCAACAAAACATATGCATTTACAACAGATTTCTTTTTTTCCTTTTTAATCTGTAGCTAACTGCAGTTTTAAAGCCTCTCATTTGTTCAACTACAGGCTGAACAAGGAAGGTTGGATTTAGAGAAAGAAAATAAATCAAAATCCAGTTAAATCTGGCACCCTCCTTGCTCGTTCTTCCCCACCAGTCCTGACGTACGAGTGGTTATTCTCCCTTCCCTTCAGATCCCTCTCTAAGCTCTCCCACCAGGATTTCAAAGTTAGATGATCAAATGTGCAAGAGAGGCACCTAATTTCTCACAGGCACTTCTGAAAGCTCCTGACTAGGTCTACAGTGAACAATTTTCTTTCTCTTCCCCTGCCCCCCACCTTTTTTCCCCCTAGCCTTTGATCTTTAGAAAGCACAAATGCCATTACAGTGAATAAAGTCATAGCCCACAGAGTCAATCCCCTACTATTTACCTCCCCCTTCCCAGCCAGGCTGGCTTGGTTGGGCTCAGAGACAGCAGCAGGTATCATCAGCACTGTGACAAATGAGAATGTGTGTCAGGGGAGGCTGTTCAAACAAACACTTGGATGCTTGGGAACACAGACAGAAGAGCTAAGATCTAGCTTTTTTTTTTTTTTCCCTCCTCTCTTTTCTTTCTCCCTCCACCTTCAAAACAGAAGATTAAGTTTGCTGTGAACATGAGCTGATGAAAAGAATTCAAATAGTGCTTTGAATAGTACCACTGGGAGCGTCACAGGAGAATTACAAATTGCTGCTGGAGACACCAGTCTCCCTTTACAGAAAGTTAACATAAAAGTACACATATCTTCTTTCTATAAGGTACTAACTTGTAAATTAACCTTTAATGGAGTATAAATGATGTCCTGAAAGAACTGCTTATGCAGCTATATTTATGATCTAGAAAATTGCAAATATTTACAAGATTATAGGTGTTAATGGTCTGTCAAAAATGTTTGTATATTGTACATACATTAAACCTCAGTTTAAGACCACCCTGCTATAAAGACCACCCCATTTCTTGTCCCATATAGAATTTCATTTGATTCCATATATTCCATTCCTTATAATGAGGCCAGGCCCCAGCACACACCCAAACCATTCCAGCCAGGGAGCTGCTCCTCTGTAGGACCCACGGGGAAGGAGAACACGTTTCAGCCTCTGTTCCCAGGTCCCCTGTGCAGCTCCCAGGGTTATCTCTGCCATTCTGTTATTCTCTGCCTCAGTACGAGGCTGAAAAGCAGCTCCTGGCACAGCAAAGAAAGCAGAGCAGAGCTGGAGGGGCTCAGCAGGACTGAGCAGAGCAGAGGTTCCCTGCCCTGCAGGGAGCAGCTCCACCTCCAGCACTGCTGCCTCAGTTTCCCCTCTGGGGTACACGTGTTTTAGGGGAACACCCTCAGTGTCACTTGTGCTCCAACAGCTCAGCCAGAAAGGGAAACAGCTCAAGCTCATCCTGCCTTTGTGCTGCTCTCCCCACAGCAGGTGGACCCAATTGTAAATTTTCATTTTCTACATTCAGGTCTCACATCTGACCATTTTTAGTTCCCTCCTTTTTGTTTCTTCTTTTTTTTCTTCTTTTTTTTTTTTTTTTTTTTCCTCTAAACTCATTATTGAAACTGTAATTTTCCTTAAAGCAATTCACATTTGAGGTTTTCTACATGTGTGACAGTGAAACAAAAAGAAAACATCCTCTGAAACATCCCCTCTTTGAGTTAATTCTGTATTTGTTGCTCAATTTTTGCTTTGTAAATAATTATTAATATATATTTTCTGGGCATAAGTTATAGCAACAATAATTTCAATACAAGCCAAAATATACTTGCTACTCAAAATGAGACAGTAACTTGTTCTCTGTTCTCTGATTGATTACAGCTTCTTTTCTGGGCAATTGAGTAACTTTCTGTGTTAGAAATTTGATCCCTACTTCTGAATTGAAATTTCTTTTTCTGAAAACATTGCAAAATAAAAACCAGTTGGACAGTGTCAGTTGTGATAGGGAAATTTCAGAAAGGTCAAAGTTTGAATTTTGAAAGAGGAGAAACTTTTTTTTGGAAATGAGCATAACTCAAAATGTTACAATTTTTAATACTTGTTTTACAAACATCATTGAATTCACACATAAATACAGCTGGGGAAAAATAAATACTTTGGGAACAAATACTTGGGGCTCTGCCCAGGTTTTATTGCAACAGATTATTTTCTTTTGTAATTTATCATTTGCTGTGCATTATCTTGCTCAATGACTGGAAACAAACAACGTTCTTCTTTAGGATAAAAAGTCAAAGGAAAACTTGAAAAGGCTCTATCCTCCCTGACCTCATGCACATTTTTATTGATATCAAATTGCTCATTTTTTTGCCTTGCCATTTTCATTTTTATACCTGCTGGATCAGATCTTCAAATGATGTAAACTGGCATTGGGCTAATGGTTTCCATGCAAGTATCAGAGCTGAGGATCTGGCATTAATTACTGGGCATTGTCTGTTATCCAGTGAGATAATGTAAAAGCAGTTCCTTGCCGAGCTTGAAAGAGAGAGAGATCTGTAAGTTAAGTACAGAGACACAGCTCAAATGAGGTGATTTTAGGGAAAATGAACTTCTGAGATTTTACACAGATCTTCAAATGATCTAATTATTCTATGCCATAATCTGCACCAAGAGAATAACCAAAGTGAGGCTTCTCACAAATTATGAGACATTTGATTTTTTTTTCAAAAATACAAAATTCATTTGGATTGCTCAATGAAATGATGCTATTTGGAATTTTGTTGCTTTGCACAGAATGAGCTAGCTTACATCAGTTTGGCTGCTAAAAGTGGTGGGGCGAAAAACAAAGATATATAATTTTTGGTTTTCAAGCATTGTTTTTTTTGGCAGACATAACTAGACACATTTCAAGTTTCCCAAATATTCCTCTCATTTTCAGTACTTAGTTTTAATGAGTCTTCTCTCCATCTTCTTCCAAGATTATTCAATCCAAAAGGCTTTTTACACAAGTACCTGGAAAAACTTCAGGATTTTATTTTCATCAGGTTATCTCCTGGTGTGGGGGATATCCAGAGAGGAGAAATCCAAAGACCAACATCTCCCACAGGAAAATGAGAGGTTTTGTTGCAGGCAAACACTGCACATGTCACATTTTGTGTGCTTCCAAAGGGTATTTCTCAGTAAACCCAAGCACGATGAACTATGTATTTATAACTCTACTGGAGAACAACCAAAACCACCACACCACGATGAGTCTGGGTCAACAAACACTGAAGGCTCTACTATCAATTTCTAAGGATGAATACAGCAACCTGAGATGCCTCTTCATTTTCTCTGATCATCAAGGCAATGAACTATACATTTCCACGAATATAATTTGGTTTTTTGCTGCCAATACACCCAGTGGAAGAGTCTTTTCCATCAGGTCACATCCTGATTTATGTAAACCTTTGTATTTGGGGGTAGTTTATATTATGCTAATTGGTTTTGTTGTTTGGACATGTATATCCAATTTAAGTGTCTTCCCTCCTGTTACTTATAGAGAGAATAATTGTGGACTTTGAATCAATTAGTTGATTTCAACAGCAGTGAAATGTCTTTATGCCATTCAAGTTTTTCCTCTGTAAAAGGAAGAGAAAAACTCCTTCCTTTTGTCTCCTCTCTATGTTAATTTTCATACTGTAAATTCTTCCAGGCAAAAATTCCATTAATCAATGCTGGTTTAGTGCCTAGTACAATGGGTATCTTCTCACAGTGGGGTATTACTATGCTCCAAAAAAAAAAAAAAAAAAAAAAAAAAAAAAAAAAAAAAAAGCAAATATTACTGATGGTAAAATACAGCTCATTGACTAAAGGTGCATGAAAAGAATTTTGTCCTGTAGGACATCAAAGTTCTTAAAAATTCATATGTCAAGTATTTCCATCTGAACTAAATTAGTTTTGTAGAACTAAGATTTCATGGCAAATAAAAATAGTATATCATCTTAATAAAAGCATCATGTGCAAAGGGAAAATAAAAGCAAGAAAGATATAATTTTATAGTACTTGCACAGTTCTTCTTACTCTGCACTGAAATTCAAAACTACCAAAGAAGCAGCCATCAACAGCCACATAATCAATCTCCTGCAAAGCTGGTGCTGGTCTCCAACTTATTTGATACAAAGGACAGTGGAAACAATAGGAAAGTTTGCAGGAGTGTAGTAAATAACTCTAATGCTTTGAATTGCAAAGGGTAAGCAGCCTACCAAAAGTATTTATCAAAGTCATATTGGGGGAAAGAAACATCACCAAACAGAACAGTGCAAGCCAGATGCTCGGAGATTAAATGGGGTCAAAAATGCAACCCTAATTTTCATAACATCCTCATAAAAATTCACAGGAAACTGCTTTCTGAACCTGTTTAGGAAGAGATTTTTTTGAAAGTTAAAGGGGAGTTACAGATTGAGATACTATTGAATGAGATCAGAATTACAGAGGAAGAGAAAAATAACCTGTTCGTTACATAAAAATAAGAACATAAAAATCAATACAAAACAATGGCTAAAAGTAGTTGACAGTTATGTCCAGCCTTGTGAGATCAGGTTTACATCTTTCAATTTGCACTTATGTTGAAGGCTCAGATCTGTCAGCTCTTTAACCCCTTCAATGAGGGAACCAACCCGCTTGATTTTTGTGAACTCCCCAGACTTGCCACTAAATATAAAATAAAGTTTGAAAAAAATAAGCTTTACTAATATTTTCAGCTCCTTTTAAAGCTAGTGTCTCTCCCCTTTATATACACACACAGTGCTCCTGTCTTATCCTTCAGTTCTTTAATCTAAACCCAGGTGTAAAGAGTAGGAGCAAGGCACACACTCTAAAACACTTCATTTTATACAAAACCCAACTTAAAAGCCATTGAACATAGTGGAAGATGACCTAGACTTGCAAAAGACAGTCAAATCATCTTCAAGAAATAATTGAGATTGAATCCCTCCCACATGGAAAGGCCAAGATACCAGAATTCTCAAGTAAAAAAAAATAAGCTCGTATTACTCAATAGCTCTAAAAATAATGAATGATTTTTTTTTAGAACTTAAAGGAAACAGATTTTTAAAGTTCTCATGGTGCCCTTTAGCTGCCATTCAAAAAGCCATCTGACATTTTCTCTCACTGCTAACAGTTCCTGTGCCAGCAGCACTAGGACAATGCTCAGGGCAATGACAGGCATTTAATTTTCAGGCTTTGATGTTGCAAAACAATGCAGTAAAGAGAAATTAAAATTTAACAAATTGATTGATAATTTTCTATTAGACTCTGCCCTTTCATTTCCACCATACCAATTTACCTCCTGCTGACTTGCAAAAGAAACCCAGGGTAATTAATTTGCCTAGTGGACAGTGAAGGAATAGAGAATGCAAATATGAGAGCCATAGCCTTGGTGTATCTTGGCTGACACTTAGGCTGTATTTATTATCTGACAACAATTTGCATGAAAGTGTAATTTTCTAAAGCAAATCCATTTTCTTAAGAGCAGACAAAGAAGTTTTTAAAGAGTAAAAACTAGGCCCATCTGAATATATTGGACACATTCTTTTAGCAAACAGAGAATTTAGTTAGCTGATATGTTCATAGCACATGCAGTGTAAATAAACCATGCATAGGAGTGACTACACAAAGCAATCTATTTCCATCAATGATTAAATAATCTACCATACTTAAAAAGGTCATCTTTCCTCTTCTATGGGAATTCAGGAACGAATTTTCTTCTGTATTTCAGAAGAAAAATAATCCTTAGATAATACTGCAAGAGGAGCCCAAGCTGCAGCTGCAGTCTCTGAAGGGCTGGGTGTTTGCAGAGCAGGGTGTGCTTGGTGTGGCTGCATCCCAGGCTCTGGGCTCTGCCCTGTGCACACCTGACCCTACATATATACATATACACATATACACATATACACACATATATACATATATACATATATACATATATACACATATACACATATACACACATATATACATATATACATATATACATATACATATATACATATACACATATACACACATATATACATATACACATATACACACATATATACATATATACATATATACATATATATATATACATATATACATATACACATATACATATATACATATACACATATACACACATATATACATATATACATATATACATATACACATATACATATATACATATATACATATACACACATATATACATATACACATATACACATATACACACATATATACATATACACATATACACACATATATACATATATACACATATATACATATACACATATATACATATATACATATATACATATACACATATACACACATATATACATATACACATATACACATATACACACATATATACATATATACATATATATATACACATATACACATTATATACATATATACATACATACATATATATATATCCCACATGAGCACTGTGCACAGCCCAGCCCAGCCTGACCCCATCCCTGCTCTGGGGAGCAGTGCTGCACTAATACCTGTGCATGTAGTTACCCTGAGCAGGGAAAGGCTGGAGACACAGGAGCACTTTCTGTGCCAGCAGAGTTGGTTTGAGGTGTCCCTCCCCTCCCTCATCTCTCATCCATCCATGCTGTAACAACTCCGTGCTCTGTTTTTACAGCTGCTCTTTCTGACTGCAAGTGCTTCAGCTGAATGTGAGACAGCCTTTGGGGCTCCTGCAGCAAATGCAGATTGCAATGCTTCCAGGTGTGCAGTCAGGTGTGCTGTCAGGTGTGCTGTCAGGTGTGCTGTCAGGTGTGCTTCCAGGTGTGCTGTCAGGTGTGCTGTCAGGTCACCATTGGGAACATCATGTCAGCCCTGCTGGGTGGAGATCACTGCTGTGCACGTGAGGAATGGAGCAAATCTGGGCGTGCAGGGAAAAACAGAGCGAGTGGAGTGGGTTGGATCTTTCCTGAAGGATGTGTCTTACTGAGTGTACCTGGAACTGAAAGCACATGTGGCAGGGCTTCTGGAGAGTGCCAGCTCTACTGCAGGCAGACAACAGCTGGAGTGAGTGCTCTCAAGTGCTTCCTGTAAGAACTGTCTCACTAAACCTGCCAATAGACACAGTTGCTGATGCTCCAGTTGGCCTCTCATGGTACCTGGATAAATGTCTGAATTTGTCAAAATATTGGAAGCTAAAGTTTTCATCCAGAAAGGAAAATCTGGAGCTGTGGTATCCCATATTTCTTCACAGTAAATGCCAGCATGAAGAATTGTTTCCAAATAGAAATCCCTGAGTCACTGTAATGTTGATAATATTAAAGCATGTTGTGACCCAAATACAACAGCTGAGCTTTCCTGTACTGGAATTGTGAGCTGATGTCCATGTGTAGAACATGGACAATGTTTTTTGTAGCTGTGGGGTAGTTCATTTCTCTTCCTGTATCCTCTGCTACTCTCACACTGCATTATAAAGGAAGCAACCTCACTGTTCCTCCTCTCACTACACCTTGACACAATACGAACGTTTGATTCAGAATGGCAGAATTAACTTACTTTTTTTTTTTTTTTTTTTTACAGAATAACTTACTGTAAGATGAAAAGGTTGTACAGTGAAATAAGTTCACAGAACTCATGACTTAAGCTTAAAAGCTGGTACAAGTTAATTATTTATCTTGAAGCTAAAACAGCTTGAAAAAAGGTTTGCTTTGACAGTCATCCCTTTATCTAAACACTTGGCAGCAGAAACCTAAGAAATTTACAGTCCTTCCCACACACTACACTTTTGTCTGAAAGCAACTAGAAATGCAACTTTGTACCTATCATATGCAAAGAGGAAACAAAGAGATGATAAACTCACTATTTGTGCCAAATTCATCTTGCCTGATGTGCTATTTTGGTGTTAAAATACAATTGGAATGATGGTCTCTGCAGATAAAACTAGAAACCTGCTATGACACTTACTAAGTGATATGCTAAATCTGCCAATTCAACTTACTACTGAAAATTTTGCTGGTGCTCATTGTCACATGCAGGGTACAGGGGGTCCCCACTTGCAGCAGTGGCTGAGGTAAGGAACAGGTGAGCTGAGAGGTGGAGCAGCAGGGTGGGATACTGGATAACCCTGGGCTGGGCAGGGAGGAGACTCCCTTTCTGCTCTTGTTAGAATAGACTTGTGACCAAGTCACTTCTGCTTCTCTGACCCCCTCCACCCCATCCATCATCTGCCTGCAGAGCAAGCCTGCTTTCCTATGGCCAAACCTATGAGATAGGGTCTGTAGGTGATCCTGGAACACCAGTAATATCTCTACAATGCTGCTTGTCTATTTTTATTGAGACATGTTGCCTCCATGATATTCTATTGTTGATTCAAGAGATGATGACATATTACTGTCAGACTCACAGAAAACATTACTATAATCCTAATTGCCAGCTCAGAAAATATGTGAACCATTAATGATGCTAAAGACTTTTTATTTTCCTTTATAGTCTCACTCACTAATGTCATACCTGAAACTAAAAATAAAAATTACAAAATATAGTTCACCCTAAAATTTACCACTTACAACTCCATTCAAGCAAATTTCATGACAGGAAGACTCACAACAAATTCTCTTTTTTAAAACATAGTCTTTTTAGAATGTAAGACTATTTTACATGTTTGGATTTAAGAAGTAGAAAATAAAGCTCAGCAGAGCCATTTAATGGGAACAATCTTAAGGCTTGTCCACACAGGAAGTTAAGCTAAATTAGCTGAAAGGTGTGAATTTAAAGTGCATTAAGGTAAAGTGAACTACAGTCACTTTATTTCTGAATGAGAACATTCACACCAAGCTTTAATGCACTTTAACTAATATACTTTAAAATCATATCTTTAGTTAATTTGTCTTAACTTCCTGTGCAAACAACTCCTCTCTAGCACTTACTGAGAGCCACAATATAGATTGATGTGGTTATATTTATAAATATGCCTATTAACCTTAAGACTCTGAGTCAACAAAATTTGGGATGTTAAATAAAAATAAGAAATATGTCCTTGCATGAACTTCCTAGTGCTTTGAAAGTGCAAACAGTCCTAGTGTTCCCAGTGTAAACATGTCATTAATTTAGCCTGAATTTATATAAAAGTATATTAACTATTCAGAGTCAGATTTTTAAAAAACCCACAAACACTTGCATATTGTCACTGACTAAAGTAGGAATTTATTTCTGAAACAAATGAAATGTAAATAAATAGAGAAAAAAAGTTATGTTTCATTTAAATACAGCACATGTATTGAGATTCACCAAGACAGGCTATATATAAAGGACTTTTATCAGAATTAACTTTTAAAAAAAGGTTGTGAAATTCTTTCTTTTCTGAGGTGTGTCTGAAAGTCTTTGTTGTAAAAGATACCTCAAATTATCTAGAGAATGCAAAGCAAGATTTTGCCTCAGAGAGCCTGTGAAATCAATACTGTGCTTTTCCTACCACTGCCCAACTTACAAAAACCCTTTCAGAGCAGTTCTTGTAGAAAGAGAATAGGGATGATAATAATATATCCATGAGGTGATAAATAAAAGTTTCCATCAGCCTTCATAAATATTTTGAAGTGTTCTGTATTACCAGAAAAGTTCTTTTAGTTAACAGAACTCCATCAGTTAAAAGCTTCCTTAAGTGCAGTGGTAATTTTCTCTGACAATTTTGCACAGTAACACAAACTGAGTGCTGCATTAACACAGGTGGCAAAGCTGCAGCCAAGGGAAGGGACAGTCCTTGCTCAGGTATCCTGGCACTCTGGACATTTGACAGCTTTTTCTGAAAGCAGACTGTTGCTCTGACAACACACAGCCTTGAATCTCAGTTGGAGTCACAAACCTCTTTCAGTCCCTCATGTTTTCTGATTTCCCCTCCTGGGCAGCCCACGGCCCATTTCTGAGCACTTTGGGCAGGCTTCCCACAGCTCAGTATTCTGCATTTTGTGCTGCCATAGCTTTTAAATCATGCTTCATTTTTGTGCTGAAAGCCAGTCACAATCATAAACTCCCCTGTATAAATTAGAAAGGCTCACCATTAGGTTAAAAGTCCCAGGCAGAGGTAAAAATGCATGTGTGTGGCAAAACAGAGCTGCTTGTCCCATAGACCCTGTTTGTGTAGTGTCTTACTCCTGTCACACCTCACTTGGTACCTTCCCTTCACTGCCAACAGGTTCTCTCTTTGGAGCCCTGAATTCTGGTATATGGCATGGAATAAATCCAGGAGAAGCAGCAGTTGTTGCTTTTGCCAACACTACAGCAAATGCAGGATTCCTTCAGGATCCTCTTTGGTGTTTTCCCTGAGCAGTGGCACCCACAAGCTGAGCAAACCACACAGCTCAAGGCTGACAAGTGAAAACGTTTGGATGCTTTCTTTTCATGCAGAGAAATTTTATGTCCTAAACTTTTGAGGTCACATCATCTTTCTTCCAAGTTCTCCCAAATTAAACTGTTAATATGGGGACATACCTTAATCTATAAAGAGATGTACATCGATCTTGATAATCCCAGATATCACATCAGAGAAATACAAAAAACATTTAAACAGCAAAACCACTAAGAGCAAATGAACCTGAGACAGGCAGATGTGTCCAATTCACACCATCAAGCACTTTACAAGCTAAAACTTTAACTTCTGTGATTATGCCTGAGGCATTTAAATGGTTTTAAATTATAAGTCTAGCAGAAGTATTTTTCTAATAATAAGCCATTAATTCTGGCAGTTTCAGACTGTCTGAATCTAGGTGTATAAACTGTAGCTGCATCAATCAGTGCTGTGTGTCTGGCTATTTCAGGCATTCCTTGTTAGTATGAAGAAAGAACAGTTTGTCCCCTAAGCACAACAGCAGCTGAGATTCCTGTTGATTGATAACTAAATGTGCCGTAGTGAAAATATATTCAGATAGAGCTGGAGAGGGAGGCACAGCAAAGATGTAATGGGGGCGGAGGAAGGAGGGATGAAATTGGCCACAACAGGAAATTCCTTCTCATGAGTCTTCCAACTAGCTGACAAGATGGATTTCATTCCTGCAGGTAACAGTGCCTTTATATTTAATATCCTACAACATCTGTAATCATGCAAATCCTTCACTGCTCTATATGCAAGCTCAATTACTGGAAAGCTGTTCTTGCTGTTCAGGACATTTCTCCACTGTACATTAGTCCTGTTTTGTATACAGAATCCACTGATGTCAACAGAATTGGTGTGCAGAGAACTATGGACAGAAACCAGAAAATTCTGGATTTGAACAAAATTACTCTTATGCTTGCAATACAGAAATATGAAGGCAATGATAGAGAATGTGTTGAATGCAAAGAATGAATTATGGACTTTGCAGATCCCAAATGTAGTAGGTTTTCGATGGGGGAAGGAATATACACTACAGAGTAGTTTGATTTTTTTAAATAAAACAATTTAGTAATACGTGGACACATGGCTTGCATTTTGGTTCTGTTTGTTTCATACTGGCATTGCACTGGGGGAAATAAAGGTAACTCCATTGAAAAGACAATTGTTGGCAAGCTTGAGGGCACAAACCAGTTATTGTGTCCCTAGCAGAGCAGCCAGCACGGCGCATTTCCACTGCAATCGGAAGTTGGTCAGCTCTAAACCATCTAATTAAAGTAATTATTCTAGGCTTTAATGGTTTATTTTTATTACTAGGGTATCAAGAGGCCCCTGCAGAAACTGGGTCTATATCCTCTACAAACAGCAAGAGAGAATACTTTCCCTTTCAAGCTTTCAATATAAATAAGACACAGAGGAATCAGCCAGGTGAAGAGATGAAAGTTATCTGTGGGTTTAGTTACCTGTGGTGGAGACATGATTTGCAACTGCTCCTGCTGAGTCCCAGTCCTGTGTCTCACCACTTGGGTGTCATGGGTTTTTTATGTAATTTTGATTTTTAAGAACAACAGCAACAAAGATAAAATGAAGCTACTATTCAGCTCCTTTACTGGGTACTGAAAATTTCAGGATTCTGATCCTAAAGACCATGGAGTTTCTAGCATGACAGAAAAAAAAACTATTATCAGTTTTATAAATGTGGTATGTAATTAAGTAAGCTAATTCTTTAAAACGTCCCTTGAAAGTTCAACTCAAAGCTCATTGAAATCAGCTAAAAGCTTCCATAAAGTTCAGAGGCTTTTGCATTATGCTCCCTTTCTATCCCAACAAAAACCCTTTATAACATTAATTTGAAATTCCAAGATAAATCTAAAAACCCTCTTTAAGAAATTTAGGGGTCTAGCTAACATGAAATAAACAATCCAGCCACTTTTTGGGAAGTCTATCAGTGCTGAAACCTGGGTCTGTAAGGCAAACTTTGGGAGCAGGATAAAAGTCTCAATAAAGCTGGTTGGGCACTTTGAAGGAATGCTGGTACATTACACATTTTATTGCTCACATGCACAAGCCCATCAGTGTTCTGAAGGCAGTCATCCTTCTAGCTCATTGATTTAAATCAAGAAAGCAAATCAGCACACTTGTATGTATAAAGAGCTGAATTGGATGAGGTAAGACCCATAAGGAGGTGTTTGCAAGAGTAAGGTCTGAGACATATGGTTTACAGAGAGTTTGCTCAGTTTAGTTTACAACTAAACACACTTTATATCAAGAGCTGAAATATGAAGTCTAAAGCATCACCTTTTTCAATAGCAATATTAAGTTCAGTAAAACTTTTCAAAGGAAAAAAAAAGTCCCCTGGAACAATGACCACAGTTATTCTCAACATGCAGTTTTTAGTTTAGTACTAAAGCAATGCTTTACTATCACCTTTCTGCTCTCTACAGATTCCCCCAGGGCTGTAAGTTTTTAAATAATTTAAAATTTCCTATTAATCAACCTAATGAAAAACATGTCAGAAACTGGACAGAGGTTCATAACAACATAGCAAATACAGAGAACTAATTAATAGCTATAAATAATGTTCAACTGCTAGTTATGAAGTTTATATCAAACCACATATGTTTATCTCTCTCTTGGCCACCTCACCTGGAAAGGCACCCTGGACTCTGTGACTGGACAGCCAGGGACACTGGGGGTAAGAGGCTAAAATATTTTACTTTTCCCACTACCACCCTCCTGTAGCATCTCTCCTGTCTCTATCCCAATGCTTTCTTTGTCACTTGAATGATGAATGTAAATCTGATCCTAACTGGCACTGCAATCAGGCTGTGAGGGCTGACTAGGCTCAGTGTAAATAACACCCTTCCACAGCTTAACTGTGGTATCCTGTGGTTTAAAGAAAGTGCCCCATGAACACAACAGCAGATAAGAGCTGGAGAAAGCTTTTGCCATTCTGTTCCAGTCCCTTAAATAGAAAATAGCAAGGAGTTAGTGTTGTTTGATAGGGAGGATAATGAGATGGGATAGGAGCTGTCCAGAGGAATGGTTATCCCTAAACTGCAGACAAGCAGTGACAAAATGAAAGAAATTTCAACTCCTTGCACCATTCTTTCCCTTCATCCTGTTTTTTGCTTCCATTACTCAGAATCTGGTATACCCTCTGAAACTTCATCTTCCCCTCAACTTATGGAATTCAAAAAGGCCTGTAGCATGTCATGATGTAAGAAAGCATCCTCTCTATAAGACATCAAGTCTTGCAATTCTTAGCTCCTTATTATGTAAATGAAATTGAGTTATTTTTCATTACTGCTGCAAGAAATCATTCTTTAGCTAATATGACCTTAGTAGTTCAATTAAATTTGGTAGTGCTGAAACTTGTTACAGCTGAGGCTAAATCCTTACCCCTGTGAACACTCAGACAGCCACTTGCTGTCCTAAATGCTCAAAATAGATACAGATAATGACACAAAATGTAATTTATATAAGAACATACCATCATTATGGCATTTGCTTTCAATCCCAAATTGACCATCATGGTCAAGTTTAGGCAGCATCAGTCTAAGTCAATACAAAGTTGTGCCAGAAAACTGAAGAACACTTTAAATAAACTAAATAAAGACATTCAACTGCCCAGTGATGCCACAGGGTTTCTTTATACACAGTACAGCAGTGAAAAGCAATCAGGAGGCATTGGACAATGGAAGCCACTTCTAAAATAATCAACATTTACTACCTAGATGTGGCATATTTTATACTATGTCAGCCCATTCAGTTTCCAAAAGCCCCTAACAATCATCATCTGCTTGAAATTCCAACTCAAAGTAAAGTGCTATGTTGATTATTTTTAAATAATAACTTTCTGGCTATGCATTAAATAAAAATGGAATGATTACTTTCTCTTGTGAGCCAAAAAGTCACACTGGACAGAATCCAATAAAAATGGATTTTTTTCCATATTCTTTTGCAATGATCATAGATCAAATTTTCCATATACAAAATGCTTAGTGATATAGATAGATAGATAGATAGATAGATAGATAGATAGATAGATAGATAGATGAGGTACAAATGGCTAAATGGGAATTCTGACTCAACATTGACTTCTGAACAAATTTGATACACTTCATTGCAACAATTTTTGAAATATGGTCATAATTTTAAATATTCTTACATAAACTTCCCCAAGCACTGTAATCATACATTCTGTGAAATTTTTCAAGCTTCTCCTTCGTTTTTCAAATGTGCACTGGTTGCAGAGGTCAACTTCCACAATATGTTACTTGACTCATTAAAATGTTGGACCTGAAATTTCTATCTGTTTCAAGTGACACTCTGACTGATCTAAAACTTTGTTTGGCTACAAAACACATTATGTTTCAGTCTGAGTATCTACTCTCCTTTTCCAAAAGAATTTGTTCCTCCCCTGGTGATGCACCATGGCTGTTGTATAATCTTGTACTGCCCAAAAGAGAGGCTATAGAATCCAGCCTATACAAGCAGAGATTTATGAAGTGGCAAATATTTGCTTGAGACAATTGCTGACCTCAAAGGAACATCTTCAGGATGCCAGGCCTGCTGAGCGTTGCCATATGAGCCACACAGAGATTAGCTGGGAACAAAAGCTGGGGCAACTTTGCATTTAGAAGAAACTTGGAGTCAGGTATATCTTCTCAGCTTGACTCCATGTGAAATTTAAATCCAAAAATCATTAATTTCAATATTGTCAGGAAACAAAAGGAAAAGGAGACATTAGCCTTAAAAGACTTAGAAAGGAGTGTTTTAGGATCCCTCTGCAGATTTCTGTCTTTCCTAGCTCAGCCCCTGCTGTGAGGCAGGACACAAACACTGTCCTTGGAGCTGTTCTGTGTGCATTTCTGATATGCTTCTGGGGAAAACAAGCTCAGACATCAGCTTCAAGCTCATCTTGAACTCCTTTCAAATGCACTCCAAACTCTCAAGCTTTATTAGCACAGAACAAGCCCAATCTGAATCACACGAGATGATCCTTAACACAAGTTTGAATATGACACAAGAGGAGGCTACAAAATTAGTGATGGACTTTCTTCTGGAAAAAAAAATAGAAAGGGAAAATTGAATTGCCATAGGAAGAGAAGAAAACAGCTTCTTAAATCCCCTGGCTAAGGAATTAATAGAAGCAGGATGTAAGGAAATAATACTGGCTCTCCACAGGGCTGTCCATTAAAACTTTCTTGATAATATTCAAGAGGAGATATCAAACATTAATCTGAGTCTTCTCATGTGCATAATGTTTATAAATTTGAAAAGTCTTTGAGATGGGTTTTGTTTATCCAAACTCCTTGCTGAACACTTTCAGATGTCCCACCTACTCTTGCACATTAGAAAATGTATGTGTGCTACTCATTGCCATTATATTTTCAGCACATCACATTGTTAGTTTTACATCCTAATTGCTAGGGAATATGTGTTTTTCAGTGAAATAAATCTTTGGGCTCTAAAATTTCTACTTGTTTATTCAGTAGTTTATACCACGTCCTATAAGCCTACACATCAATTTAACATAATGGGATTATAGCAAATTTTGTCATAAATGAGTTAGCAATGAAGACATGAAAGCACTGGGTTTGGTACACCTTAGAAACCAGAGTGTTCTCATGGGTCTTTGAAGAGTTTGCCCTCTCATGAGCCTGGAACAAGCTAAGCTCATTGCTGCAGTGTTTTTACAGCTGCTGTTACCTCTGTCAGTAAGAGCACACTGCTCTTACCTAATGCTGCAGCAAGAACTGTGCATGGCTCAGCAATACATGATTAAATGGGGGGGGAAATGAAAGATTTGGGGTGACTTGTTCTTTTTCAAACCTTTCATCTGTTTAAGCAAGTAGCTGGGCCATTAGTCCCATGGGCTAAAGGCCATTCAATCCACATGTACCTCTCTAGCCACAATACAAAGTCTGCAAGTTAGACAATACCCAGAGCCAGGACTTGCATGACCCAAGTATCCAGACTGTAGCTGCAGCCACAGACTGTATATGGTCACCAGTCCTGGCTTCTTAGATCCTTTAAGGCTCTCTGAGAAAGCCAGACCAGTTCCAGGACTGAAAACACCTGTGTAAGAGCCATTCACAACTCCTAGGTTTTCTAGCTCTTCCCAGAAAAGATACTGAAAAGTTTCTAGAGAAGAGGATGCCCCCTGCCCACCTTGAAGCAGTAGTGATGGATTTTAGGGAAGGATCAGACAAGTGATAACAGGTTGCAAAGGGCAGCACCACCCTGGACCATCACACCAGTTCTCTTTCCAGGGCTACAACAGAAAAAGCCATAAGCCATACACAACCTGATATATGATCTGCTTTTTATCCAGAGCTATCTTGGAGGAGTTAATCTGCTGATCTTTTAATGAGTAAATCAGATTGAACAGAGAATTATGTTATAAGCCTTGGCTTTTACTTGGTGTTGAAATTTCATATAGTATAAAAAAATGGTGAGATCCAGATATTTGATCAGTGTGAGATTATTCTTCTTGCTGAAACCATGAAATTTTGTGAACTCCTTGGCTGCCAGCCACATAAATCAGCTTCTCATACCTCTTTCTATAGGTCAGTCATCATACATGTCTTTAAGACTAACATCCACTTTTTCTCCTGTTTCAGCTTAGTCTGTATTGATGTCCTACAGCATCAAGAAACTGAAAGAGGTGTTGTTATCAATCTGGTCTGCTTATTCTACATTAGATCTTTGCTTCCTTTTCTAAGACATATAACACTTCTGTAGATCATTACAATTCTTATTATTTACTTAGTTTCTGGATAAAGTGATCCCTTGGTGTTACTTCCTTGTCTTCAGATTTCTGGGTAGGGTTCATTAAGTGTGCAATGCACTCCAAATGCTGGGATAAAAACTACAATAAAACTACTGCTAATAACAGGATAAACTTAGTAAATGTAAAGTTACTAAAAGTGCTCTCAGTGGCTTATTCATACAAAATCTATAACTGCAGGCATGGCGAAAGGACTGACATTTTTGTTCATCTGAATGAAAATTGAAAATAAACTCTTCATGAAAATGTTGAACAAGGAAAAACTGCAGAACTAGGTAACAAATGGGGATGGGGAAAGTAATTAAGGAGATCAATATGCAATGACTTAAAATCTTTGCTAAAAATACCCCACACCGTAAACTCAGGATTTTCTTCAAATACTGCAAAATGTAAAAGCCAAATTGTTATTAGGAACTCAAACATTTCACAGTAAATATACAATATTTTAATCCTGTACCTTAGCTATATCATTGATTCAAGCAGTAATATTGTTTGAAGTAGGGTATAAAAGAATAGAAATATAATCCCAGACAGAAAAAGGAAACAATTAATTTCAGTGACTCATTATTGCCTTCCTCTTTATTCAGACACAAAACCTAATATTATTCATAAAGGTGCAAACATGGCAATTTTTCTTCATTTTATTTGGAGCTGAGAGACAAATTGTCAGCCCCCACACACAAGGGAGTGTCGTGACTGTTGTCACCTGTGATCACCAGGAAGGGCTCAGAGGTGCTGGGTGCTGTAGGAGCACAGAGCAGGGCTCTGGGGGTTTGTGCTGGCTGAGGAAGAGGAAGAGCAGTGCCAGTTCCTTGCTGCAGGACTGTGGGGAGCTGGTGGTGACACTTGTGCAGCTGCTCTGTGCACACAGTGACAGCGACTGCTCCTGCCTGCAGTAACCAAATCCCATCTGAAATCCAAGAACTAAGTTGCCTGTAGTGGAGGATGCATTCACTGCGACACTCAGGCTCTGAGGGTGTGCAATCAGAGGGACTCTGCACCCAAATGATCAGCATCCTGCACAGTTTGTCAAAATATCAACTTGGATGCTTGAATTATAATTCTAGTGTGATGGAAAATTGTGAACAGAGGAACTTTCTACATCAAATTAGGAAAAACAGAGACAAATTCATAAGGGTATGCAGGTCCCCCACAAAATAAAGTGGCTTAACATTGGAAAAATTCAGATGTCTCCTTTTAGGTAAAATGACTATAAACTTAGGCTTTTCCAGCTGAGATTGACGAGAGGTCTGGTAATACACAGCACTTTAGGGACAGCAGAACAAGTGTTAACTTCAATACATACAAAGCTTAAATGTCATTATTTTATAGTATGCTGGATTTCACAGCTACCACTTTACCCATGCTGTAGCTATTCTGAGAGAAATAAACGTCTCTATTTCTGTTACTTATACACCAGCATACACAAATTCTTACACCTAGGCACAGATATATATAAAAGCACTACATGCATACATCTCCTCTGCTGTACCGGGAAGAAAAGCAACTAAATCTACCTACAGGAAAGTTTATTCAGTTAAATCCACAATAAAAGATCAATACTTTATCTCAGGTTCTGCACACCTTATTATAAACTTCAAAAGCAAATACAATTTTGACAAGAAATATAATCCATTTCTACAGTACTTTACACTCCTTCTGAGATCCTCATGGCACATAATTTCTTTTTAATAGATGAGGAAGGAAAATAGAGAGGTCAGATAAAATGTTCAGGACTGTAAAGGAAGTCAGTAGCATGCTAAGGATAGAACCCAGTTGTACTAATGTTTCCAACCCCTGAAATGTTAAATGCAGACATGCAATCCCACCAGAAAAACGGGCAAGCATCACACCAGAGCCCCTTCTTCAAGCATACATGCCTACTGGGAAGTGCTGGACACTTCTGGGTGCCAGCCAGCAAACTTTCCCCCTCCTCAGCATGAACTCTGATTGTGTGCCAGTTCACTTACCCATGATTATCATTTTTTCTGTCTGATGAGTGTAGAACAATTGCCCCTCGAGCCCGGGTTAGCCGGAGCTGGAAGAGCTGCTTGCCTCCAGCCCAGCTGTTGGAGTCTCCATGCAAGATGCTGTGCAAAATGTTGAGTTAAAAGAAAACACGAGTAGGGGGAAAAGAGAGCTCTCTGAGAACCTCCACATGGTTCCTGTTGCTAAGGGAACCACTCCCTTTGTCTGCATAGGTTAGGAATGGCTGCTTCATTTGGAGTCTGTCTCTTAAATACTGAAAACAGCACAACAATTTCAGAGAGAAAATAAAAAGTCCAGAATGTCTTGCAACCTTAGAAAAACGGAACCACCTAGGAATTCTTACATTAAAAGCATCTATTAATAGCTGATTTGGGTGACTCCAAGGAGATTGTAGAACTCTCTGTGCCATCTGATGGGACAATACACTGCTGCACAGTTTAATTTAGTTATTGTAATCAGCTTTTGGGGATGAGGATAGCTGATTACAGAGAGCTAGATCAAGAAATTAGGTCCAGTTTACTACAACAAATGGAGAGAGATCAATAGTAACAAATATAAGCATTTATCAGTTATTCATGATGGGCTATAGAAGAGAGGTGCCTTTACTTACACGGGCTCCTATAAAATCCAAGCCCAAATCCTTAACTCTGATTTCTGTAGCTGCTCTGCCCCACTGCCTCTCTGTCCTCAGACCCAGGACTGGCCCTGTTTCTGAGCCCCCAAATATTTGAGAATCTACCTTCTACACAGGCCCATTGGGCTCAGTCCAATTCAGCACATGGAGTCAGGAACCCCTGCTTCTTATCTTACCCTCCATGGTATTAAGGCACACAGTAGGATGTGTACATCACATAAAGGTGATTTCACTGCAAGTCTGAGGCCCTAAAACATGAAGAGCTGATAGAAGTTGTCAGGAAGTTATTATATGGGAACAGAAAGCCCTGAGTCTAACCTCAAACATTTTGTTTGCATTAGGAAAATCAGCCTCTTTCTGACAATATACAGCACAATATGCATTGCATTAGCACAATCACATCCTGCCCTCTCTCATCTGATGCCACAGCCAGCACCCCAAAATACTGTCATTGCAATTGTTTTCTGTGAATTTACCTGTTTCAACACTGTAATATTGTGGGGTAGGAAAGGTCAAAGACTTAGATCCAGATAAAAATTTTCAGGCATAGACTTAAATAAGTCTCTCAACATATCCAGAGAACAATCAGAGAAATGAGTTAGATTATGTTTGGATAAACAGACAAAAGTTCAAAATCTTAGATGATAGGGTTCTGTATGGAAAGCAGAATTTTCTTTTTCCACCAGAGAGCAGCTGTGAGTGCCTGGAACAGTGGAGGGGGGGTCAGTTCAATCTTACAGTAAAAGCTGAGCTCCACTTAATGCAAGGTAGCTGCTGACAAAAATCAGTGCCAGTGTTCTGTTTTCCAGGGAGCTGAGCTTTTTTCCCCCCAGTCAGATTAGAGTATAATCTTAGAAAACATCAGAGATACTCTTAGAGAACACTAGTCAGATAAGAGTAATAAGATGTCTTTGCTCAAATACCACAGTCCAGCACTGACTCTTTGACATGAAGAATTCAGTTGTCACTTCATTGCACATGTTGAATTGTATTTTCAGCATATGAGTTGCAACACCTCCCTGTCTTCCTCTCAGCTCAATGAGTCAAATAAAGCAGTCAGAATTGCTTTGTAGAGAGGCCTTTCTGCTCTTCTTTTCAAAAGATTAGGAGATTAGAGAGTGCAACCAAGACTTCACTTTAGGGACATTAGAAAGCAACTGTTAATAGGTTTCCATTGCATCATTTTTATCAAGGAACATTTAATTGGAAACCAATTTAAAAGTCTGTGATTGTATGTACTATTTTCCTTTCAGAGAATTAATTTGAATTGCTCAACCCAGCTGTGTATGTGTACACACAAACACGCTCATCCCATTTTCTCCTGCTCATGGATAGATTGATGTCAAAGCAAATGCAAATGAAAGATCTTGGGATTCTCTGCAGCCTCAGCAATGGAGATAAAGGGTTTTATGGTTGAACTAAAGTTTCTGCCAATAAATACTTTACCCACTTTCTTCTGCTGCTTGCAACCCACGGAACCTTCCTCAGTGTAACTCATGCATGTTTAGAGCATTCAAGAGTTAATTCCCACCATATAAAACTCTTCAATGCCACAGATCAATGCTTAGTGAGTCTAACAGTGCACTTCATCTAAGCCTTTTACAAGTGTTTGGTTGTATGATACATGGACATATGATACAAGTGATTGGATAATGATAATGATATGATCATTAATACAAGAGCATTCTGCTGATCATTCCCATTTTGTCACTTTATGATAAAATTACATAGGGAGCAACTTCAGATCACATTTGTGACAGAGTCAAGGACAGAACCAATGTGGCCTCCTGCATTACTACACAACATTAACCCCCAAAAAACCAAAATAAAAAAAACACCAATGTTTTCCCCCTTATTTTTACAAAGATAAGTATTTCCTCTATTCAGTAGATATTTTAGCATCCTATACAGGACATTTACTATTTTGCAATACATTTTTGTCAGACTGGCAGTGAGGCTCAGATTTGATGATGACAATGTGAGTTTACAAGAAGTGAAACTCTACTCAGAGCCTTTCTTCAGTGAAATCTTGAACTGTATCTGTTACAATAAATCCCATCTTCTCAGCTGAAAAATAAACTGCAGTAAGTACTAACGTCCTGAAGAGCTGACTTTGTTATGCTAATCCAAGGTATTAAGAATAGTCAGAAAAGGAATTCATTAGTGGCTACTTGAATCAACTGCTTTTTGTCCCAAATGTGAACACATCCCCACAGTCAGAAATTACCTACACAGTGTGATTGAAACTTACTTATTTACTTACACACAATAAGCAACTGAGCAGTTTGCAGTGCACAAAGTGAGGCTATGGAAAAGCACATTACAGTGCTCCTGCTTCAGGGCCCTCTCAGCAAGAATTTCAATATATGTGCCTATTTTCTGTGTATCACTCAGGCAAGAACATCGAAACTCTATCCCCTCAGTCCACTTAGTGAGCAAGAAAAGATGGCCTGCCTTAAATAAAATGGCTTAGGAGGAATTTTTAAAACAAATATTTACAAAGCTCTAAAAATATTATCTTGTTTTGTTAAGGTTAAGTGTGTAAGCACCATACCCGTTACAAAAATAGCTCTTGTTATGCAGTGAAGGAGAGAAGGCAGATGGAGCTGTTGATAGCCTCAGTGACAATAGTGCAACACACAGTTGCACAGGAACCAGCATTCACCTTATAAGGAGAATTTTTCATATTCCCCAATTTATTTCTTTCCAGTCGCAAGTTAGAATTAAAATTCCAACATGAGAAATTTTCCATAGGAGGGTCATATTTAAAAGACCCTCTATATAAAAAACCCCCTTTACTTTGAATGAACTGACATGGATTTAAATGACCTGTGAGAGTATGTGTAGGGTTGTATGTGCATGTATAAGGTTTCTTGTCCACTTTGGAGAGCCCAGACTCCCATCCCTCGTGGCAGTCTGCCAAACAGGCCAGGAACGTGAAGAAACTTGACTTTCTGGCACTGCTCCATGTGAGATGCCGGGGAGCTGAGAGCTGGGAAAAGCGGGTGAGCTGGCAGCCAAACCAAGAACATCTCCATCAAAAATTTCATTGGAATAGACATTTTCATGCAACGTGTTAGATTTTGGTGAACTGGCATGAGCTGAGAGAAAAATGTTCCACTGGAAAGTTTCCAGTTTGTCCCAGTGCTAAGATCTTGACGCTTGGACCTCGTATATTTCATTCAACTGAAAAATAGATTTTTATTTCCTGGTGTCATGCACAGACAGAATGTAGTTTACTGTACTACTGACTGTCTAAAATCACTTCTCCTGATACTGTAAAAAGCTTTATTTTGCCATCTGCAGTGAATGCTGCTGTCTCACGACTCCGTGATTTTTTTCCACCTCCCCACTCCTCTTTATTTCATCTAAATGGATCACAAGAAGGAATGTCAGCAGGAGAGGGACTCAGAGGTGAGAGCACCACTTTGTACTCAGAGACAGATTTAAATAACTATCTCTTGAACAAGATTTCTGCCTTAGTTTCTATATTCGTTCAGTGAGCAAAACAATACGTCCCCATCTTAAAGCATTACTGAAATTCATAAATATGGATTATAACAATAAACCTGTAACAGTTCTGAGAAATGTACAAAATATAGTAGCTTCAACTACTAAACTGCAGAAAAGTATTTAACTGTATACTGAGTACAGATGGCACAAATTTGTGGCAGAAAACTGAGATAAAGAAGGCTCCAGCACTGGATGAACAGACAACTCTATATTGAATGCAAATACAACACACCCATGCACACTTCAAACATTTGATTTCACAGATTCTTTGACAAAAAATGTGTATGCAATATATGTAATTTAGCTCATCTTATTCAAGCTGCATGTGTGACAATTCTGAGCTTATAGGAAAACTTGAACTAAATTCAGCTTTGTCATTGATGGGATACGACAAAGCTGGGCCAATTCCATGTGCTCAGCTTTTGAACCTGCCTCTCAGAACACTCATTCATGTTACACCCCATTCAGGAAGTGATCTCACTGGAAAATCTGAGCAAAGCATAGGACAGAAGTTCCAGACTCAAAAAGCTAAGGAATGTTCTTTGCCCCCCTGCCACTTCATCCTCTTTTAAATGAATTTAGTCCTTGTGAAAATAATTGGATCAACAGCCCTAAGGACCAGGGCTGTTGTGGACACACAAGGACACATTTCCAGTGTCCTCCTTTCACATCAACAGATGTTCACTCTGAGCTGCAAGTTTGACTTCCCATCTTGGACATTTTAGGACTTCACCCAAAACTAATGCAGAGATAAGCACAGAATTCTTCAGCCTGAGGATAAATAACTTTATAAACGTAAAGACAGCTTAATAATGCAATAATTCACTCCCTAATCTTTTGAGTTCTCATAGCAGAAAAGAAACCAAATTCTCAACTGAGCTCTAATCCATAATGGTTACTACTGGCACTGTAATAGTATCCTTTGGTCACTAGTTCTCCATTTTGAATATGGGCACCAAATTTGAGCTAAACCCAGCATTAAATGTATGCCTATAGGACTTTATCTTGCTTTTCCTGCTGGTAATGAAATGAGCATTAATGCAGTAACAAAGTGTCACATGCCCTTGAGTTCTATAGGTAGACCATATCCAAATCCTAGGCATAGTACAGCATGTTTTAAGGAAGCCTCTGGGTTTCCAGTAGCTTAGTGTGGCAGATTTAATTCAGCTCCATGTCTCCATTTTACTTCCCAGAATTTCTTATTCTGTTTGGAAGAGTAATCCCCCTTATTTTCAAACATATGAAAATTCTTCATCTCCATTTCAAGATGCTGTCAGTATTTCCAGGCTGTGTAACCACTTTCCTCAAGTGGAATTGATAAAATTGATAAAATAATGAATTAATTTTTCAGCAGAAGAAAATAGAAAGTATTCCAAGCGTGCTGAAATGGATGTGAAATTACCAAAGAAAGTATGTGCACAGAATTAACAAAGCAAAAGTCAGACCTATGGATACATGTTGGTCAGTATCTCAAAACAAACAAATCCAGCTGGTGTTTGCTGCCTCTATTGACAATGATGCACATTTTACACATTCCCTGACAAGAGCTGACTTCAGATTTATCTCTGCTGTTTATTTCTGTTCTTTAGAAAATACAGATTCAGAAAGTTCTGCCACCCACTTGCAGCAAATTTAAATTTCTAAACAAGAGTGAAGCTCAGTGATAGCACTGTGAGTGAAGCTGCTGGAAGCAGAATTATTCTCTTTACAAAGAGCAAGTCTCTCATACTATGTGTAAGTTTACACAGAGGTAGACACACACAATATATTCAGACTAAATTTACTGTACTATGCTTGATTTCTTTTCACTGCAACTATTTTCTGTGCCATCACTGAAAGCATTTCCAATATATATATTTGCTCTGACACCTCTAGATATCATCATCATGTTCTCTCATGCCCTTGAGTGAGATTGACTCACTTCCATGTCTTCTGTTGCTGTGACAAAGTAAACAGTAGCTACAGTGCTGTCGAAGAATTTGATTTCTTTTTCTGTTTGCTCTTAATCCTTTTATCTGTATACCTGAAATAGCTTGTTCTATCATCCAATTCATATTCATATTTTACAACAACTCTTGCCCAATTTTTTGCAGAAATTAATATCTGGCCCTCGTGTTACTTTCACCTTTATTAAGCCAGAAAAAAGAGCAAAAATAAACCAAACTGACTACATTTAATGCAGCAACTCTGGCAAATTGCTCAGAAGTAAGAGCTGCAGAGAAGCAGGCCTGCTGGGGGTGCTCCTGTCACTGAGCACACACAGCTAATACTCCTTTCTGTGTCTCATAAAGCAAAAAAACTCCTAAAATTGAACTTCACCCACTCCAATCAAAATGCCACTCAACTGCTGATTGAAATATCCTTCATTCAAATCAGAGTGAGTGCCTTTAATGGCTACCCAAAAGACTGTCAAATTAAATAAGAAACAAAATGCAAATAAATTAGCATTCCTAGCTACTGATAAGCTATAAATATTTATGAGGAAAAAAAGATGCTGTAATTTCAAATGATACCACAGGCCTATTTTGTACAAACAGTTAAAACAGTTATACATGCAATACTGTACTTTGCAATTTTTTTCCATTTCACATCACCATAATCACCTAATAAATATTTAAATGGACCCATTTGCTGTAACTATAAAAGAACCGTGTAAACTTGTTGTCATCTAGACACATAAGCCGCAGTGGAGTCAATGAATTTCAACAGTCACTTAATATTGCAAGCCACAAGCTACCTTAAACCTGCCAGCAACTGTCTGCCAGGAAGCTACTGCAGCACCAGGGCTACCTCCTCCAGCCCAGGACACGAGATTCATTATGAATGCTAGCATTGCTACTCTAATTAGGCCTGGGAGAGGTTTAACAACCATGCTACAGTCTTGCTGCTGACAAATATAAAAATAAAGCCTTGTTCAAATTAGCAATGTGAAGTGAGAAGGCCTAGAAGCAGCAACTGTCTGACCAGTAGTGAAACAGTTTTAATCTATAGTGAGGTTATTTTGCTTCATAAACTGCTAGTATGTTACCTGCAGGAGGTCTCCCTGTAAAATGAATTATAGTAAGCTATATGTGATAATTAACCGTGCATTAGCAAATATCTTGAAACAGGGGGGCTCTGTTTTCTCTGTATTTTGACTAATAAAAGCATGAATTTGTTCAACAAATGATCATTTAGGTTGTGGAATGCTAAGCATATTGGAAGAACACAGTAAGCAATAGAATATTGTAGGTGGACTAACAGTTTCCTTACAAAAACAGGCTGTTTAATAGGCTGGCTCCATACTACGTTATTCACAGTACTAAAAACCACAGTGTTGGGAAGACAAATACAATATACATTTAAAATAATATAAACCTTGTACTCATATTTACTTTAAAAATGCCATGGATGTGACAATAAAAAAAAAAATCCATAAGCAAACGTTTATTTCAGAAAGAGAAAATCCCAAATGACTCTTTCCAGAATGTAAACAGATAGTGAGGCAATTGGTATGGTCATCTTCTCTAGAGGGGAGAAAAATGTGGCTAGGTTTTAAAATAGTCTACATCATATGAATGTGAAGCAAGGCAAAAAAACCCAAAAAAAACAACAAAAAAAAGAGTATTATGTATATTGCTTAACACAATAAAAATGAAGTGGTGCATAATTTATTTTAGCTTCAAATACATCTTACAAAAACACATGAAACCATAAGGCTTTATGGAACTGTGGCTGTACCAGCTCCCCCTTGGCTGTGAATCAGAGGTCAGATCCACTGCAGCAGACACAGATTGACAGTCTGTGTCTCTTCATTCATACTGGATGGACTGGAGCCCAAGATTCCAAACATCACAAACTGAAAGTCATTTAACTCCAGGTTAATCTATCAGCTTTAGCCAGGCTCCACGTGGTAATGACTCAGTGTAGGATTTGGCTGTGTCACGGGTGGATACCCATCCCCAGTGATGGGGTAAAATACAAGTTATGGGACAGTTCATAAAGATCAGCACTCAGAAGTCTCTCAAAATGCTGAATATCTTTAAAACACCAGGAATGTTCTCAAAATGTAAGATAAAGCCAAGCTCAGCTGTATGTGTCCATTTCCCTCCCCCAGCACAGCTCCCACCTGCCCTGTTTCTAATATCTGTTTAAACTATTCTGGGGGCCAGTAGATCCATATTTATCATATACATTAAATATTTTCTTTTTATAGAACTAAACAATTTTTGCAATCAATTACAAAAGATGGAAGGAGGAAGTATATATGCTGAGGAAGTATATAGAAAGAAGAATAGGCATTCCTCTTACAGAAAATACTCTATATAGTAAAAAATTACTACAAATGAATGGCAAGCATATGGCTACAAGTTATTTCTTCTACTTCATTACAGAAAGATAAGAAATTACCAAAAAAATTTCATTCTTCCAAGCTAGTACAGAGATTCTGTCACAAGTTTGTAAGTGCCAATCATCTGGTAAAGGAGAATGAGTTTGAGATCCTGTTTTCCCCTGGATCTCCAACATAAGAATGTCTGCCTTACAAGGAATTTAAATATATTATTTTTCAATGTATCTTCCTCTCAACAACATGATTTTTCACTCTAAGTTAGGGCATTAGATAATTTTAACCACTGCAATTTGAAGGTGACCACACATCCATAATGTCGCAGTTAATAAAGTTTGAAAATCCAGTGTCATTTTTAAAATCTGCTTTTCAAAAAGAAAACCAAACCCTTAAATGTTTTTACCATTGCACTAACCTTCAGTTCTCTAAGGTAAACGAGAACTTAGAAAGTAATGCCCTGTATTTTCTCAGTTGAATTATATTTATAGATTTCCAGGCAGAGGATAAGATTGCCCCCTTTTGGAATTTTTCAGAGTAACAGTCCAAATAAAGAATTGGGTGCAAAGCATTCCTAATCCCTACTCAAGATATGCATCTCATCAGGGATTATTTCTGCTTCATGCTGTTGTGTTCTCATGTTACTGTGTATGTGGCTTCACATTCCTTATTAAAGCAACAGGCATGAAAGAATTCAACTGCTCTTGCCAGCAACCACAGAGGAACAAAATCTGAAGTCAGATAAAGGTAAACATATGGAACATTCTGAGGAATGCAGTAGTAAAGATGGAACATATAGCTGAATTCTCCCCTTCTCTGCTCTGTAAGACAAACTTTAGAGACAGTAATTTCTAACTACAGGGTCTCATAAAGTAGCATTCTCTGATAAAATTCACAGAGAGCATAGCATTCTAAATAAGAAATGGAATGACTGAAGTGCTGAAAACAATCAGGACAGTCCTTCTGCTCCCAGATTTAATTTAATAGCAAACTCACCCTTGGTGTACTGATCTTGTGGTTGAGAGTTTTTTGGTTTTTTTAATTGGTCAACTTTAACACATTTAACACTAATGACCTCCTATTTAGGGAGGTCCAAAAAAAGCCTAACCACTAGATCAGTAATCAGGTGTGTTAGTCCTTTAAAGAGATGTTCATGACCCTAAGCAGAACATGCCCAATAATCAGGAGTCTGAATGGACATCTGTATTTTCATTGAAATCTTATTTTTATTATTACAGTGCCATAATGCCAAATATATCAATAATTTGTTACTGAAAACAATGCAGTTTAGTCCCTCTAAGTAGTTAATAATTAGTATTATTTGCAAATGAGCATCATTAGTCTGTTACTTGATCTGTATCATCTTCTAGTTTTAGAAAGCTAATCTTTTATATAAAGCACAATTAATTGCATTGATTTGCACATTTTTGTTTCAAAACTTATTTCCCAGGTGATACCTTTAAAGCTCTTTCAGTTACCAAATTCCATACATTCTCATATGAACCTGGTGGTTTAAAATTAGTAAAGAGTTTTATCTAAATAAATATATTAGTATGGCTTCAACCAGAAGTGGTTCAGCAGCCAACTCTGCAAACATGGAGAGGTGTCCAGATGGAGGAAGGCTGATAGACTGACACAAACCAGCAATAAGATAGAAATCAGGGAGTATTAGTGGGAGCTACACTGATGTATCTCATCATAGCTGAGACAAGACATCTGCTCAAGCCAAGAAAGAAGGGCAGGGAGTCAGTGCCCCACATCTGACATGAGGAAAATAGAATATTCAAGGTGTGCAATTCTCTGAAGAGCTCATTGCCCAAATTGTGTGGGCAATATTAAGTAACTCCATCCCATATCTGTTCCACTCACAGACACTATGGAATATAACATTTAGTTTTCCCTCCTATCACAATCAAATTATATCACCAAAGACTATTGTCTTCCAATAATTCAAGTATAATTCAGTCAACTAAAACCAGATTAGACTAGTTCATAGGAAACAGCATACTTGAGTGTCACTACTGATTTTACACCCTACAGGACAATACTATAGAGCAGTGTTCATGTAGATGCTATAAAAATGCCACTGTGTCAATAAATTTCAATGCAAATGCCTCAGGAATAAGTCATGTCACTCATATTTCAGCTTTAAAAATTTTTAAAAATCATCAGTAACATTTTTCCTGTGGTTAATATTTTCATATTCTTAATCTCTGAGATACCAAACTGTTAAGAGTGAAGAATCCCTTACATATGTTTTATCGTTGTTTCACGGTGAGTAGATTATCACAATAAAGATGATTAGGCACTGCAAATTTTATGTCTCCATAAAAAAGCTGAAATCCCAGGTTTACTGAGTGGAACTCAGAGTAAAAACCACCATTACACATAAAGCACCAAGTGTAACAGGATGAACCGCAATGTAACTTTCCAGACTGTTTGCCCAAGCTGTTTAATGCCCTGTGTATTTCTGTTGAGGCAAAGTGAGAGCTTAAGTTGAATTATGTCGCTGCTGCTTTCAAAATACTTGAAACAGTTATTGAAACTGTAGCCAGTGTGTCATGCATTCCAATCCAGAATATAAGGATCTATGTATTTAGTGTCGCTGGAAGACTTTTACTTAGAGTTTTCCTTTCAGTGCTATGAAGTTAATCATAAGGAAGGAATGCACCATCTGATCATGTTAATTAGCTCAGTGAATATGACTTCTAAAGAGATCACTTAATGAGTCCTCAAGGATGCTGAAAACCATTTTATTAAGAGAAATGCTTGGTTTCCTTTACTGACGCATTCATTGGACCAAAAGGCTGTCATTAAGTAGTCTGGAGCTGTCTTGGTATCTATATATGGACAATGAAACCACTACAGAAGACACACTGTAAATTTAATAACCACATTTTATAGCCACTGAAAAATACAAGGATAAGGATAGAAGCAGATTAGTCATTTATGCTTTCAGAAAACATAAATTTGAACTTCTGAAGGCATAATTTTATACATATAAAAGAGATGAATCAATGCTCTGGATCACTGAGCTTAATTCTGTGCTTTTATTTTACCTCTTTGCCCTTAATGAAAGACACCAAGAAGCAATGCCAACTGATACAGAGTTTTGCTCATGGTTGCAAACGGGCTTGAAAAAATTGTTAAATGCAATAAACTTTTTAACTGCTCCCTTAGACAAAGAAAACAATGCCCCTGGGTTTGACCATGGCTCAGAAATTTTTTAGGATATGTTCTTATCTTTGCTATGTTTTGATTTACAGTCATCCCACTGTACCATCCTTTTTATGGAGTGGGGACTCCACATAGACAAGGTCTTAATTTAGTTATTCTTCTTGGGTGGGAGGTTGGCCAAACATCCCTACCTGCTGCTGCTATGAGGTCTTCACTGCTCATTCTTCCATAGGACATGAGAAACACGTTCCACCTGACAAACAAACTGTGCTCCTCCACTCCTTTTCTGTGCTCTAAGGAGGGGTGGAAGGCATTGCACCTGAAACAGCTCCAGCATCATGCACAGCTGTGGTCACAAGAACAGTGGTACTTGTAGGACAGGTAGGAATTCCATTTGTTTGTTCATTTAGAAAGAAAAAAACCACTGCATTCATTAGGAAACCATTCTGAACTTGACTGAGCTGATACAATGCCACAGAATTCGAGCATGTATAAAGAGATTTTTTCACTCTTTGTCAGTGTAGAAAAGAATGCTTATTATGTGCTTCCATAATCACATCTTTCATCCAAAATGAGAATATGTTGAGTAAACCCCAAAACAATTCATGACTTCTCTAGAGCAATTCCCACACTTCTCAATTGTTCTTCAGGCAGCTTAAAGGCCATGTAGCTCAGAATCTGCTGTAGGCTGCAGAATGTTTTCATTTGATTTTCTGGTGAGTTTCCACTCTGTTTTTTCAAGGTTGAAAACAGAGGATCCCCTACTGGACTCATGAATACATCCAAATGCTGGAGAATAGCTATAAGAGATATACAAGGATTGAAAGCTGTGTTTTCAATACAAAACTTTATTGTGTATATTAAACATCAACACAGCTGCCTTGCCTGTATTTTTCCAATATTCCTTGCATTTTTCCAATACCACTGACAGAGGTCTAAGAGTGTTTGCAAAAAATCATATATACAGCAGGGCCATTTAAGCAGTACATTTGGGTTGCAAAGCAGAAATTCTGCATGAGTGGGTGGGGAACATAGTAGAACAACATTTCTGCTTAGCTTTTTTGATAAATTATAGGGAAGTTTCACACTGATTCACCAATGGCTCCAGTTGATAAAATGTTGTTCACGTAAAAAAAAAATAAACTAAATAAACTAAAAAAACAGTTTAGAGTGCAACATGAATTTTGCATGGACTAAACTCTGCAAAATATCCTTAATATAACTAACAGGTGAAGTTCAATACTATTTTATATAGGAACTTTTTCAGTCATTAATCTGTGGGGAAATTTGTTGTCACTAAAACAAAAATCTGTCTTATTTTAGGGAGAGACCAAGTTTCTCCTAAAACCTAAAAATCGCTGAAGTTTTTGGATGTCATAGTAAAAATACCAAAACTGATTTGATTTTTAGAGGAAAGGATTTCTAGTCAGCCCTAATAATAGGGAAAATTCTCTGTCATCATTCAGTTTGGCTGAACAAGGAGTCCTCAATTTATCCTATAAATGCAGAAAGTACTTGTAACCTATATTTACAACCTCTAATAGCATCATCCACTAAGTCTACACTAGGAAAGCTGCAGGAACAATAAAGGCAAGAAATGCAAGAGAGGGCCTGTTGAGATTAGCAGTAAAGACTCATTTTAATTGGACATGCCATCACACTGAAAACAAAGGAAATGGGTATTAATTCCTCTGTGAATTACTGGCTACCCTTCTGTCATTGCTTGTATTGAGCTGACTACAAAGTTTTAGGTAAGTTCTGTGGAAACTTTCCTTATCCTAACCTTAAAATCATCAAACTGTCCTTAAAAAAAAGAAGCCAGTAAAACTTCATCCAGAACAGGGAAAGAGTACAGACAAGAATGTCATGCTACATCCAGGCCCATCAGTTAAAATCCAATATGCACGTGCAGGGCAAGTTTCTCCCATCAGAAGGAGCAGTCTCCACAAGACTATTTAGCTACATGATTCACTGTTTATCTAGAGCCTCTGACAAGATACAGTCAAATATCATTCTTTCAGAGAAGACAGACCCATGAAAACTTATGTCCTTCTTTTTCACTTCCAAAAAGTATCTTAATCAGTTTATGGAACATGAAAAAAATCAAGTCTGCTTCAGTGCCACATAAATATTCTACAAGTCTGAAGTGCTGTTGCTAGAGGAGGCTTTGAATCTGCTGCTAATAAACAGTGCTTGGAAAACATACTGAGAAGTAATTGCAGGTTAATAACCAGGTTTCAGAAAATCCAAAGGATCCTCTTTTATTCCATGTGTCATAGCAGTCTGAGTGTGCAGTACAATGCAACTTAATTAGCTCCCTTAATCTTACATTGGTTGGTGTTGATTGGTTCTATTCAAAACTGGTCCCCTGAAGTTTTTTATAACTCCCAGAATGACTGATCCTTTAGTTATCACAAACACACCCACATACACACCCACATATACACACCCACTCCCCTACCTTTTTGCAGAGAATCAATGGAAATAAGAACTTTTCCTTAAAAATAAACTCCAGTTTGTCTTGGACTGCCATAAACTCTATGCAAACTCATTCCAGGTTGCCAGTTTTTGGTACTGGTTTGCTCATGTGTAATGCAGGTAAGTGATTGCTATTAACACCCTCCTATAAACTGACTCTTGAAGAAAACAGTAGAAATATAAACAGTTCCATAAATAGAAATTATGAACATCCTGTCTTAAATATGATGATTACTTGTTTATAAGTATGTCCCATTAAAAGGTATTAACCACACATCATAGTATCAGTATACACTTGGTTTAAAATAGTAGCATTTACTTGGAAAGCATAACAAAAATGTTTCATCCCCAACAAATATTTCAAATTCCATTCTTCATATAAAATATTTTACATATTTAGAGAACAGCAAAGAAATAATCTGCTCATGCAGCACATTAAAAAAAAAATGCAACTTTCATTCTTCAAAGATGGAAAATAGTGTCTAGAAAAGCATGTAGCAATCTGCTCATCAGGTAAGTGAACTAAGAAATTATTTGAGAATACTTACATACAGTGACTCCAGTGGGCTTTGCCCCTTTTCACTTCTGTTATTCAAGGCTCAGCTGAAACAAACCATATTTGAGAGTTTGCATTTCCCCAGAGCTGCTCTGTCAGTCTGCAGTTCCTGAGATGAACTCTTGCAATAATTGATATCCCTCTCAGAGTTCTCCTGTTCCCCAGCAGAGGCTGCACAGCCTCTCTGCCATCTCCCACTTGCTGAGCTTCTGCAGCAAAGAAACAATAGAGGGGAAACCGACAACTGATAGTGCCCAACTGCCCAAGGAAAAGCAACCTGAGACCAGAAAGGAACACATTAGATGGTAAGGGTGCACTCAAGTGTGTCATCTGTCCTCCAGTGGCATTTTGAACCCTCAGAAAAACTGTAAAATACTGACACTAAGCTTGGGAGGGCACAACAATGCTGGAAAAAGATTTTAAAGCAATCGTTCTCACGAATATCATGATATACAAAAAGATGTTCCTTTAAAATTAAATCTTAATAAAAATTAAAATTCTCAATTTCTCTTTACCAGGAGAGCAGCAAAAGCTGAAATACTCCTGACAGATACTATGTTCCCTTCAATAAATTAAATTACCCTGTTAATATTAGCACCATCATGTGGACAATTATGTTGCATGAGGATTAGAAGCAGTGTAACTATGTAAATAATAAAATTTCTGGTTTGAAGGAATAATAAGAAATAATTCTGATATTCTGATGAAGGGCCATCTTTTTAACACAGTCTCCTAAATTTATTCTAGTGTATGAGAGACTTTAATTACAATAATTTCTATGGTGAAACAAGTGTACAGATTAATTGTACCATTAATCTTCCGTTCTCCATGAGAAAGATGTCTCCTCCTCAAAATTCAGTTATATGAATCAATAATCATTCCCACAAGGCCACTTATTTATATAGTGGTAAATCTCATTCTACATACAGGAGTTCACAGAAATTTTATCAGATAGTGCTAAGGTTAAGAAAGCATTCAATTTGAATGGAGACTTCAGATTAGAATTTAAATCTCCATTGGAACATAATTAATGCACTAACATCTATTAATAACCACAAAAACTGCTAGAAGAGGCAGTTCTGTTACTACTTTTTAACAGTTCAGTAAAACTCATTTTTATAGACAGGACTAAACATTTCTAACACTTACTTTACAGCCTCCTCTGGGATGGTATATACTACTGCCAACTCAGCACCACTTCCTGACACTTTAGAGAAAAAAGAAAGAAATGTTAAACACAGTGGCAGAAGAAAGTTTAAGTGCCTTGATTAATTTTTCTGCATTGGAATCTGACCGAGATAACACAGCTTTTATAAGAGGGTGTTACCTTTTCAAATTTAAATCAATGAGCTGGGATTTCTGCCCCTCACTCTCATTGTAGAATACACAGTATCAGAATCTTGACATTTGGATCATTTGCACTATTGGGAAGAAATAATGACTTAAAGACAGAAAACAAATAAGGATATAAATTCAACAATGTCAGGTAAATTCTCAAGAAAATATTCCTATCTAATAGTCCCCAAACGTAGTGCTCAGGTGCCAGAAGTCCTTTAGGACATAAAGTGAAGATATTCAGCAGCTAGAATCTCTTACTACCTCATTCACATGGCAGTGTTGGAGAGCAAGGAGACAAAATAATCACAATCCCAAGGGTTTAAGCATGACCTTCTACAGACAAGTCTTGCCAGTGAGAGGCTGTTTTCACTCCCCTCATAATAAGCTAAAGGAGAAGGGAGGAGAAAGGAACCTGGTGGAGATTTCATTGTACCCCTTGTTTGAATGAAAGATCTTCTGGTGTGATTCAAAGAGAACATATTTCACTGTAAATCTTTGTTTCTTATGCTTCATGCAGAGAACTGACAGAAGACAACCTATTTCACATCTTAGGTAAAGAAAAGCCTCCCACAGTGGAGCTATTTACAACTACTACAAGAGTAGATTGTGGAGATGCAGCAGGTAGAGCTGGAAGAAGCAGTGGAACATGCTGTGTCCTCTATTTCACAGGGAAGGCAAAAAGCAAAGAGGAGACTAAAGTAGTGGCCATTTGGACACCCTTTTAGAATGCAAAATGAAACAAGGTCTTAAGGCACACTCCAAATGGTGCTCAAGGGTCAGGGCAAAGGTCTTGGCCAGTGGATCTCACAGGAATTACAGTAAAACATACAATAACTGAGGCCTTGAGAGCCCCTGCTGAAGCCTTTTCAAATTTTATGTCAAGACAGTCCTAAACTTTTCCCATCACCAAGGGCAAGCCATACTGCTGTCATGATATGAGGGGAGGGTCAATAAATATTCTCACTGTTAGAATAAAATTATTTATTAAGAAGTTCACAAGGTTCTTGAGACCTTCAGCCAGAGAAGTTGAAAAATTATATTCTGTTTCATTTTAGCAATTACCTACAAATAAAACTTGCAAAAATGTCAGGTCTAACTTTCAGGAGTGATTCAATCAGATTAGGCTTATAAATCACTTGGATGCATTTGAAATTTGTGATTGAAACTAAGCTAATCTAAGGAAAGAATATACAACCAAGCTTTTCTTAAAGCACTAAATAGTGTAAGTAGGCTAGAAAATAACAGAGATGTGAATATTGCTCATTGAAAAATTAGAAGGAATGGCAATGGCAGGATTCCTTACAACTTCATGCAGTTGTCAGAAGCAAAGGAATGAGGCTATTTTTAAAGCAGCTGCTGTTTATAATGCTCCCCTTCAGATCTCCACTTCTAAATCCCAGCCCATAGTGCAGCAGAGACCCTCAGCTAACACAAGAACATTCTTGAGTCAGTATTTTCCTTCCCAATTTTTCAGCTGACCTAAGCAGATCCTAGCACTTGCCAGGCTAAGATGACTCAGCACTACAGTTAGATAACATTTTTTTCTTTTTTCATTTTTTTTCATTTCTTCCTGAAGTTCAAATAATACAGTCTTTCACTCCTTTCAAGATCAAAGCTAAGCAGACAACGTTCAGCTCCCTGCTTCTCTGAAGCACCAATTATTCAGCCTTACTAAGGCTCAGACAGGAATGAGTCAGACCCTGACATCCAAAGAAAACAATGTCCTGCTGTGTCTATCACTATGCAGGAAAATTTGGACAGAAATTTCAGGCTCCCATGCATTTGACATCCAACTGTATTCCTAAACAAAGTTGAGTTTTCCCTTTTCTGGCTCCTCCTGGAAGTCTACCAGCTGCAGCAGGCAATCCAGAACTGCTTTGCTGAGTACCAGACCAGACTAATTTACTGTTTTCAAAAACCCTGGAGATACAGTTTCTAAGGATCCATTCAAAACCTCATATTCTCCAAATAGTTATCAGAATTATGGAGGCACTAAACCTACTGAGATAAGACCAAAATGGACATTCTCAATTTTCTGAGTCGTTGTGCATGTCCAAATGAAGGAAAATAATTTTTGCCAGAGTTTAGGCAGGTGTCCAGTATTCTGGACCTGATCAACACCCACAGAGAATCTTCCACAGATTCAAAGTGTAATTACTGAAATGTGTATGAAGCAAATTTACATTACCAATTTTACCAGTCCCACATAACCCTAGTTTGTGGCAAGGTGAATGTCACCCACTGACCACCTGCAGCACCAGGAGTATATTACCAACATTATGAAATCCCAAATCAATCCAACTGGGATATTTTCCCTGTCAATAAGAGCAAAAATGTTTTTTGCTTAGCAAATCTAATCTTTCCAATTCATGAGCAGCATGATTCTGCTTCAGAGATGGGGAAATCAAATCACAGGAAAGGTACTGGCTACATAAAAGTACCCAGTAGCTCGATGGCTTAAGGCTGGATTAGCACCTGAGTATTATTGATACAAGATTGTATTTTTACCAGGCTAATAAATACAGTGTCTGCTCATTCCTGTAGGTGTGTGGAAATCTCATTTAACAATGTCACATTCCTGAAGAGTGCAGTTGGCATAATGCAGATAATGCACTTGAAATAAACACACATTACCTTGTCATTTTGTAAATTAAGCTGCAGCTGATTTAAGATAGGGAAAAGGTAATCCCATGGAATGCCTTCACTTCTGATGCTGGTTTAGCCACCATCATTCCTGTCAAGCCAGACTAATTGCTTTGTTTTTGTGGGCTCCTAGGGAATAACATACTTACAAGTTTGGAAAAAATAACAACATTGACTGTGCTGACTTTTGATCAATCACCACCTAGCTGGGAATGTCAGACTTATTAAATGTCCCTTCTTTGCCAAAAATTAATGAACCAAAAATAAGTACCAGAGTTTGGAACCAGCTCTGTCTCAGCTATATTCAATGTCACAGTCATACTGGAGGGTGAGGAAAGGGGAAAAGGAGTGAAAGAAGAAAGCAAAGGTTAGTAATAATTGCAACACGTTTTCTTTTTCTTCATTGTTAAGTATGAGCAACGACTAGAACTTATAGTCACCAAAGTGAAGACAGGTCATGTTCGATTTTATTGATCAAAGATTCAAACAGATTAAAATTTATGAATGAACAATAAATAGCTCTTCCTGTCCATAATTTCACATATACATGGAGTTGAACAGAGGAAGTAAGCCAAATGAACCAGTTTATCATAAAACCAAATTCCTACCCCAAACTTCTGAAGCACTACAAATTAAGTTGTAGTTTCCCTTCAAGTTTTTAATTTTTTAGATCCTTGTGAATTTTCAGGAGACTGTCTCAAAGTCTTTGATAAACAACGTTCTGATGAAAAAAATATTAAACAGACTTTTTGTATTAAGTTTAAAGGAAATATTCCAAAGTCTAAAAATACCACCAAGAAATTTTTAATTAATCCAAAGAGAAATGATTTTTTAATTGCCCAGATCTTTCCAAATTTTAGCAGTAACATATATGTTGGTTTGATTTTTTTAAAATTCGGTACTATTGCAGCGTCTTTTCCTTTTATTTCCCAAGATCTTTTGGCAACAATAAACTTATTTGATTTCCTTTTAAAAAAAGGTCAGATTGTCTCCAGACAATTAAAAGGAACCATGCTGTTTGAAGTAACACTGCCATTATCCTGCTAATGAGCCCTTGTAATCCTGAAGTTATGGTAGGAGCAAAAGAACTTTAGTGCAATGACAGTCAGTCCCACAACATTTGAATGTGCCATGTCAGAAGAAAATTGCAAGGGGAAATTGCATCCATTAAGATTATATTCTTGAATCATTTGAAGGTTAATACTTTCAAAATAAATAAAAGGTCAAAAGCACTGCAGGTTTGCATTTCTCAGGTAAAAGCCTCAGACTGTGAGCCATTCACCCAGAATGGTTTGAGGTTCAATCAAAGGCTCAAAACATAAATTTGCAAGAGCCAAGAAAATAGACTGGATTAATTAAATGTTTTATTTAATAAGAAATTAAATCTGAAAAATTTCAGAAAGCCGATTTGGCACCCACTTTCCACGTGGAGTGTATTACCTTTTTCTATTTGAAACATCATCAGATTTCCACATTTCTTTATAAATCTAAAAACTTAACATATTTCAAAATACATTCTAGTGTGTTTTCTTTGAATATTGAAATTAGGAAGTGATTGGTTAACCACTGTCCCACACCATGGCCAGTTCTTTCACAAACTGTGTGAAATAATACTTCTATTCTTATATTCCTTCTTTGCAGTTATTTTGGTCTTTACATTTTGTGCTTGTATTGAGGGATGAGCAAACTCCACCTTTTTTTCTGAGTTTTCTGGAGTTTGAAAGGGGTTAAGGGAGGCACTGCATGCACGGTGTATCCACACCTTAGGCATTGGCCTTTTCCAGGCAGCAAATAAAAAGTGATTTAGCAAAAACCAGCTGTAAAGGGCGAGGATGGGGCTGCAATGTCACACAGTCATTGTCAAGGATTTCTTTTGCTGGCTGTTACTTTGCAGATTGAGCTGCCAACATTACATGGAAAATCCTGGAGAGGAAGCAAATGATCCCTTTCAATTTCTGCCATTGCATTTATTTTGATTCCCTGGGGCTTCATGGAGGCAAATTGTAGCCAAGGCAAGAAGGGGAGCATGCTGTCTGTCTTCAGGCAGGTATTTTTAGTTAATTTATTAAATACTGTGATCTGTGGTAGTTTATAGTGCAGGTATCAGCCTCTGGATCCCTGCCCAGTGTTGTTTTGCTTTCACTCTTACTTATAAACACATCTACATGCAGATAAAAGCTTCTTTGTAAATTTTATTTATTTGGAGGTTTCTACATGTGATGGAAAAGCTTTAAATGGTAGATGCAGAACTAGCTTTGGATCTAGACAAATTTTGCACTCACCAAAACAAATAGGAGCCAAATTTAGAAGCAGTGCCATATGACATGCTCTCAGGGAGTGAGAGGCTGGCTGTAGGCCCAGATCTGACAAAGATCTTTTGCACATTTTTATCTTTATGCTCTGTGAATAGTCCCACTGATCATCCTGTCAACCTGAAGTACTAAAACATCATCAGGTTGGCCCGTAAGTCTTAAAAAACTGATTTTTAAAGGAAAGAACTTTTTTTAAAAGGTATTTTTTACTTTGCCTTCTGCTTACTGAGCCTTAAGGAAACATTTGTGTCATGTTTTCCAGTCTTTTTCTTTGCAATGATAGAAACTAATTTTTTTTTTCTCCTAAAATGAATCTGGATGTTCTCATGCAGACTTAGGACTTTCAGAGATGAGACCTTAGACAGATGTCACACGTTGTAGGATTCTTGGTAGGAACTGAGAGAGTTGGCACAGACAGCACAGCACAAACACAGCACTTATTAAAAGTTTGCAGAATGCCTTGGATCATAATTTCTTTGGGGCAAGGGTGTTAATTGTATTGTGGCTAATTGAATTGATGCACGTGCAGTTGTGTATGAGTGTGTGTAGCTCACTCTTCTGGTCCTGTCTGTGTTTGCTTCAGTCTTTTCATTGCACAATTTTCAGTCTGTCATGCAGCTGGTCCAAGGAAAGTACCAGTGAATTAAAGATAATTACAGGCCAATGACTAATGCTTTTATTCTGTGGAAATCATGGGGGAAGTGGCAAAGAGTCTGTTTTAACTCCAGAGCAGGTGTCTTTTGCAGAAAGACAACATACCCACAGCAGCAAGGAAAAAAAGCTCTTAAAATTACTACGGAAATTCTCCAGATAATAACCAGAAAATTAAATTTTGTGTAAACGGCGACAAAAAACAATTAGCATGTAGCTGGAAAAACAGAGAAGCAAGCATTCAAAGAGTATTATTGATGTACTTTAATTAAAAATTAAAGTAGCTTAGGGGCTGACCTAAAGTGTTGGCAGTGAAATCAAACTAAAGCCAAGAATGTTTGTTTTACACACAGCACTTTGCAGCCCCAGCTGCCATCAGCCAATACTGCTACAAGGTTCTACAAAGAGTGCAATGACACAGTCTCTGCCCCAAACAACCTTGATTTAGTGTAACAGAAAGAGGGTGAGTTTTACACATGGAGAAATAAAGCCTAGAAAAGGTGGTCATTCCTCTGAAATAAAAAAAATATTTGTGAGAAGAGATGAATACAGATCTCATGTCCAAAGAGAATATTGTGCCTTCAAGAGCATTCTTTCTTGACACTCCTTGTGACAGCCCACACTGTTACTTTTATTGTATAATGGAATATTTTTATTGCTGTTTAACTGAAGAGGTCAGTTAAGCACATATTTACCATATTGTTTTTTCAGAATTTGTCTCTGCCACATTTTTAATGTCTACATGTCCTCTGTGATTATTGTAGAAGCCCATGGAAGGATAAGACATGAAAAGAACTGTGACTTCCATTAAGATCTATCTTAAATATAAATCACCAAACAAATAATTTCTTAGGCTGCAGTACATAGAAGCACCAAGAGCACAGTGAACATTTTGTGAAGTAAAATTTCTTAAGAAGTTTGAAATTTTTTTTTAATTAGCACACTTAGATATTAAAAATTATGGAATTTACTATGAAGCAGAGGTTTCATATATATATTTGACTTTGAAGAAAGCACTTAATACAGAATTTATTGTACTTGCAGTTAGTATATTAACATTTTTGTCATCAAAAACTGAGGCTGACCAGGAAAATCATCAAAAAATAAACATTTTTAAAGACAAATAAAGCCATTTTTATTTAATATTAACATTTTAAATTTAAACTTCATCTCCTTATAAATCCCTTTATACAGTTACATAAGAAGTCAAAATAGTCTTTCTTCCAATGTTGCTTTCATATATTTGATAGCCTCTCTGTGTAAAAATCTTGGTAAATTATTTAAGGTTTATTTTTAATATGAAAAATCAGAGAAATCTTGTATGACTTGACAGACCATTTCAGCAGTATTGCCATGCTGCCCTCTGGAGTACACTGACAAAGCACTGCATAGTAAAAGTTTTGGAGGCATCTGCTGTTCTTCTTTGCATCCAAGAAAATTAACCCTGGAAAAAAAGAAGCCTTAGCTAAACTCATTGAAAAGCAGGATGAATATGTAGTGTTTTGCTTCACTTAGCTCAGAATTTTTGGGCATGTTTTCACTAGATATGTATTACTATGGAGGATTTAATCCCTGGCTAAATCCTAAAGCCTTTGATAAAGGTGTAAGTGATTATTGTAGGATCACCTCAGTGCTTGTATTCAAGTTCTTTAATGTAGATTTTAATTTTTACTTTAGAATCACCAGATTGAGGTTTCTCAACATAACTGATTTTTGTCATCTGGAGGTCCAAGAGCAGTGTCAGATTGTCCCATTGAATCCAAACTTTGTGGCTCCTTTGTGAGAATGCAGTAGGTATCAGAGACATCAATAAAACACATTTTCCCTCACAAACTCAAAAAACCCCGAAACATTTGAAAGACATATGCATCTGTTGTTCCCTGAATGAATTGATCTTTCTCCAAGGTGTGTCTCATGGAAAAACTAAAAATTACGTTTTACTCCTCCTTCTTCTCCCTCCCTTCCCCAAATTGCCTTAAAACCACATAAGAAATGAAAACAAGGGTCAAGCATTTATGTTATCTCTAAGTTCTGGGGAAAAAAACCCAAACCAAAATACCAAAAATGTGGAGTTTAGGCCCAGTTTGAATTTATTCTCTTTTTTAGGAGTCTCTTCCTTAATAAAGATGTTTAGTAGAAAGATTCCCAGGTGCAGATTGTCAATAGCTGGAATTGGAGTTCAAAGACAGAAGAGGTCCACAAACAGAAGTTCAACAAACCCATCCTTTATCTTTTGTAGCTGCTTCTCCAGTACAGGGAGACTTTAAAGTGTATATAATTCATGTTTATTTCTGAGTGCTTTCTCTGCTTCCACAACTGGAAAAAATGCACAAGTTAAAAGGAAAGGCTGTTATCTCCAAAAGTGGTTTTAGGGACTTTACAACACTTGGGAGCAGCTAATTTAATTGTTAGAAGTTATTAATTATTTTAGGTACTTTTCCATTGGTAGTCAACAGGAATTAGATACCTTGTTTCTTTAAGTCTCTTTTTAATGTAAAAAGGTGCCTTTCTTTGTGTGCCTAAAGACTTATGAAAATCTACTTTTTCTTAACTCTAGGGTTTCAGGTCAGGCAGAAAGAAAATGTAAACTAAGTGTCAGAAATTGCAGATCATCTACGGACTGACATGCCATGAAAAATTAAGATCCTGACAGGAGCCTGCAACATTCAGTATGGTGAGAACATTAAACTGCATTTCAGTATAAGCAAGGAAAATGCCATCAATGGGAAAAGCTACCTGTGAAAATGCAGGGGCTTTGTAGGGAAACCAGAGAAGTCCCCAAGATAATGACACTGATGGAGACATCAAGGCATTGAGCTGATAGGGCATGAAGAGAGACAGGAACTGGCTGAGATGGTCTCTAATTACCATGGAAAACCCACATAAAGGGGCATTCCCAGACACTGAGGAAGTCAGGTTTGAATTGTCACTGAAGGTGTCAGGGCAGAATTCTAGTTATAAAATTATGACTACATACACAGTTGTTTTTCTCAAAGAATATCATAAGCTCTTACAAACATTTAATTAAATTGTTAATTACTTCACAGTCCTATTGGATAAGCAGCAGTGTAACCACAGGTAGTTCAGATGAGGAATCAGAAGTGTCCTGAATGCTGTACCTGTTCAGGTTTGCACCAGATCTTCACTCTGAATTCTGCTTGGAGAGCAGCTCAGTTGGTAAGTGAGTGATGATCAGGTTTTTGATGACTTTTGATGGAAAAGCAAGTAAGCTCAGGTGTTCTGTTGTTTATATACTAAGTAGACAGTACTGCCTCCTTTATTCTGGAGTTTGACCTAGTAAAACTCACTCTGACTTTTTAGAAGGCTTAAGATCCTAACTCCCTCTAGCAATTTTTAAAATTCCACCTTCCATTTATAATCTCCAATGAGAGAAGGTTTAATATTACTAAATAATTGTTTGGGGAATTTTTTCCCCATACAAGTGACAAATTATTTGTGTACATATGACCTGCATGATGAAAAAACCCCACATTATTAGTATGACAACCTTTGGGGTTTTTTGAGAAAAGATCACATCAGCAAATAAATCCATGTTATCCTGGTAAATATTTTTAAAGAGGATGCAAAACCAGATCAGAGCAGAAAAGTAGCTTTACTAACAGCTTCTACTGAGATTAAATACATATAAATATATGTATATATCTCCCAAGACAAAATACACAGCTTCATATAATCTGCTAAAGAGAAAAGTAAATATTTTGCAACCACAAATGAAGTCAAAGCATAACATTGTGGTGAGACTTAAGAGGAGTTAACAGACCAAAATGTCTCATTATTTCACAAATTATAGCAGCATGAAAAAACACTCCTTTAGTTTCAGGATACTTAGGTCTGTTTCATGAAATAAAAACATGTGATTAAAACAAAGCAGCGTTTCAAGGGCAGCTCTGGCCACTGGCTGAGCTCCATGTGACCGGCACAGAGTGAGTGACACCGAGCCCACGCTGCAGGTGTGAGAAATGGGCTTGTGCCACAGAAATGGGCATGTGGCACAGAAATGGGCATGTGGCACAGAAATGGGCTTGTGGCACAGATAGGGGCTTGTGGCACAGAAATGGGCTTGTGGCACAGAAATGGGCATGTGGCACAGATAGGGGCTTGTGGCACAGATAGGGACTTGTGGCACAGAAATGGGCATGTGGCACAGATAGGGGCTTGTGGCACAGATAGGGGCTTGTGGCACAGATAGGGGCTTGTGGCACAGAAATGGGCATGTGGCACAGATAGGGGCTTGTGGCACAGAAATGGGCTTGTGCCACAGAAATGGGCATGTGGCACAGATAGGGGCTTGTGGCACAGAAATGGGCATGTGGCACAGATAGGGGCTTGTGGCACAGAAATGGGCTTGTGCCACAGAAATGGGCATGTGGCACAGATAGGGGCTTGTGGCACAGATAGGGACTTGTGGCACAGAAATGGGCTTGTGCCACAGAAATGGGCATGTGGCACAGAAATGGGCATGTGGCACAGAAATGGGCTTGTTTCACAGAAATGGGCTTGTGCCACAGAAATGGGCATGTGGCACAGAAACGGGCTTGTGCCACAGAAATGGGCTTGTGCCACAGAAATGGGCTTGTGGCACAGAAATGGGCATGTGGCACAGAAATGGGCTTGTGGCACAGAAACAGGCTTGTGGCACAGATAGGGGCTTGTGCCACAGAAATGGGCATGTGGCACAGATAGGGGCTTGTGGCACAGATAGGGGCTGGCACATGGACACAGCTCCATGCACAACATCTTCTTATGCCTGCACCGAGGGTTTCTCAGGCCAGGTGATGCAGAGCATGCTTTAGGTTCCTTTCACTAACGCTCTGGATTAAGGTATTAAGGGTAGAAATGGAACTGGAGGCCTTGGTCTGGCTTGCAGTGGGTGTGAGAGCCAAGCTCTGCCTCAGTGACTCCTGCAGCTCCCCTGCAGGCCGCGGCCCTGCCAAGTGTAACTGAACTGGAGGCCTTGGTCTGGTTTGCAGTGGGTGTGAGAGCCAAGCTCTGCCTCAGTCCCTCCTGCAGCTCCCCTGCAGGCCGCGGCCCTGCCAAGTGTAACTGAACTGGAGGCTTTGGTCTGGCTTGCAGTGGGTGTGAGAGCCAAGCTCTGCCTCAGTCACTCCCTGCAGCTCCCCTGCAGGCCGCGGCCCTGCCAAGTGTAACTGAGGGGAGAATTGAGCTGCTCAAACGTGTCCATGGTGCCAAACCAACCGAGCAGCTGCCAGGGAATAATGGCAGTGCTGAGGGCAGGAGCTGAGGGTCTGCACAGGCCTTGTCTACAGACTGTCTGCCCTCCTCAAGTCAAAGCTATTCGTGTTTCCTACTTGCTCTAATGTGCTGCAGACAAAAAGGGCCTTTAACTGGTGAATAAAATAAATGAAATGCTCACCAGCTGGGGCTCCTGCACTTCTCCATGCAGTGTAGCAGTAGCCTTTTGTTTGTGCTAGACCTAATCTTGAAGTTTCATGGGGCAGAGGGCAGATTTGAAAACATTTCAGATTTTAACACAGAACATCATTATTGTCATTAATGAAGTAGAGCTGAATAGCTTCCAGGCTAGTTATGACACAGAAATACTCATCTTTTTGCAGCAGGGTTAGTAGTAATTTAGTGCTTCATATTACTGAAATTGGGAACAGGCTTTCTGGCTCATACACTTACTCCATCTGAGGGAACAAAGGATGGCTTTTCATTTCCCAGATGAGGAATCAAGATCTGGAGTATCTTCTGTACTCATATTGGAAGGAAGGAACTTAAACTCTGGTATCCTTAGCTGCACTGCCTTTGATATCAGGAATACAGCCCTGAGCAGCTCGTACTCTGTGAGTTGTGAGTGCCCTTGGTGAAGTCCTACAGCTCTACACTTTCAGTAGAGAAAAACTTCTTAACACTGAATAGCCTTGATTTCTGGTATTAAAATGGAAAACAAGACATTAATCTTTCTATGGGACAAGTAGATTCTTTGAACTCCTGCTCATATACCTGTATACTATTTGAAAAGTGTAAACTTCACCAGAACAGATTCAAATCCCCTGGCAGCCATTTTTGTTCAGTTTCACAATGAAGATGTAGTGAAAATCAGTTGGACTGTTTTGATTGAAAGTCATTTGGTTTCAGAAAGATCTTTAGATGGGCAAATTATTTATAAGAATTGGATGGAATCTCTAAACTGGAAAAGGTTAGAATTAATTAATCAGACTTGCAGTTGAAATAACACTTTCTTGGTCTATTTAAATAGTAGAAGTGTTTCAATTTCAGTTCGTTCTTTCCCATCCCTTGCATTAAAAAGACATTGTCTTTTGAAAAGGTCTTAAATACAGTAAAATTAACAGGCAAACACAGGAATAAACACACTGTGAGGCACTTTTGTTTTGGGAGTTCTATAACCAATAAGTCCATAATCACTGTAATCATTTATTTAATGCTAAGCATGTAGACCCTTCCATTTCCTCTGGGGCAGATTCAAATTAACTGCAAGAAGAGATTTCTTCCACCTCCAACAGTTTATTGCAATGTCTGCAGTTTCTGATTGGAGTTATATAGAAAGAGTTTGTATTTGTATGGTATTGTGTGATTTAAAACACATCAAAGGGATACTTTACATGCAGTATTACAAAGACCAAACTCATACTTCAAGTAATTTCTGGAAGAAACTATACAAACATTTTTCTACAAGGAACCATAGACTTCAGTATTTAGAATTTGAAACAAGAAATTATTCAGTGATTCAAATCTGGAGGGGATGTGAAGTAGGAAGAACATTAACTGATTAAGCAAGGATTTGCCCATTTGTTTCATAAATAAATTTTGCTTATCTAAAGCACATTCTTTGCAATGATCCAGAACCACAAATGGTTCAAAAGGGAAAGACTGAGACATGCAAGGTCTCCATCTGGGCCTCAGTGTTTCCTAGGCAGCCGTTGGACAGCATGGTGAAATACAATACCCAAAGGTGGGAGGGCAGAGACACAAAGTAGTCAGCTGTAAAATGAGCCCATTCTAATTATGCTAAAAGAGCCTGTGTCTTCAAACAGATGAATGTCATTTACTGAATCCTCCTTGAAGAAACTGCTTTCTAATGATATTTTCTCCGAAGGAAGATCCATCTTCAAATGCTTATTTCTATTTTCATTGAAGATGAGAATTACCTTTCAAAAAAAAAAAAAAAAAAAAAAAAGAAGAGTGGAATTAAAACTGCCTTTACAATTCCTATTTCTTTTCAAGAAGAGGGGATTGAAGGAAAATATCTAAAAGAAAGGAATCAGTCCATTCCTTCCTCATTGTCCTGTTAAAAATGGAGAAGGGCAGTCAGAATGAGAATTGCCCTTTTTTAAAGCTGTGTTAAAGCATAATACTCTTCTCATTACTGCATGAGGAGGACCAGTCTCAGATGAACTGACATTGTCAGAGTTACATGAGAGTCAGAGCAGGTAGTGGTAATTTACAACAGCCTTAAGACTGTCTCAAAGGCCATAATGTTGGGGGTTTAGTCTGTTTGGTTTGATTGTTTTGTTTTGTGGGGATTTAGCTGTTTCAGTACTCATCAGGATTATATTTTAGAATCTCAGTGCTGTGCAGTCCAGTTTCATGACTCACAGCATCTGTTACTGCATAGTGGCCAAGCATCCACAGAAATTATTAAAATTGCCCAGGAGTGGAGAGAAGGAGAATTCCCTCTTTGTCTGGTGCTGAATGCCACAGAGAAATGCAATAACAAAAAGCACAAGTCACACGCAAAGGTGGCCTGGGGTGTTGTGTAGAAGCAACATTCAGAGTGTAAGAAAGCCAAACAAACCTCTACTTTATACCCAGCACAGATCCCAAGAACAACTGAACAGTTTTTCTGTGACTGCTGAGTATGTCATCATTTCATCTTCATTTTGTAGACTTGGCTGAGAAACAACTTGAAAGCCAATGCTGCCACATTCCCACTGAAATAGAAGCTGCATCCATATGATGTGTGCACAGAAAAGACTTTTCCCACAGCTCTTATGCCTCCTGATAACCCCCAGAAGCCTCTGTACTCATAAAATGGACATGAGACAACACGAGGCTGGAGATACAAAGCATTTTGTGGGATAGAGTGCACCAATTCAGTCTCTCAGGGAGGAGAGTATCAAAGGTCCAGAGAAGAGTAAGAATGATCTGAATAACAGTTTGGAAGACAGACAAGAACATAATCTATCAGTATAGCCCTCTAAGCATTGTCCTGAAATTCTAATGGTATTTGATTGTACCTTTTTAATCTGAATTTTAAATCATATAATCGTCATCCTAAAGTGGCTTAGGATTTAATAAACAGACATTAGATATGGTTTTAAAGGTTGATTTAAAAGAGCCTTTTCCATCAATGAAAGCACAAACATGGGATATTTTAATGGAAAGGAAAAAAAAAGTGTTTTTTTCCTTAGAATCACTGACGAGAAACTTAGAAGAATAAATGTTCCAGGGAATGGACACTCAGATTATAATCATTCTAATATAGTAGAACCTCTGAAGTATGGCAGACTGTGGTGCACTAACCCTGGTACAGCACAGCCATGGCAATGAGCCTGTTCTTCAAGTACAATAAAGCAGAAACAGCAATCAGCTTGCCATGCAAAATGTCCTTTTTGACAGATAAAGCTCAGGAAATATTTTAAATATGCAGACTGCTCATGAGTGTTCTCATCTGCCTGGAGAGAAACTCATGACACCACACATAACATACACACTCTGGGGCATGGGGGATTCACTCCAAACTACTCCATTTATTCCAGTATTTAGCTGGTTAGGAGGGAAAAGACAGAACACTTTTTACAAATGTTAGCAATTTTCTGGTTGTTGGATTTACTTACAGTGATGGCTAGTTTACTGAGCTGCTGCTGGAATTTTTCTACAAAGGACACCTTGATATGCTTCATTTATATGGAACATCTGAAATGAATCACAAGGAATGGATGGAATTTTCAAAAGAAAAAGAAAATAATAAAACCCCCACCATAAAAACTAATTTTCTATAAATAATCACAATCAGGAAAACCTTTACCCCTGAGACAACCCAAGGCTGCTTTTTTAGTAGCTCTTTCCCTTGTGACAAGACAAGACTTTCCCATGCCACAAATCATTCCCATCCATAATTTTGACACAATCTGAAGGGAAGTCATCCTACTGCTGCAATGTGTCCCATTTTTCTTCAGGCTCAGATAGGAAAGTATTTGGATATTTTGTTGGTAAGACTTACTGAGCTTACAATCCTCAATTATGATCTTTCTGGCTGGTTTTTACACTTCAGACCAGCAATTTCATTTTTGTATTTAAGTCCTTGCTTAATTGATTTCTCAAACTGAATCCCTTTCTGGTTATGTTCTTTTATCTGGATCAGCTTCTGCAGTTACCATTGTGTTGCCAGGTTTGTATGACATCAATCACTGTAGAAGAAAGATGTTGGTCTTTCCAAAGATGACATAGGATGGATCAGTAAACTAGTGCTGCTTATTCAGGAATTGAATATTTGTTTTCTATTTCCTTGATCTTGATGAAATGGCCTTAACTTTGTGAATTTGTCCAACTCAATCTTTTCTAGAAGCTGATTTTAACTAAGTCTGATTTGTGAAGGGGGCTGTTTCCTACATGTTTCAGCAACCTCCTTTCTTGGATCACACCTCTCATTAAGGTCACAGAAAAAAAAAAACCAGCTTCAGATCCATCATTAACAGCTCCCTAATTGTCATTCAGCTTCTTATTCCATTGCTATGGTTGCAACAATAGGAAAATATTTTACTTGAAAGCAATATTCTTATACTAATGCCTGTCAAGCCTGTTTTGATTGCAGATTAGAAAAAACAAATAGTTTTTCTTCAGTGGGAAATAACTCCATTTACTATTGCTTTGGCCTTAGGTACATTGCAAAGAAAAGAACCAGCTGATGGCCAGGATTTTAGGTGCTTTTCAGTTCTTTTCCAAGTCAGGTGATTTGTGTGCCTGGTTTGAGTTAGTGACTGAATGGGACTGCACTGCACAAGGAATTCCAGTAATAAAAAACTCCTTCCCAGCCAATGTTATTGATCATCCATCTGTGCCAGATGCTGGGAGACAGGAACTGACACTGATGCTGGAAAACGTTGTATCAGAAGAGCCTGAATGCTGATTTGAATATACACAGAGATGGGAGAGGGAGCAGAAAGGGGAGGGAGAGCCAAGGCTGGCTGGCCTTTGCTCAGGGAGATCATTTTTAGGTACATCACTGCTGTATCTATGATGGTAACACAGAGGTGAAGGATTAGTTCCTGCAATCATTGCAGCAGTGAGGATGACTTGCAGGCTGAACAGTAAATCCAAAACAGGATTGATTCTGGGCTTTTCTTACACATAACAGTGCAAAATGACAGCATTCCACTGGTTCTGTTGTTTTATAAAGGTCATAAAATGTTAGCCCAATGCAGGGCAAAAGGAAATGAAGATTTGATCTGTAATCTGCTTCTTGTAACACCAGAGGGCTGTTGCAGATCTCACCAGCACTGCTGGTCGGTATCTTTATTAAATTCAAGAAACAAATGTTACAAATTTGACTTGGATTTTACTATTTTTAGCATTCCATTTGCTACAGGGTGAAATTGGGCTGAAGTGTACTTGGCTTGATGTTATTGTAGAGTTCTTGCATGTTGAAATGTAAAAGTGTTTAAAAATAGAAAAAGATTTGCTTTGAACTATAACAATGTGTTGCTTTCCTCTGTGCTCTCCTAGAAATAACTCTGAAGTATTATTCCTACTCTAGTTCCAAGCTATGTAATTCAATTAATTGGAAAAAAATGACAAAAAGTATTACTCCTTATGGTGTACTTTCACCAAATGGAGAAATGAAGACAGCTACCTAAATTATATAAAACTGATTATAATAAGAGATTGTCACAAATGTCTTATGAAAATCTGAGTGACTGCATTTGGCAGCAGCTGGTGTGACATTTCATCCTTTGTCAATAAAGGAAAGCAGTTTTACAAGGTCATGTTTTGGTATGATACAGAATTTATCAAACTACTTCATCTTAGGGGGACAAACCATGAAGTGACTATTCAGTTGCTTCAGTAAAAAGGAAAGCATAAATAAGAACTCATAGGTTTGATCCAAAATAAAGAGATGAGAGAAAATAATAATTTGTTTCATTTTTACTTTGAGTCATGTTTGAAAACAAAAACCAAAAAAACCTTTGAATCCTTAAAAAAACTTTAAATTTTAATTTAAACTTATAATTTTGCCTTCAGGGCTTAGTCAGATGACTACAGAAGTAAAAAGAGAACACTTAAAGGAACACTTAAAGCTTTCAGTGGATGTTGAATGATGCTTACGCTGCTTACATTCAGTTTATCACCTTGCTATAGAATATACTTATATAGAATATACTCAGCTATAGCTGAGGGAGTTTTCCCAATACTGTCCAAACTGAGTGAATAATTATCCGAACCTTTCCAGTTCCTGAGCAGCATCTCTATCTGGAGAAAAAGTAATGGGTTTTAAATGAGAGAAATGCAGAAAATACTTTTTCCTGAGTCTTCTCCTGCCAATATTTTAACTCTACCCTGTTCATGCCAGTTATGAGCCATGCTCGAAGTTCTCTTTACACATTTTGAAGTACTGGCCCAAAATTCAAATCAGAGGTCTTGTGGACTCTGATAAGTTTTCAAGCAAGTTTTGAACTATTTCAGCATGAATATTTTTTTTTTTTTAATTTCAACTTTCCTCTTACTGCAGCAGTAACAATTACAGCCATCAATAAACATGAGATACTCAGTGCTGACAGCCAAAGTTATTTTAGTCACATCCTACCTAACTGTACTCAGACTCTGTGCAGTTCCAATGTGTTTTCTCTTTGGCAGCCTTTTTTTTTGTGGTTCAGAATAATTTCCCACCAAATGTTTTATCAGCATCCAGAAGCTGGTCTCATAAAGCAAAACTGTAGTTATAATTCTTTTCATTATGAGTTGAGGGACTAAATATCGACCAAGAAATTGCCTTAGTCTTGAAAGTTGACAAATTTTTCCCATATGATCTCAGGAAAACCTTGATGGGAAACCATCTGTAAGCCACCTGAGAATTCTGGGGGTTTTATTTAATGGAAGGAAAGATAACCTACCCTGCCTGGGGATTATGGGCTCACTGAACAGACTGTCTCCTCTGATATTGTGTCACTTTTTTAGCATATTTTCTTTCATGCCTCTTGCCTGATATTGGAGTTTTTCATTGTTGCATTCTTACTTCACTGTATTTAAGCAGCAAACAGATCACAGGAACTGACCAAAAGTCACCACGTCACTCTGCAGAATCCTAAAATACAGAGAGCATACAGAGTGGATAAGAAATGTAATCTTTTAATCTAGTCCTTCCCCGTGCTGTAGCACAACTCTGGTTTGGGCTGTTTGGCCGGTGCTGAGCGCAGCACTAGAGGGCAGTGCCATATTGCACTTGCCGGGAAACCATCCCCTCCCGGCCCTGCTGAGCCGGGCTGGGACATGCAAACTGCAACATGGGAGGGCAAAATGCAGCCGCATTTCTTCTCTCAGCTTCTTTTCGGTCTGAAGCTGGTCTGAGATGCTCACACACCCCATTTCTCAGGCTGCAGGCATCCCCCTCCCCAGCGAGGGCCACCTGATTGAGGCTCTTTCTGTGTCTCCCAGGAAAACTGGAGAAACTATTAGTTCAGACACCAGCAAAATCAAAGTGCTTTATGCCTAATCACATTTAGACAAGTCTGCCATCATGAAATTGCACTGAATATAAGATAAATGTAAATTATGTCAAGGACAGTATACAAAAATGTAGTTTCAGTTGGTCTTACACTGGGGGTTTTTCCTTGGGTCTGAATTGAGGTAACTGTACAAGAAGCTCGGTTCTTATTGTCCAGAACAGATGTGGAACAGCCTGTGAACTCTTAAACACTTGCCTGGTTTGCTTGCAGAAGCTGCTGCTGGTAATGTGCTGATGTTAAGATGACAGGTGGAAGATGGAGCTGTGATTTCAGGAATATCCAAGCCATTTCACTTTTTTCTTTGCTTTCCCCAAAACATCTCTCGATTGTGGACTGAGCAGACTTCTTTGCTGGGATAAAATTTTGACTAATAAAGGTTTGTGTGAGTGAACTTGGACGGTCTTGAGTGAAGTTTAACCTGAAGGAGCATTGTAGAGTTGATCATATGCTCTTTATTTCATGAGAAAGTCAAAGTGTCTTGCATGGTTTTGTAGTGGCTGGTTCAGAAAACTTGAGTTTCACTTCCTGTTCTGCCTTTGGCTGAGTGGAACACTTTCTCTCATATTCTGTCTTTAGTGTGTAAATAATGCATGTGTTGAAAGCACATCAAGATAAACTAATGAAAGCAAGTCTTCCTTGCAATTACTACTGACTACTCTCATTTCATTTCAGCCATAATGGGGATTCTATCCTGTTCTTTGCACTTCATTACCCCACACTCCTTCAAGAAGAACCAATATTTTATCAACAGAACCAGAAAGCCCCTACAATTTTACACTGGTTCCTTTTTTCCCTCTAACTTTTCACAGACAGGGTCCTCACAGTGTAAATCTCCTCAGAGGCAAACCTTTATGTGCTGCTGCCATGAGCTATGTGGTGATGTATAAGGTTATGTCATGGCTGTGGCACAGCTGCAGCTGGCCTGCAGCTTCCCATAAATTTGACCATATCAGACCCCCAAACTCAACCAGCCTGGAAGTAAAGGGGATAAGGGGAGGATAAGAGGAGGATAGGTTGGATTCAAACCTAAACAGGGGACCCCCAGCCAATTCCATCTGATCCTAAGTTGCAGACACATCACTGGTCAGAGAGCTGGGCAGTCTGAGATCCCAACCAATCGCTGCCTAAGCCTGGGAAATTCAAACCCCCTATAAAAAGAAGTTCTGAGCAATAAAACAGGTTGTTTGTCCCTGACCCTGAGTGAGCCCTGTCGTTTGTCTGTCTCTAACCAATGACCTCATGAAATGCTTTAGTCTCTGGATAGCATGAATTAGGAAAACAATTATTTTTTAATAGCTAAATAAATTTGTTTTTTCAATTTTTTTCCCCGGTGTTTTTCCAAAGCTACGTGAAACATCAGGAAAGTATCAGGAAAAAGGAAACCAAATGCTGATGTGACTTCTCAGATAAAAAAAAAAGAAAAAAAGATACTGTGTCTGCATTGCTCCTGTTGTCCCTGCACAGACCAGTGAGCACTGTGTGCCTGGTGGTGCCCTTGTTTGTCACATGGTTACCTGTGGCCTTTTGCAAATGCTTTGATATTTCTTCCTGGCTCTCCTGTGTTTGGGTACCCAGTTTCCTGTAGTCTTTCCTCACTACTAAGCTCTATTTACTGCCCTTTTCCAGGTGCTGCTTTGCCCTCAGTTACTTCCCATGCATGCCTTTCTGTGCTGGAGTATTCCTGCTTTCCTTCCCCTCTGCCACATTCCAGAGTCAGATCCTGCTGCCAGCTGACTCAGCAGCTGCGGATGGAAGGTCATGCTGTAAGACAACGAGCCTGCCAATTTAGAACATCACCCACTGGCTCAGAACTCAGCAGTTTTGTTTGTCAGCATCCTCAAATTATCAGTATCTGCTGTCTAAAGCCCATTAAGTAACAATCCTATTTCTTGAGCAGACATGGTCGGCTCTCTGGGTAACTACTGAAGCCAAATTTAGGATAATACTGAATATATTTATTTCTATCCTGTAGTCCCCTTTGGTTCCCAAACTGTGGTTTGTGAGTTCCAACTCACTCTGAGTTTTCTCCCTTATGAGGCAGCATCACTTTGAAGAGTGGGTATTTCTGTACCTGCACTGTGCTGCCCTGTACAGCCACTCTTCAACACACACAGAATTTATCCAGGGGACAAGAGGCAGGATCCCTCTAAAGGATCTGCTGGGAGGGGAGTAGGGATATGGAGCAAAGCCAGTGTTAAAACTCCTAAGCAGTGTGAGAGGGGATGAGTTTCAAGTGCTGCCCATATGCCACACAGCTGTGAGAGGAGGAGGGGGTTATTTACTTCTGCAGCTTTAATACTTTTCCTCTGATTTATCCAGAGTATTACCTGCTCTGCAGCAGTGGAAAATGCTGATAGTAGTTGAAAACTGTTTAATTATTTCACAAAAATAAAAATACTATTTTCCTTATTTTTCAATGACAATTGGAGTGTTGTGCCCATTTTCTGCCCAAATCTGAAGATTTCTTTTCCTTGCTGCTATATTTTTCTTAGCATCTTTCTCTTGCTCCACTTTATTTTTAGTAATTAAGAATTAAAAAGTGGGATGAAAATGAGGTGGGAAAAGCTTAAATATTTTGTTTTTGCATTTGAAACCAACCAAATAACTATTTCTTAATGTATGCTTTAAAACCAAGTGAAAAATTAGAACTTATTTATTCATGTAGTCTACCATATTACAGATTTCACAAATACTTGAAGAAAACGAATTACTGTTTGTGGGACAATGTAGGTGAGGTAGACAAAAACACAATTTTGCTTGGTAAACAACAACTAACAGAGATTAATCCAAAGTGAAAGGCTCAGTATTTGTCCTTTTAACCTACCCAAAACCTGTGACATCAGAATAAGCTTCTACAGCATTTGCAATTTCCTCTGATATCCTCAGTGAAGCAGAGGAACTGTGTGGATGTTTCACTACCAAAAATAGACCTCAGTGTCCAAGCCTGATGGGATTTCATTCCTTTGATCTCTGCTGGGAAACCACTGAAGGTGTTTTACTGAAACTGCCATTCTGAGGAGTTTAAAAGGAACCTTTTTTGTTTTTCTACTTGTTTGCAGCTGTAAGCAACAAGCTTATTCCCAAACAAAATAATAAATGAGTTGGATCCTCTGTGCAAGGCAAGGGTGGAGCAATGCAGATTGTTCAGATTGTTATATTTTTTTACCTTTCAAAATATCAGGAGAAAACAGGAAACAGCAAAAATCAAAGCTATCTTATCTAGAATGCCCTAAGAACTTGATGTTTCCATGAGTGCCACTATGCTAAACTAACACAGTTTTCCAGCTTCACAAATCAGAAGACAGTCCCATTTCCTGGGACTCTGGCAAACATTTGTGTTCTTTCATTATTTGGTCCAGAAAACCAAAACATGCAACTTGTATATTTCAAAATATGTCTCTGCTAAGTGAAAAAAGAGACTAATGCCCCTTAAAAACTGCCCTGTTGTTTAAATGGAAGATTTTATTATAAAATATACTGAATTTACTTTATTACACAATTTTAAACAAAACCAGTCTGTTTTCAGAATGTTCTTGCCCTGCTTAACACTGACCAACATAATTTCATATTTACTACAGTCTTTTCAGTCTGTTTTTTTATTCTTCCCCCTCATTTTTCGTAATTTCAACAGTTAAAAATTCCAAAAGACACAATTCCTATTCCCACATATACATCCACAGATCCAAATACATATTTTGGGAAGGCAACCAAGAACTCCTGAAAGATTTTGTAATACATTAGAATGCACAAGCAGCAGCAGACATAAAACTAATAGATGGGCAGAAGATGATCCTTGGGAGTGCTGTTTGTGCTCACTGCCTGGAGCAGGAAGCAGGGCCAGGCTGGCAGCTCAGTGGGCTACGGTGTCAGAAGGTCAGATCACACACAGGGATTTGGGCTCATCCCAAATGTTGACACAGTATTGAAAGGGGAAGGGAAAGGGGAAGACATGTGACAGTAAAGGACATTGTATTCAGCAGTAAATGTTGATTGGAAATGGGATCAACACAAAAATTTGTTCTTCTGTTGCTAAATATTGAATTGGGCTGGTACTAAGCACCAGATATGGAGAAGAAGAGGCTACTTACTAACAGTAAATATCCTTTAATGTGAATTTAATTTTCATTAAATGTGATTGAATATATGTTCCTATCTGACAAATAAAGTCTCACCATGTATAAGGCTAAAATTTTGTGAGTGCTATTTGGCTTAGCATGCTGTCTTTAAAAATTCTGCCTTGATAGTTAAAATAAAACTACAGGATCATCATGGAATGCTTAGATATTCTAAATCTGCATTTCATCTTCTCTTTTGATTACATCTCAACCTTGCCCAGTTGGCCCTTTCCCAGCTTTTAACCTTTCAGATATGATCTGCAGCTGCTGGATGCAACAGGAAATGAGCAATAACAAATGGCACCAGTAACATTTCTGGGAGTGTGCAGCTCAGCCTCAGTTTGTCTGCTCTTGCTGTCCTTTTCCAAACTTACCATGCTTACACTCAATAATGTTATTGCCCATGTTATGCAATGTAATGCTTATTATAATATTGTTTCACTAACAAAGATTCAGAAAGTAATTTCTGAATGTTCATTTTAAATTTCCCAGATTTCTCACCAACCTCATACCGATAATTTTAGTTAAAATAAGAAACTAAAGCAAAAAAGCACCCAAGCATCTTGCCAAGAATGTCTATGTACCTGTTTCTAATACAGATCTTGGTTGTAGGTTTTTCATACATGTGTGCATCTCATTGTATCTCAGTTGACACATGTATAATTTATTGAAGATCAATATTTAATCAGTCATTAATAATGCTCTACAATGGTTTAAGAATGTCTTTACATCCAAAGACTGAACATATCAACTCTTTCTAGTCACAATCTTCCATTTAGAGATGAAGCTGCATCACACAAGACTGAACTTTTCTTCCCTAGTAATACAAATGAGTGTAGTAAACCTGACTTAAACTGAAGTGTCTCTGCATATTTATGTTACTTTAAAAGCCCACAGGGAACTACAGACAAGATCTGATGTTGCTTTCCTCTCACATCATTGCTTAGTTGCTTGTAAACAGTAGAAAAGCTGATTTTAGTATCTGCTGGTTAATCAAACATGTTTTAATTCAGAAAGTTGTGTACAGCACAAGAGGCTGCCTGTGCAATGGTTTCAGTATGGATATGTGAGCAAAGGCTCACACTCAGTGCAGGGTCTGGAGGAAATCAAATTGATTGGATTGACAATGGAGCCATTCAGCTTCCTGAACTCAGCCTCAGTATCTCAGCACACTGCACACACATGGATACTCTGTCTTGGTGACAAGTAACTCAGACAAAGTGAATTCATAATTATAAAATGCTCTCTCCTGCTTTCATTTCCTCAAAGACTAGACAGAATTACAAATTCTCTGGAGAAAAAGAACGAAACATGACCTCTTTTGTACATGATTCATCTCTGTGCACATACTCAGCTCACTAGGTACACATTGCTTGTAAGCATTTCAACTCAAATTTTAAGGTAGGTTTACAATTACAGGTAAGCTTTGGACTATTGTGGCACAGAGGTCAATTTTCTTCAGAAAGAATTGGAAATTATTTAGTTTGCATCATTGTTCCAGCATAATTCATCCTCAGATAGTCTCTTTTAAAAATTCTGCTGTATCATGTTGTGTAACACTGTAATATTCAATCCAGTGACAGCCTCCAAGTCAAAGACATTGAAAAATGCCTGAACTGCTGGCAGAACACAAGTATCCTGCTTAGTTCTAATCCAACTTATTATTTCAAAATCCTTTAAAAGTAAGGCAGCACATGGTATCAGCCTGTCATTTGTGACCTGCCCAGCATGGCACTTTTAAACCTAGGAGACAGAACAAGAACACTATATGGACAAAATAATGATTTATTGGAAGCAAATATTCACACAAGATATAAAGGCAATCATTTCAATTGATTATTTTTAACAAGACAAAGCTACTCCATTACCAGACATTCAGAAATAGGATTAGATTTAGGAACAACATTATTATGCAATGACAAGAATATTTTAAATCCCTGAGAATTATGTCCTCTCATTCTTTTATGGACTCCCTGCACCCCACCCCCCCAAAAACGTGTTGGAAATTTAATTTTCTGCTCAGTTAAGCTCTTAGTGTATCACCATCCATTCTTTATATCAGCATGAAATTTAAAAATGCAAGCAAGTCCAATTGCCACATCAAGCTCATCCATATTCAGTGGCAGGCACCCAATTAAAAATTACTTCCAGTTTCAAGCTGGTATCCAAGCTGCTTTACAGGTAAGGCTACTGACTCTGAAGATAAAACTTGTTCCCCTAAATCAGGCATGCAAGAAGTCACCTCCTCCTTTTTCCTCTAGCTGGATACAGCTAAGGGTTTTTACTTTTCATACAGAAGTATGAGTGCAAGGCTTCAAGCTCAACCTTTTTACATCTGGAATTAAGGGAGCCTAGCATCACAGACTTCCAGTTCCTACTGCACCTTTCTAGTAATTTACCTCATCCCTCAGCATTTTTTTAGGTTTATATCAGGCAGAGAGTTTGAGGAGGAAGCCACCCTGCAAGGTAACAAAGGCAGATCCAGGCATTACACATGCAGATAATCTGCAGTCCAAGTTCAGACATTTTTTAGTAAGATTGTTGTCTCTTGTGCAAGGATGCAACATACCCATCATAGAACTCTAGTTGACACCTGACAATCAACATAAGCAAAGCATGGGGAACAAAGCTAAACTTGAGTACTTTCAAAAGCTGCAGCTGATGTTGGTGTTACCTTTCCAGTGGCTAGCTCTTCAGTTGGAGATGGAAAAAAAATCCAGTAAAACTCAATGCATAACTCAACTAAAATAAATTTTTCCAATATAAGAGGTAGATTTTATCCAGTGTAATATATAACAGCTGCTCCTGTAAGAGCAGAGATCTAGGAATTAAATAATTAAGATCAATTTCAACTCCTATGTGCTCTTAGAATAATTAAGGCAAGCTTTTTGTATATCCTTCAAGAAAGCAGGCACACCACTCTGCAAAGAGAAAGGCAGAAAAGTTAGTCTTGCATTAAAAAATCAATAAAAATTATAAGCAAGATGACAATTCCCATTATATAGATCAAGGCCTTCTAACAGATACAGTTCTAAGATCTGGTACATAGCATCAAACCATTCCTTGAATACTTCAGGAACAAACTGCATTATTGAAGTTTGCTTGTCTTGAGCCTATTCATATATGCTCTGAAACACAGATTATTTGGGGTTTGCTGCAGAAATTTACCTGCCTAGTTGACAAATCACAGGAATTTGACAGGAATGAAAATAAGTAAATTAATTAAGACTATTGTCATGAGAACATATAATAGTGAGACTGCAAATATGGGACTGTGTAAAAACTAGGAAGGCTAATGTATCTGTTTCAGAAAAAAAAATTCTGCCCAACACAAAGAAGATGGGTATGACTGCAGTGAATTTGTTACTTGAAACAGATTAACCAAAGATCATTGTCTGTAACCCTTTCTTACCTTGGCAGCCCAGTTGACCAGCCAGGATGGAATCATGCCACCAGGATTATCAAAATAGTACATATAGACTAGAGAGAGAGGAGTTACAGACAGTTACTGCAGGCTCAGCTCTAACACACTGCGACAGAAACTGTCAGTGTGCATCACTGAAGCACCAACTACAACAGGTCTACTCTAAATTCTGCACAAAAAAGTCAACTTGTCCTGAAGTGAAATGTGAAGTAAATACAGGCATTCCCTGTTAACCTCTGGGAAGCTGACAGAGCCACAACAGAAATTCAGATTATTGCAAGCCATTTTTGGCACCCTGTCTTATAAAATAAGACTGTCTTTAACAGATTCATCTCAGACAGAAGTCAAGCTCTAGGCAAACCCTTTGATCTATACATCTGTCAAACACAATACTTGAATCTTTACTGAGTTAAGAAAATTGCAGCAGAGTCTCCCCAGCTGAACTGTCTGGCAGGAAAAGAAATTACAGACCAGGGTGGGATGGGAGGGCAGAAGAAAGTGGTCAGCAGACCATTCTTAACCACCCAGTCCAACAGCTAAATAAAAAGATTCTTCACAGTAATGCACTGCATCAGGCATTTCCAAATGTTTCATCCATTTTAAAGTAACCCCTGGCTGAAAATTTCCAGTCCCCTCTTTGTGTGTTTTGCTAATACATACATTCCCTGGCTGCATGACTTGTCACTCGTTTTCTTGACCTCTTACCTTTGCATCCAGCCTTGCCATCACTTTCAATGACCAGGCTCTGTTTATAGCTTTTAACTCTGATAATCCCAGGCTTTTCAGGGCACTGAGGAACAGCCACACTTTTTGCTAACACAACCCAGACCTTGCTGCCGTGCACGTCCATCTCCCGGCACTCCCGGATGTACACATACTGCACTGCAAGTTGAGGAGGCGTGGCACAACAATGGCAGCCTGAAGGATGAGGAGCTGGCAACTGAACTCCATCACAAACAGCAGCTCCTTCGAGTTATTTCTCATGTCCCTACAGGATTCAAAGCTGCAGAGCAGTAATTCAGCTATGTGAGCTCTAGCTCTGTGTGGGAAGAGGCACCCACACTCCTCTTTGTGCTGTAAATATTCATGTAACATGAGGACTGCAAGTTCTTAGAGCAGTGCAGCAGAGCGATGGAATCAGCTCATTGTTGGGATTCCTGGATGACCAAGTGGCAAAAACTGCAAGTGGAACAACAGCATGAAAGGATACATCTCTGTTTGAGAGAGGAAAAGGGTACTTCACTTCCCAGTAGATTACTTTTTCACCATCATGTGTTTCCTCATAAAGTTCTACAGTTGAAAGAAGACAATTGTTAAGTATTTTTAATTTCTACTGCAACAGAAATACAGATGGCATCAAGAACTGCTCAGATTTCTGACATGAACACATTTTACATGCAACCCTGATGTCAAAGGCAATATGTACATAGAATTTTAGCAGTAAGAGATATTAAGAAGTTCTGCACCAAGACTGTTTGGGAATCAAATACATAAAAATTAGTGGCCTGTTTTTCTGCAGCTATTGCATTAATTGGTGGGAAAAAAACAAACAAACAAACAAACAAAAAAACCCCACACAAACAAAAAACAAAACCAAAAAACAACAACCAAAACAGCCCCCAAAAACAAAAAAAAAAAAAAAAAAAAAAAAAAAACCCTAAAAACAACAACAACAAACAAAAAAACCCAAAAAACCAAACCAAAACAAATAAAAAAAACCTCCACCAAAACCCCAGAAAATAAAATCAGAACAATTCTGGGGGAAGCAGAGTAAAATTCCTTTTCCAACAATTTGCTCATTCAAAGCCTTTCTGTCTCAAAGCTTTTTCCTCACCTGTGCATGTTCTGCACAATTAAGTCACATGCCTTTTTCACAGGCATGTCATTACCCTTGTAAATTATACTGAGTTAACATGGAACTAGGATGAGTGCAGCTTTCAAACACCTGAAGACATCTTACATGAGGCATTAATGAATTTTGGAAAAGTAGTCAGGAATTTCACAGCCATATGTACATGCAACAGCAAACTAGAATCTTGAACAGCCTTCATTACACCACCTTCAGTCTGCCTGGAAAGTCAAATCAGAAGGCAGCAGAACATGAAAAAAGTAACCTAAGAATAGTGCCTAAAACATGGCAGTGACTCAGTCAGAGAGTAGTCTGGCATGAAGGAGAAAAATTAGTTCTAATCAAAACACATAATTGAGTTTGAAAACCAATCTACAGTCCAGCTTCTTTCCAGCTGCAACTGCCTCTATGAGAGCACTGGGTCTGCCAAGCCATGGGGCTGAGCCAGGGTGAACTCCTGCTGGCTCAGGGCCTGGAGTAAAGAAGAGTGTGATCCCAAGAGGTGATTCACCTTAACAGTGAGAGGGCTCTTCCTTTAGAGCAGACTTGTGCCTGAGGTGCTCTACATCCTCCAGAGCCAGGTTTTTGAAAGTGAGGCCAGAATAAACTGATTATCTCATTGACAAGGCAAGAACAGTTCCCCAGATGGGAGATTCTTTCCCTGTATAATATATTTAATATATTCCAAACCAGGTTTCTGTTAGTATGCCCTGCAGATCAGCTGTCACCCACGGAAACAGCTTCTCCTCTTCTCCAGCTGGAGCACTACTGGATGCACCTGGTGGTGTAATAACTCACAACATTTATGTTTTCCACCAGAGGTCACTGGAGCATTGGATTATTCACTTTACTTTCACTTCTAACCACAGAGATTTCCTTTTTCAAAGGCAGCATGACCCTGTTTTAAAAACTCCAATACAACTGTTATTAGCTATCTCATTTACATTTTAATGTGCATTTTAATCAATAACCTGATTTCATTTAGCATCACTACAAGAGATCACAAGTCCATTCTATCCATAATAGGCATAGCAGCACTTACTGCTTCAAGAGTCAGTTATTACTGTTAAATTGTTGGGAATTCTAATCTCAATCAGGAAGGTGCTGTAATCAGGAGTAGCAAATTTCAGTATTGCTCAGGCCCAACTATTTTGCATTATGCCACAGAAGCACGTGGTACCTCAGCCACACTCTACAGTTTAGTCACAACTTTCCTGCTGAACTGGCAGCTGCAGCACAAACCAGCCCTCAGGATGTCCACATCTCATGGATATTTGGAAGCATTCAGGAGCAGCTGCCTTTTCAGATAAAAAGGAGCTACTTCTGCTCTGGTCAGGTTTTTATTTCAATGCCAGCCAGCAGTTCAACAGAGAACTCTCCTTTGGACTGCCACTTGCATGGCTGTAAGAGCACCAAGAATTTAAACAGCAACACCAAGAGCAAGAGGCTCTCAATGGAAGTTTTCTGGGGTTTCTTCCTAAATGTGAAAGAAAAAGCCCAGGCTGAGCTGGGGTTGGATTTAAAACACTGCTAGCACTGTTTCATCATATGTACTGTCCTAAAAAATGGGTGGGCTTGTATCAGTTTTTAAGTAGGAAGGAAAGCATTGCGTTGTATTTATGCCCTTTAAGAGTTAATTTCTGTGACATGCTGGACTTAAAAGCACCAGCACAAGTATAAATTAACAGATGAACAAACCATGGTCAGCAAGGATATAAATGTCAGCTCTGCAACATTATCTAGTTTTTAGTTTAAGGGTGTAGCTTCCCCCAGCGGCTTCCTTTCTCTTCTCTACGAAGGAATTTTAAAAAAAAAAGTGTTTATTTAAGAATTCATTTATCCTAAATGCACTTAAAGACTACTGAATTAACTCAGCAGAATATATTTATATCCAGTATGATAATGCTGAGTCCCACTCTGGCACAAATGGCTCTTGCTACAAGAAAGCTACTGATCATTTTGACAATTAACACTTCTTAATGAAGACACTACTCCTTAAATTTGACCAAGACTCACATGAGTTAAATTTATGAGTCTCTGTATCAATACAGCCACTGGCATTATCAGCACTCATTCACTGTGGAGCTGTCCTAAACCTAAGAAGCACATTTAACAATTCTTTGGTTTTTAACACTGCTCTTTGTTCAGCAAAACACTTTGACCACTTTTCAGTTTTACTAGCCTGCTCTGACTTCAAGCACAGGCTTATAAAGAAAAGGCTCCCCATCTTTAAAATAAATGGATTACTGGATATCTACATCAGCTGAACCCTTACCTTGTTACTGCTGACTTAAGATATTTTAAAACCATTGGATATCCAGGTTCCACACCCTTTTACAATAACAACATTAAATAAACTTAACCAAATTAGTTATTCCTTTCTCTGTAACAGCCTGAAGTTACCATGTATTCTCTCGATACACCCATTCCTGACTGTAAAAGGTGCCAAGAACAATCATGCTTTCAGGAAAAGATATTCCATCATGCATCAAACTGGTGGAAACCTGAGGAAGAATTTTCACAATGAGAACAATCAGCCTTTGAAATAATCTCCCCAAGGACAAATTTCAAGACTCAGCTGAACAGGGTGCTGGGCCATCTTGTCTTGACTGTGCTCTCACCAAGGAAGCTGGGACCAGATGATCCCAGAAGTCCCTTCCAACCTGCTATTCTAGGAAGCACTGCTCCACTGCCATATGCAAACATGCACAAAAGGTACCACCTCCATTTCTCCCCAAGACATCTACTAAAATTTAACATAAGCATTACAGCCAGAAGTTACAAGGTGCTCCAGCATAACCAGTGATGATAATCATATGCTTTAACCAACATGGAAATAATTCATTCCAGAAGAAAGATAAATCAGTGTTTACTTATATATTTGCAGAGTGCAACCTTATCCCAAAATATATTTAAGTCTGACCCAAAGTCTTTGGAGGCAGTAACTTCAAAATACCTTTGAGGAAAGTTTTAGTGGGAACAATCAATGTGGACTCCAGCTTGCTTTTACACAGCCTAGATGAGCTTACCTTTAACATACTGATCCCACTTTTTTCTGAAATCCAAGTCCATGTAGACATCTGCACACAATTTTGGGGGAATGTCAGCAAGACCACCAAAGACTTTATATTCATAAAGTCCTGATTGCTGTGGAAACAGAACGAAGAGAGGAAAAGTCACACAGGAAAGGGAAGCACTCCACATCAGGGAGAACAGCTGAAGGAAATTAGGTGGGGCACAAATTACAAATATGCTCAAGAGCTGTGAAAGCAAGTGTTCAAAAAACAATGCAAGGCTCAGTCTTTAACCTCTGGACTTTTTGATCCATACATGAAAGTTTAAATCCAACCAGGCTGACCTGCCCTGCACAATGGCTGTTCCTTCCCTTACACCAGTCCCCTTTTACTTCATCAGGAGTTCCAGAGGGAGCATGTTTCTTCACAAACACAGTCCCCTTTTCATCTCCAGTGCTCAGAGCGGACTAAATCCTGCCCACACTGAGGTTTACCAGAAGCATTAAATTCTTGTGGCAAGTTACTTATGCCTATGCATCAGGCTGGGATACAAGAATGCTTTACAATGTCCACGCTTACATACAATGCACTCATATCTGCCTTGAATATTTATCAGCTATTTTCTTTCAGAAGGCTGTATGCACTGAAGGTGTGGGGTGCAGGATATCTCCTGTTTTACTTTCAACATATGGTAACTCCATCTGTGCCTATAGAGCATTGTACCATTGTTAGTATGAGTTCAGGACTAAATTAAAACAGTGAGAGCATTTCAAATACACAGTGTAAAAATAAAATCCAAGCATTCCCAAAGAAAGGAAGAGAAGGATTATACAACATTCTGTGAGTGAATAGATGGATTTTCTTCTTTTCCTTGCCTTCACAAATTAACTTTAGAAGATGAAGATTTGAAGTACCAGAAAATAGTAATGGGAGCAAGAAGCTTAAGCTACTCATCTTCCCTGTGGCTGCACTGAAGCACCAATCACCAGCTTCAAACCTGAACTACTCAACACCTATGTAACCCTATGCACTCATCATCTTTATAAGAGGCATCAACATTTTTATTCTCACAAGAAAAGCAGCAATTTACAGTAAGAAAGTTAAAACAAGAGTGAAACGTTTCAGTTTTTCTGAGGCCTGTCATCAGGAGAGTCAATCAGCTTTGCTGAAATATAGCACTGAACAGGAAGGCCCAGATCTATTTCTGCAGCCTGCAGAGAAGTTGGAAAGGCAAGGCAAAAAAGAGAAGGCAACAGGAAGAATAATTGCTGCTTTCAGCTTCCTGGACTACTGTTGCTACAGGGGAATACACTACATTAAAAAAAAGACAAACACAAACACCTGTAAATGGTTTTTTTAGTCTCAAATAGTCCTTTTAGCTCTACAGTCCTTCTGTATAAAAGCACAAGAGGATGATGAGGAGAAGCCTGAGCTACTTTTTCATCTCACCAGCTGCCATTCATACAACAGCAGCACAGCCACTGCAGCAAGCCAGGGGTTCCCTGGTCCCATGTGCCTGGCTAAATCCAGCCTCCAGCTTCCCAAAGTTCCTTTGCCTTCATTCACTGCATGATGCATCTACAGGTCTGGGTTGAGCCCTGATGCTAAAGCCTCTGCTTCATCCACTGCAGCAGCATCCTGTACTGCACCACCACACGAATTCCTGTGTGCAGGCACCCCAACCTGCCCGTGCTGTGTGCACCCACTGATAAGCTTGTCTTGCCATTGCAGTCACCCCATCCACACTGTCAACAGGGACTATTTATCACTGAAGAAAATTCCAAGGCATATGAAATTACGTTTTTTTTAAAGAGGCTTTCTCCACCCCATTGTACCTTTAGCACAGCCCTGTATGCTTGCTGGCTTTTTCTAACATAACATTGTCTGAAATGATTTCTCAGAGTACAAACATAAAACTGTCATGCAAAGAACAGCATGAAGTCCAGAATATATATATATATATATATGTATGGAATTAGAAGTCAGTATTGAATAATAAATCTATGTCAGAATAGAAACACTGTCAATCACAAGTCAGTTGCTAAACTATTCAAGTTTTTTAAAGAAGTTAGTCCCCCCAAGAGGGGAGAAAATTTGATTACAACTCTTTCTGAACCACCTCCAGATTTAAGAGAGCGAACGGTGGGAAGTAAGTGTGAAGGGAGTTCTGGAGAGTGGCAGGAAGGGGGAGGACTCCAGGCCAGCAGGATGCTGTGACACAGGGGGCTCGGGAGCAGATGTTTAGGGACACGCCTGCCCCCAGCACAAACTCCCTGCGAAGCTGGGGAGGTGGCACATGGAACACCCCGGGAATTCCCGAGGCTCGGGAGGTGGCACATGGAACACCCGGGAATTCCCATCCAGCTGCACCCCGGCACGGTGCAGGGTCACTGCGGCCCAGCAGCTTTCCCGTCAGCATTTAATGGCATTACTCGGAAAGCGGCTTTCTGCGAGCCTGCCGACACCGAGCCCAGGCCTGTGCGGGGAACCGGCGGCTGCGGGCAGGGTCGTGAGGGCCCCGCATCCCGGTCACCATCACTGTCCTCATACCGGTCACCATCCCGGTCACTACCGACCCCATCCCGGGCATCACTGCCCTCATACCGGTCACTACCGACCCCATCCCGGGCATCACTGTCCTCATCCCGGTCACCATCCCGGTCACCATCGCCCCCATCCCGGGCACCACCGCCCCGGCCGCCCGGGCCGCGCTGCCGAGCCCGCCCACCTCATGGTACAGCCGGTAGATCCGCACGCCCATGGTCTCCACCAGGAGCTGCCAGGGCAACGCCGCGGCCGGCGCCGGCTCGTTCAGCTCCCGGCATGCGGCCCGAAACTGCTCCTCCGAGAATCCCCGCGATGAGGGCTCCTCCAGCTGCGGCGGCCCCGCCATGCCCGGCGATCCGCGCGGCTCCGGCGGCCCCGCCATCCATTCCGGCGCGCGCGCGGCGCGGCCGGGCGGGCCCAGCCCGGGCCGGCACAGCCCGCGCGGCCCGGCCCGCCCCGCTCCGCCCCGCTCCAGGCCCCGCCGCGCCTGCGGCCCGGGGCAGCGGGCTGGGGCTGCCCGCGGGGCACGGCACGGCACGGCACGGCACGGCACGGCACGGCACGGCACGGCCCGGCCCTGCGGGCGCGCTCCCTGCGCCCCCGGGGCTCGGCGGGGCTGCCTTTGGGGGTGTGTGACATCAGCCTGCTGCCGGAACGGCGGCAGGGTCGTGGGTGTGATGGTCAGGGCCTTCCCTTTGGGGTGTTCCCCAAGGACACAGATTGAGCACTGTGTGTTTTCAGGTTTAGAAAGGCACTTTTCATTATGGACTGTACATATGAGAGTATTGTGTAAGGAACCTGTGCGTGCTGTCCAGCTGGCAGGTGAGTGTGGCCTGGCACCGGGGTGGACAGCATGGAAGGGGACAGTACAACTTTCACTGGGATGAGCTCCCGGGCAGGAGGAATCCACTGGCAGGAGGAGTCCATGGCAGGGACACACTTTGCATTTGGTCAGGCTCTGCAGTGACACCACCTATCACACTCAGCCTGAGCATTAAGGCCTTCAAAATTGACGAGGGCAGGTTTTCTCCAAGGAGTTGTAAATCTATTTCATCACAGCTTCGTTCTTCTAATTCCTGTGAGATTTTCCTGCTGAACACTGTGTCTTCAGAATAAAACAAGCAGCTCTAAGCAGTGGGACATCATCAAACATACTGACTGGCAGCACCACCAATGTATGTGGTGGTAAGCTCTGTGCAAGGCTGGAATAATGTAGTGTTTCTAGCTTCCCTGCCAAGTGGCTGAGCTCTTTGACAAAGAGTTCACTTATGTCAGCTGTCCTTTCCAGTTCCAGTCAATTGGTTTGCAAGCAGAGCATGAGGATTTCTGGCTGGCTGGGCTGGACATACAGGCTGACCCTCATCCTTGCACAGTCCAGAAAACTTATGGGGAAAACATTTTGGCAGAGGGCAAGACTGTGTCTCACAAACTTCCTCCCCGTATGTAAATTTGATACTACAACTTGACCTTTACGATTTTCATAAAATTATGTTAGTAATGATAATAAATACCTGCTCTTATCTTACCAGCTCTTACCTCCTCACTGAGACTGCTAGGCAAACATTTCAGTTCTTTTTGGTTTTTTTGGTTTTTTTTTGGCTAGTAATCTTACATGTATTATTATTATTATTACTTATATTTATACAATAGATATAAATATTTTGGCTTATTTTTGTTCTTTCTTTAAACATTAATTAAAATAGCATGCTCTCAGTGAGCCCAGTTGCTTCTCCAAATATCAAGGTAATACATTTCTTATGGCTGATCCCTTCTGAGTAATTTCTTGGCTAAGTTGCCTTGAGTGAAGCTGTGCTGCCCACCCAGCTGAGGAGCTGGTCTTTCAAATGGAACATGAGGCAATGACCTGGAGGTGAGACTAATTTACTTTTTCTTGCAGAAATAGTCCTTTACTTTTGCAAAGCTTTTATCAGATTGCTGTCTCACTTTTAATTCCTTTTCTTTCTCTGAAATAGGGCTCAGTGAAACTGAAAGAGCTTGTGACTGTTGTTTGCACAGAGGTGACTTTGACCTGGTATGAAAAAGGAGTTGTGAGTCAAGAACTGATCTTCAACATGCAACAAGGACACATGCCTGTGAGATTACATGGTCTCCTTGTTTATGCAAAAGGACTGATCACAGCTCCATGCTGCCTATTATTTTAGGGTCAATGTTTTGCATTATGTGGTTGTCTACATGGCATCAGTAAGTTGGCTTCAGCTGCCTGACCACTCCCTCTTTTCCCTGTACTTTAATGGAAAAAGGTTTATCTCACAAGGCCACTCTAGGGACAAAAGCTTTTTAAAAGGCATCATTATGTGACGTTTTTTCTTGGTAATAAGGAGTGGTGATTACTAAGAAAGCACAAGCTGTTCTGAGAGTTTATTTTCTGTTTTCATGTATGTTTACGCAAGTGTTATTATTTATCACTTGTATTTCCATGTATTGCCTTTAGCTTAGGGATAGCATCTGAAGTTTGAACCCAAGTCCTTTAGAATCTTCACTGCTGGGTAGTGGCTGTAGGCTGGGATGAGTTCAGAACTGATTTTTTACTGTGGGTCAGCAGCTGTTCTGGGTCTGGGAACAAGAACCCAAAGGCAGCCTGGATACAGCCAAATCCAGTCCCACACATGAATCAGGGACCTAAATAGCATCTGAGTGAAAATAGAGGGTTGCTATTCTGGGGCAGTGAGGGGGAGTTTCAAAAGTGCCCATAACTTGAGTTATATATTTAGTGGATCTCAGGCTTCAGGTTAGTTACCCTATAGTGTAGCAGTTAGGATACCTGGTTTTCAGCCAGGCTTTGTGGTATGGGAAGGTTTAGCTTTTATCCATGGTGGTGTTTAAGGACATGTTGGACTGGGCTCTGAGCACCTGGTCTAGTGGAAGGTGTCCAATCCAAACCATTCTGTGATTTTATGATTCTGTTTAGCTGCTTCTGCTCTGAGTGGGAAATACACCTCAAGTCAACTTGCTGATTTGGGCTATCAGTGGCATTAATGTACTAAATCTTCTACCTGTTTTTTAGAAGGGGAATAATCTGTATGAATTCCCCCCTAACACCTCACCCTTCTGTTACTGAAGTCAGTACTGGGTAATCTAATGAATTCTGTGACACGGAACAAAACCAGGAAACTGGGCAACTCCTGCATCAGAAAATTGTGTGTGGCCAGAAGTGAAAGCAGCAATAATACTACATTGATGTTTGCAGGCCCCAGTGATTTTCAGTGTTTGTTTTGGATATGGGCATCCATATGTGGGAGAATGTTCCCAGCTATATTGTGTTTTCCTCTGTCTGTCTCTGTGTGGCACTGGTGCACTTTGAGAAATTCTTGAAGATGAACTAATGATGTGGGATTTTGATGGATTCAACTGCTATGCAGACATTTGTATCTCACTGTAATTCCATTTTACTTAGTGCATTCCAAAAACTTTGCAAAACTGCTGAATAGTCGTGACTTACCATTTCTACAATATGCACATTCTTATTTCTACTATACACAACCAAAGCAATTATAAGCTTCTGCTGCTGCTTTATTGACTACATCATGTAAAAGCCTTTCTCACAAATTGTTTCATGACTTCTGCAGTTTGCAAGAAGATTCTTCATCCAAAAAGCTGAGAAGTGACAATAGCATCTCCCATCACAGCCATGCATGTGTAAGGCAGTCTATATTCTCCTCTCTTGTATGAGTCAAAGGGAAATCTGTTTTTTTAACATTTTTAGAATACACAGAAAATATAGCCTGTCTGCTATATCAAAACCTTTATATATTTTATATATAAAACATATTTTTTATTCCTAAGTGTTTAGGGTCCCCTAGGGTGATTTTTGCAGAGAACCAGCACAAGACAAGCAGTGCTTGAGTGTCAGGTGGTCATTAAATACTGGTTTGTAATGCCTTCTTCATGGAGTTGAATTTAACCACAAACTATGGCTGCTTCTGTATCGAGTATCTAGTTTCAACAGGCTTCCACCCAAATAGAAGAGGATTCAGAGAGTAACTGGAGTTCTGCTGTTTTTCTGCCTTGTGATACTAAGTATTTTTTACCTTTGGTAGATAGTTTATTATGCTGGACTCCTGGTGTCAGAACCCATCTCTTTCATTTTGCTATGTTTACTATTGATTTACATCTTTTAGCCACAGTTTTTCTGGAAAGTAACACACTCCCAGTGCAAATAAACTGGAGATAAAGAGGTGCAACCCATTTGCCTGCCCCTGAGGAAAGAGGGGTAATTTTAAACTTCACTGTAGGAAAGAAGGGATTTCACCACTACCTGCATGACCTAAAATGCCTCAGTCAAAATCTAGGACAGCCTGTTTAGATCTTGACTTGGTTTGGTAAATGGTTATCACAACCACACCCTCTACTTTCTTAACTTGATAACATGGATGTAGAAATATTTCTGAGCATTTCCTTTAGCAGGTGATGCTAAAGTAGATGACATATATATGAAAAGCTCTCTTTTGTGGGAACAATAAGAACTGGTGTTACCACAATAATTTTTTTTTCTTTTTTTAACTACCCTTTAGGTCAGACACTTGTCTTTCAGTAAATTTCACAAAAGTCATTTATTATGTAGAAGAAAAGCTGTGTCTTTTAACCTTGTGCAGTATTTTAGATAGATCTTGTGTATAGATTTACTCATAAGAATTGTAGTGAAGGAGGACAAAGAAAGAGTCATCAGACAGGAAGTAATTCAGACAATGGCTTGTGTAGCTTAGTTTAAAACTCATAATTTTCTTTCTACTGTTGGAGAGTCAATAACAGCTGGCTGAAATGCTCCATGTTTATTATACAGACCATTTTCAGAGGGAGCAGTGTATGTTGTTTGTACCCTACCTATGGAGAAGGGAAGCAAATGAAATTAAAATGTCTCTTGACACTATCCACTAGCTTGGACAAGTCACTTTTCCAGCTTTTTGTTTGCATTTCCCTTCATGTCTTTTAGCCCTCTAAATTCTTTGGGTTACTCAGTGCAGGTGGAAAACCATGGAAAGAGATCATTCCTATTTTGAATTTAAATCTCAGCTGAATCTGCTGCATCCTATGCAATAGGACCTAACAAAAATCCTGGTTATGGTGACATTACAGTGCCTGGAGTTTGCTCCCAGGCTTCCCCCGAGTTGGCCAGAAAACTGCCACGGTGGCCAAAGATTCAGAGGTTCTGTAACCAAATTATGCAAGGCTGAGGAATTGGCTTCTTGTGGTGTGATGCATCCCTCTGCTAATTAAAAGCACATGTCCACACAAGGAATGCAGCTCTTCAGATGGGAACTTCATGTAATTATGAAAGCAGTAGGAGATAAGAATAATTGTTTTCAGTTCCAGATATCCTGTCTTCTTCAGCACTGCAGGAAGATTAAGTGAAAGTCAAGGAAGGCAATAAGAAAGTTCACATGCACAGCAGGATAACTGAGGTTGACCAAAGTACTAGTAGGATCTAATGGAGTTCAAAGAAAATTCCTTTCCATATTGCCAGCCACCAAAGAGGTTTCTCACAGTCGTTATAAGCACATCCATTTCATGAGCCTGACTACCCACAGAGTGGCTGGATTGCATGGCTGTCAACCAACTGGGCTGTAAACTGTGTTAATGACAGGGGAGCTACAGCATTTCATGTGAAATTATTTGCTTCTCTGGCTTAACTGGATTTGGGGTCCTTTTGGACTCCATTCCTCATCACAAAACACATACACTGCATGGCATGGTAATGACAATTTATAACATATTAAACACATTGAAATGGTGCTTTCTGCAAGTTTCATGAAATGCAGTGAACTGACAAGTTGTGTTCGTGTGTGGGCTTAGAGATAAAATAAAAGGAAAAGTCAGTGGAGGGTTAAGGAAAAGGCAAGAAGAACTAATTGAATAGGGAGCCTACAATGGCTGTACTTTGCCAGATTAGTGAGTCACTGTTTGCTGTGCTGTTAAGGCCCAGGAGACTGTTAGAAACTCAAAGGAAGCCATGAAGTATTGCAAGTGTGTTTCAGTCGCAGAGCAACAGCATTGCTCAATTTAGGAGCCAAACTGCTCTCTCAATAGGCGCCCTGGGTTCCAGAATCACACACGCCTCTTGCTTATCAGCCCAGCTTTGGGGCTGCACTTCCCTCTAAGCAGCTGTGTTTAGGCCCCAGGGAGGAGATTTTGTCATTTAGGGCAAGTCCTGAAGGGGAGCCATGTATCACTGAAGCCTGGCAGTCCAAAGCTGTGAACCTGTAACCCCTCACTGCAGCTGTTGCTCAGCCCCTGAAGTTTCCTCAGCTGTCTGCACTGAATTTTTACAGGTGCTGAACGTGCTGCTCTGGGTGTGTCTGGTCCTTCTTTCCTTACATCCTTGGAGAGTTGTGTTCAGAACACAGCAGGACCTGAAAAAGCAGAGGTAATCAGTCATCCCTTTTTTTAAAAGGCCAGAGGGCTGGTGCCCAAGGTGTTTTAAACCCTTCAATGGCTGAGTGCTACAAACCCATCCTTCTGGGGATGATCTCTCAGCACTAGACATGTCATTGCCATCACTTTTCATTGCAGCTTTTATGCTTAACAGCAAGAAATAAGAATTGCATGACATCTAAGAGAGTGACTTTTTAGCCTGTTGTTAGGGCATTTATTTGTACAGAAACATGAATTCTAAGCCCAGCTTTGGTGCTTGTTTATGTGTATTAGAATAGCTCCTAAAAATCAGTTTTGTGAGATATCTTATGTAAAGCTTTCAGTATTTTATGTAATACTTTCAGTAATGAAGTTGGCATGGAAAAATAAGAATGTACTAGTGGAGCTGTGGATGGTGTAAGCCTGGGAGGGAGGTTCTCTATCAACATAGGAGGACCAAATACTACACTGGAAGGACTAGAGAGGAACTGATGTAATAGGAATGAGGTGAAATTTAGGTCATGCACACATGTGCTAACAGCAAGAATTTCTGATATAAAGTGAAAAATGAAACTGATACTGGAGAAAAAACCAGACATCCTGAACAACCAGAAGAAAATGATGAAATGTTAGTATTTCTAGTAGGCCAGGAAAATACTTGCTCTTCCATGGAAGAAGTTGGTAAGACTGAAAAAATGATTCAAAATAAGCCTGGGAGAGTTTAATTTCCCTCTCTTAGGGCATTAGAGGGTTAATTGCCAAAAGAAATAATAGCTGCTTCAGCCAAATGCTTACTTGTCCATGTATAATTGTTATGAATCCATGCAGCCAAAAACCAAGTTCCTAGGTATCAACAGAGTAAGACTTGTAGTCTCCAACAGGAGGAGTAGGAAACCTGGGTTTTTTTGAGATGGAACTTGTCAAGTCTAATAAAGATATTACAGACACAGCTGCCCACATTGGGAAGGGTCAGACAATGGTCCAAGAGAGCCTGCCTAATGAAGTTCCCCTCAGATCCAGTTTGTTTGTCATTTTTGCTCAAATGTATTTGTTGATGTATTTGATGGGAGCACCAGCAAGTGTGGAAAAAAAAATTTGACAGTTTCTGGCATAAAGCTGTGGAGCTTTTCCAGAACCTGGTTGATTTGTCTGGAGAAGATGAACCCTTGGCAGGGTCTCCATGACTGGGCGGTTCTTAATGATACACAGGATGAAATCATGGCCCTTGTGAAGTTGATGGAAGTTTTGCCATTAATTTCTGTAAGGCCAGGATTTTCCCCTGGAAAGGGAGTCAAAAGTACATATATGCTTTCAGAGACAGAGTGGTTGATTAAATACATCTGGTGCACTGTTCTTTTATCAATCATTGATAAAATAGTGTCTTTTAAATATAAACTTTGGGTGAGCTTAACCACAAAATTCAAACATGTCCTTTTACAAGACTTAAAAGCATAATTTGTCTGCTTTTTGTCTGAAATAACAGAAATCATGGTAAAAAATTAACACACACCCACACCCATCCACTCCAAACCCCTGTAGCATTTGATGTGCTGCAGAAATGCACAATTAAAGCTTAGAAAAGCCAGCTTAAATATTTCTAAATGCTATATAAAACTTTATCCTCTAAGAATGCCATCTGAAGCAATGTTCCTCCTCCTTTGATTTCGGAGCAGTTGAGCTAGGGGTTCATCTGGATTTCAGCAAGGACTGTGATTTCAAGTGACCCCAGCACATCTGACACCCCAGCGAGCTCAGGAGAGGCACTGACCCTCACCCACAGTGCTGCAGCTGGGATGGACCGAGCACGGCATGGGCTGGGAACGCGAGGGCACAGGGGCTGGGGGAGGGAATAAGGACTGCAGGAGGGCAGAGGGGCCTGTAGCAGGGCAGAGGGGGCTGTAGCAGGGCAGAGGGGCTGTAGCAGGGCAGAGGGGCTGTAGCAGGGCAGAGGGGGCTGTAGCAGGGCAGAGGGGCTGCAGGGCAGGGGCTGGCAGGGCAGGGGGCTGTAGCAGGGCAGGGGGCTGTAGCAGGGCAGAGGGGTCTGTAGCAGGGCAGAGGGGCTGTAGCAGGGCAGAGGGTCTGTAGCAGGGCAGAGGGGCAGAGGGCAGGGGCTGTAGCAGGGCAGAGGGGCTGTAGCAGGGCAGAGGGGCTGTAGCAGGGCAGAGGGGCTGTAGCAGGGCAGAGGGGCTGTAGCAGGGCAGAGGGGCTGTAGCAGGGCAGAGGGGCTGTAGCAGGGCAGAGGGGGGCAGAGGGGCTGTAGCAGGGCAGGGGGGTCTGTAGCAGGGCAGAGGGGTCTGTATCAGGGCAGAGGGGGCTGTAGCAGGGCAGAGGGGTCTGTAGCAGGGCAGAGGGGTCTGTAGCAGGGCAGAGGGGGCTGTAGCAGGGCAGAGGGGCTGTAGCAGGGCAGAGGGGTCTGTAGCAGGGCAGAGGGCTGCAGGACGCGCCCCCGCCCCGTGTGTGTGTCCTGCCGCGGGCAGGGCGCGATGCGGAGCCTCCCCTCGCTCTGGCCCCGCCGTGCGCATCCCTGTGCCGGGCTGGGAGCAGTGTCCAGTGCCGGGCTCTGGGCAGTGCCCATTGCCGGGCCGGGCTGGGAGCAGTGTCCAGTGCCGGGCTGTGGGCAGTGCCCAGTGCCGGGCTGTGGGCAGTGCAGTGTCCATTGCCGGGCTGTGAGCAGTGTCCAGTGCCGGGCTGTGGGCAGTGCAGTGTCCAGTGCCGGGCTGTGGGCAGTGCCCAGTGCCGGGCTGGGCAGCAGTGTCCAGTGCCGGGCTGTGGGCAGTGCCCAGTGCTGGGCTGTGGGCAGTGCAGTGTCCATTGCCGGGCTGTGAGCAGTGCCCAGTGCCGGGCTGTGGGCAGTGCCCAGTGCCGGGCTGTGGGCAGTGTGGGGCGGAGGCAGAGGCCGGTCCCGTGGCCAGCCCAGCCCGGCACTGCCGGACACCCTCCCCGGCCCCCCCGCCCAGCGGGACCGTCCCGCCGCCGCCCCGCCCGCCGCTGAATTTGCTCCGGTCCCTTGATTGTTTCGCTCTCACCGAGAACTTTGTTTACAGTCCCTTGTGCGGGCGAGCTGCATCCCCTCTTATGCTGGCTGCGGGCTGGTGGCCGCCGCAGTCCCGCCCGGCGGCCGGGAGGTAAGGCACGGCTCGGCTTCGCTAGGCACGGCTCGCTACGGCACACTGGCCCATGCCATGGCACACTGGCCCAGGCTGTGGCATGGACAGCACGGCTCAGCTCGGCACGGCACGGCACAGCTCAGCCCGCTGGCAGCCCCGGAGCCGCACAACCCGCGGCCGCCGGTTCCGTTGCCCCGGGGCCGGTTCCCGTGCCCGCCCGGTGGGGCTCCTGCCTGGCTCCCGCCCGGCTCCCGGTGCCCGGCTCCCGGTGTCCGGCTCCGGCTGCCCGGCTCCGGTGCCCGGCTCCCGGTGTCCGGCTCCCGTTGCCCGCGGGGCTCCGGCTCCCGCTGCCCGGCTCCCGGTGCCCGGCTCCCGCTGCCCGGCTCCCGGTGTCCGGCTCCCGCTGCCCGGCTCCCGCTGCCCGGCTCCCGTTGCCCGGCGGGGCTCCGGCTCCCGCTGCCCGGCTCCCGGTGTCCGGCTCCCGCTGCCCGGCTCCCGGTGCCCGGCTCCCCGGGGCTGCTCGGGCACGCCGGGGACCCGCTGCTGTCTCCGCTCCGGCACAGGGCTCTCTGTCCCTCCCCGCTCTCAGCCATCGCGGGGGCTCGGCAGTCGGAGCCGCTCCCCGGGCGCAGGTCGGGTGTCCCGCCGAGCCCTCTCCGGTACCGGCGGGCTGTACGTGCTCAGGGCTTTCCCTTTCTTGCAGAGCTGCTCGGGGACAGCCGTGACACCGAGGGCTTTTAGCCCAGGTGTGTTTGTAGAGCGCGTGTTGTGTAGCGAGCGCGTTTGGAAGTTTTGCCGTTGGCACATAACAGGAGGGGTGGGTTGGCTCCCATCCTACGCCCCGGCTAATGTCGGGAAAACGAAAAATGTGCGAGAATTTAAATCTGTTAATGATTTTACTTAAAAACTTGGTGAGAGAAACTTACTGCATCCTGAGGCAGCCGGTATAGAGGCAACGTGTTCTTCTCCTGCCTCTGTAGCTCAGGGCATGGTAAGTCTTGTAATACAAATTCTGGTTGTGTATTTCCAGGAGTGTTCACCTGGGGCAGAGCTGTGGGATTGTGTTGAGGATTACTATAGTCTGTTGAATTCTGAATGAACTCAGGCTCTCCTCTCGGGACAGAAGGACTCCTTAGGATATTTTCCATAGTCGCTTTAATGCATAGCCATAGTGTGAAGTGTGAGCATTATGATTTTTTGGGATTTTACCTAAGCAAAAAAGGGCGCCTGAAATATTGTGTAAAATATAATCTGGTCCAGAGCTTGAAGGCGGAAAACTCAAATGTGTCCCACTGGTTATGAGTAAAATATGAAAAAGAGGAAAGTGTTGTAGTGGCTCTTTGCCCTTGCACAGAGATATTCCATATGTGGGAAGCCTCCTGAGAGAGCACCACGTTGAAATGATTCTGAGTTAAAATGCTGGAAGCTTCATGTAGAGATTTCATGTGTTTCTGCTTCTCACTTTTGTAGTGAGGGAGGGGAGGAAAAGGGAAGAAGTCTCACCTCTGAGAAGTTGCTCTGTTAGAATTTTTGATAAAGACATTGCTTTAAAATAAAAATACCTAAACTGTGTGCAGTCAGGGATAAATACAAATAAATAACTGACAGAGCAATTAATCTTTTCCAAGCAAGATGCTGGCAGAGTGGCTTAGGGGGCACAATTGCGCTGGGAAGAGCTTTCAAACAGATGTAACCTTGCTGTAATCCAAGTGGAAGTTGACTGCGAACACATTTCAGAGGTCTGAGTTTGTTTTAATGAAATCCAGATTATTTACCTGAAGTCAGGATTTTTTTCCTGCATTTCCCTCCAAACTTTTCAAAGAGTTAAGCTAATTGCTAGGTTGTGTAGAAAAGAATATAGTCAAGGAGATAAACAAGTAGACTTCCTTATTATTAGCTAACTTCAATAATCAGCTAAATATACCTGGGCAATGTCACAGGCTTATTCCAAGGATCTTCTGGAGAACAGCAGCAGTTTGTGACTGTAAATGTTTGTGTTTGTGAGATGTTAGCAGGGTCTGAATAACTTAGAAACAGAAAAATCCTTAAAGTTTATCACTATATAAACTTACTCTCATGAATTTACTCTCATCCCCATGTAGGACTCCTGCCTCCGTGTTGAAATGATCTTCCATGATCATGCACTTCTAGAAAGGGATTGTCAAATAAGATTAGCAGCACAGATCTCTGCTGCTTCATGAGTTTTACCCAGCTGCCTGGTGATTCCACAGCTGTTTCTGCAGTTGATAACAGTTTCCATCGCTCTGCTTTCTGCAGTCGTCACTGCCCTGCTGCAGAGTCTGCCTTGTCCCTCTTGAAATTGCAAATCTTGTTTTTAAAAACCTGGTAACAGAAATGAACAACGGTAAATATAATGGACTTGTGTCTATTACAGAGAGTTCTTGGACTGTGTAAGTCTGCCTTTTTTAATCCTGAGAAGGGTTTTTGGGATTCTATTACTTAGGTTTTCTTATAGTGGAAGAGATTTAACAGTTTTCTTAGTGATAAGTGTGTTGTCACAGTTCACAGCTGGGAAATCTGAGGAGCAGGGAGATGGAGTGATTTGCTCAAAGAAACTGGACCCATAGAAGAGACAAACTCCCATGTATTCTGAATCATTATTCACACAGGTGAAGTGAGCAGTAGAAATAAAGTTAAATAAGATTTTTATCTGCAGTATTTCATGTGAATTGCCTTTTCCTGCCTGGCTCTTTCTGGGTGACTTGACCAGGTTATGTTACTCACTACTGAGACGTCACATCATCAAAGGAAAATGTCATATTGGGCCAGAAATGGGTGGTTGCTTCCAAGAAAAGAGACAGAAGCCACTAGGAGAGCCAGAGGGAGAACATCTCCTGCTTTGGTTAGGTTAGGAACAGAATCAGCCCACAGCAGGAGCTTTACACTCATGACTTTTATTCTTAAGAAGCTGATAAATATCCAACAACTCTTCTTGTAGGAAACTTCCATGCTAGAATATTGTCACCTCCAGTTCATCATACAGCAACATCTGGCACTTCAAAGACTTGAGCAGCTCTTTCTACCTTGAATTGTCATACAAGACATCTCCAGCACTCTTCCTCTGCTTTCTGAGTCAAGGATCTGTTACCATGGGTTTCTCCTGGATCTGGTAGGTGTGCATGCTAATGGATTTCATGTCTTTTTGATAAATCTAAACTTGCTCATTAGTGGCTAAAATTTTTCGGTCCCCTTATCCAGGGTTAGCCACAGATTGCCACAGAAGCACATTCTTCCTCCAAATCAAAGTAGTTCCTTAAGATAGTACTTGTGGTATGATTAGTGAGAGGATGCTGGTGTTGCTGGGTATCTTTGCCTAAATTTCTTGCCCTGAAATTTGAACCAAATCACCTGTTGGCTTAAGTCAGAAGTGACTTTGCTGGCAATGAGGATCCAGTGCACTTTTTTCTAGGGCTGGATACCTTTGCTCACACTTCAAATAGGTTCTGTTGTTTATTTCATTTAATAGGATTTCAATAGAGGGTTGTTTATTTGTTTTATATGAATGGCTGCCTTCTTACATCCTATTCCAGACAAAAACTGTGCTCCTCAGAAATTAACAAGTGTTTTGCCAGTGACTTAATTATTATAGATTAGAATTTTTTTAAAAAATTCCTGTTAGATTTGTGCCTGTGTTTTTTTAAAAAGTGAAATCCTCTTTCTTGGAAAACTCTCAGTCAGTTATAGGAGGTACTGAGATATAAAACCAAAGGCTCTCCACAATGAACAAATACATCTTAGCAACAAGGGTGGAGTGGTGGGAAAGGAAAGGAGAATACAAGTATCTGGCAATTAACTTCCTACTCACAGATGTGAAGGTGATAAAAGTGATAAAAGCACTACTGCATTGCCAACACTCTTCCTTGTTCTCTGAGCTGCATTATCATGCTGCTCACGAAAGCAAAAGTGGCACAGCCCACACTGGAGTGGTGGAGGAGTCCTGGGAGCTGCTCACAGCAGGAAAACCAGTGGTTCCCCAGTGGTTCCCCAGTGGTTCCCCAGTGGTTCCCCAGTGTCCCAGTCTCTGCAGCCTGTGTTGGGGTGCACTGAGCTGGGTCCAGGACAGCACATCTGTGGCAGCCTGGGTGTTGGCAGAGCTCACCCAGAGTGACCCCACGTCACCAGAGCCCCAGAGACAAGGCTGAGCTCTGTCCTGGCAGCCTGGGATGGTGGAGAGCCACGGGCTCCTCCTGCCCTGATCAGGTGGACTCTGATTATTCCCTGGGCTTCCCAGAGCCAAAAGGTATTTACCTCCTGTGCAGATGCAGTCAAACTGTGCATGCTGTCAGGACTGAGAGTGTGTTTACAGTCTGGAGACAGGAGGAAAACAACCTGCTGTATCTGAGATGAGTGAATATGATGGTAAATCTCCCTCCCACACAGTAACAGTGATGTAATTTCATGGATTTACAAGAGACTCATTGCTTTTGCATGAAGCCAGTGTAAATAGCAAGCTGTCAGTCTGGCACTGATGTTGCTGTAACTGGAGGTTCACCAGCTTTGAGCTGAGCTGAGTGCAGGAATCTACATCCCCACTCCCCACACATCTGCACCTTCTCATGACCTTTTGAATTTTTTCCCTAAGCTCCACTTGCACTGAGAAAGGCTCACTGTTCATGTTATTGTGATGTGCAGTGGAGCAAATCTGTGGAATGTATTGTGTGTAGGTATATAAAGAAACTGTGTGGAAAAAGTATGAGCAAAAATCAAAAGAGTGTGTGAACTTCACCTCTTTGTGAGAAAATGTAATGCCATTGAAATTTAAATTACATCCAGAAATGTTGAACTTGAGGATGCAACTTAACGTAGGATTTGGCCCACAACACTTTAATGTTGGTGTCTGTCTTGGTCTGTGACTCTGTTCTTTCTGACATTTCCTTATGTATTGTTGACTTTTACTGTAAGAAGTGATTCAGATCCTTCACAATCAGTTGTGTCACTGTGATCTTGTGCATAAATCCTTGTGGGGTCCGAAAGTCTGGTTATTTGTGATCCCAAGGGGGAACTTCAGTGCCCTCATTTCTCTTATAAATAATTGGTGATTGCTGTTTGAATTCCTGCCCTTCTCCCCACAGTGCAGCACGTGCTCAGCAGAGCCTGCTCTAGCCTAAGGACGGGCCGAGCCGAGACAGCCAAGATGACAAACGAACCCATCAAAGAGATCCTGGGCACCCCAAAGCACCCTGATTGTGCAGGCACAGAGAAGAGCAGCAGCAGTGACTGTGTGATCACCTCCATCCCTCTGGTCAGCGAGTGCCAGCTGACTGCAGCCACGGGGGGAGCAGAGCTCTCCTGCTACCGCTGCACCGTCCCCTTCGGCGTGGTCATCCTCATCGCCGGCGTCGTGGTCACCGCCGTGGCCTACATCTTCAACACCCATGGATCCATCATCTCCATCTTTGGGCTCGTCCTCCTGTCCTCAGGACTCGTCCTGCTGGCTTCCAGCGCCGTGTGCTGGAAGATCAGGCAGCAGAGCAAGAAGGCCAAGAGGCGGGAGAGCCAGACAGCGCTGGTGGCAAACCAGAGAACCTTGTTTGGCTAAAGGCAGCCCAGAGAAGGCTGGGCAGAAGGCAGAACCCTTGTAAGTCCACTTGGCTATTTATTGGAGACATTGCAGATTTTAATTTAACTGTGGAAATGAAAATGGAATGGGTTAAGAAATACTTGTAACAACTCTGCAAGTGCTCTCAATGTATTTCTTACTGCAGACTTGGTAGTGATTCTTTCCAAGGTGGTGGAAAACTCATTTTTCCTTTGCAGAAAACTGTGTCACATAACTGCAGCCATCCTAACTGCATTCTCCAACATGCTGATTGTGTTGGAAACAGAACTTGTGGGAACTGAGAAAATAATTTGAACTGTCTTGAAATGCAAGAGGTCTCCTTAAAATACTGACATTTGACCAAGGGAGAAGTCATAGCATCTGAAGTGACTACAGGCTTATGGCCAGAGTATCTGAGACTTAAACTGTAGCTCAAAAAAAAAAAAAAAAAAAAAAAAAAAAAAAAAAAGAGAACACATTACAAATTGCTCAATAAGCTGATTCTTATATTTTATGTAACTTCCCCTTCCCAATACCTGTGGTACTGTCCCCCTTTTTTAAACCAACTAATATTGATTTTGTTTCTCTATTGAATAGAAATCAGTAGAAATGTGTAATTATGTTGTTTAACCTAAATAACGAGGTATGATAATAGCTAAAAACATGAGACTTTTTTTGTAAATTAAAGTGGTCAGGTTTAGCACTTTTGATTATTTTGCTATAAAACTAAAAAATAAATTTCATTAAAATAATATCCAGTGCTGCTAGACCTTTAGAAAATATTTCTTTATTGCAATCAAGATAGCTTGTATCTTCAACTGTGACTGCATTATATTTCTATTTTTGTAGAACAACCCCTGTGACAATAACTGTGATCACATGTACTGCTGATCTCTTACAAAAACCTCTGCAGCCTGTGGACTTTGGTTTGACAGTCCAACCCTCTGCAGCTTGATTAACAGCTCTGTTATTGAAAAATCATGGCAGACAGTTCTGCAGACACTCACTGTCACAGTCAGTTTGAGACATAACTATTAATAATAACTTGTGGAAGCAAAGCTATGTGTAGTGTTTGCTGACTGAGCTTTGGGATTACAAATCTTCATGAAAAGCAGGTGCCAGGTGTCCCCTGCTTGTGGCTGAGGTGTTGATTCTGATACTCTTGTGTTGTAGAGTCTTTCAGCTCTTCTCAGTTAATGCATTATTGAGGGGCTTGGATTATTGAGTCCCAAATTGAAGCAAACCAGAACATGATTTCTCCTTCTTGAAGGACAAGTGGTGCTGAGCTGAGTCACAGGTTTCCATCCCCGTGTGTATGAGAAGGCAGAGAGGCTGCATGGAGCCCTCTTTCTGTTTTTTCTCTCTTTTATTTTCCCCCTTGTTTTCTCCAGACTCAAAAGGGCTGGGTGTGATTTTTGCTTTCCACTACCAAGGTGGGACAGGCCTGTGTCTTCTCTTTGCCCTCAGAGCCTCTGGCAGCCAGGACAGTTTTAGTGCTGCTGCTGCAGAGCCCACCTGCCAAAGAGGAGCTGCAGGGGCTTCCTTCTGCAGCTCATCCTGGATCCTGGATCCTGGATCCCTACCCTTCTCCTGCTGAAACCACCCAGGAATTCTGGCTTGCCACCATTTCCTCTGCCCTCCATGCTTTAAGCTTGTTACATCCATAACTTATCCCTGGATTTGCAAGCTGCACCTCGTGTTTTAAATAGAGTGAGCTCTATGTGCAGGAGGGGATGTTTGGGGTCAGTATTTGCGTTGCCACACTCCGTGGTTACCAGACGCTATAATAAAATCACTTGCATCAGAGGAAAGCTGACAACACATTTTAGCACTTCCACAGCCCTCCCTTAATCAGGGCAGGAAGCTTTCCTGCTGCTAGGAGAACATGTTGCGTCACCACAACATCTGACACCGGTGTCTAGTGTCAATCACTTTGCTTAAGGTCATTAAAAATATTAGGGTGTCCCCTTACGATGTACAGGTTTTGCATGAGTGACAATTCATGGGAAATGCATAGCATGATAAATAATGGAACAGGTGGACTAAAGTGGTGTCTTTCCTGTTTAAAATGAGAAAAGTGATTGACATCGGCAAAGCTGGATAAGCTAAATAGAGCTGTTCATCTTTTTCTCTCCCTGGGAGCACAATGGTTTTTCTGACTCCTTCTCCACCCTCCCCATTTCTTTCTTCATGGAATTTTGGGGGCTGCTGAGGAGAGAGCTGCAGGGGCTGTAGTGATGCAGTGATTTCCACTAGGTGTGTGGCAGTTTGGCTCCATGATTCCTAGGCTGAGCCCAGGGCAGCATCTGCCACTGCCCTCTCCAGAAGTCTCTCCCACACATGGGTCCTCCTTTGGCCATCCCTGTGATACAGCTGAGCTTGCTGTGGAAGGTTCAAGCTGAGGCTCAGCTCAAAATCAAAAAAGAACAGCCAAACCCAATGGAATGGAGACAATGGGAGTTTTGGAGCAGTTTTTCTTCAGGGAGGGTAAGTAAGAGTGAGTAAGAACTGCTCTGCTACTGCTAGAGATGATTTCCCTTTCCTTATCTCTGCTCTCTTTGACTTTTGCAGTGCATAGGCCAGGACACAGCAGAGTTCCTGGATCACCCTCTGCCTTGCTAACTGGGGGCACCTGGCCATTCCCCAGCCTGTGAGCAGTGACAGACACACTGCAGTGACCCTGGAGGTGATCCCCTGGCACAGCAAAGCTTCAGGCACAGCGTGGTCTCCTGCAGCATCACCTGGCTGGATGGCCTCAGAGGCTCTGGCTGAGAGGGGCTGCTGAGCTCCTGAGCTGGTGAGTTGGGCAGCTGAGTTGGTGTCCTTTAGAGATGAGGTATGTGCACAAGCATCTTCACACCAAGAAGCAAATGAAAGGCTGTGCAGGAAGTCAGGCTTGTTTGTACTTTATTCAGAGGAGCAAACCAGTAATTTTATGGGGAAGAATCCCAGCACCTGATCCCCGTGTCCTGCAGGAGCAAAGCAGAGCTTGTGAGCAGTTCAGGCAGAGATTTTTGTGCTGTTGAAGATGTTTTCAAAGGTTTCATTGCTAAATGTTCTCGTAGCCTTAGAAACTGACTTTTCCCCCATGATCTGTTTGCACTGATTTTGGGCCAGTCTGAAGCAGTAGTAGCATCTTTTCTGGCTGACCAGCAATGACACCTGACCCATGTCTCACAGTCTATGCTTTTTTCTTCTTGAAAATCTGTATTTTTCAGATATTTTCATTATTATCCTCTCTCTGCTCACCCAGGAACAACACATCCTTTTCAGCCATTAAAGCCCAACCAAAATTTCTGCTTCAAATTTTGAACCCCATGACCTAATCTGGATTGATTTGGAGTTTCATGCCTGAGTGCTGGGTGCTGTGGTGCACCAAGCCTTTGATACAAAACCATCTGGAACTGCATGGTTGCTGTTTGGTGTTTCCCATGGGAATCTGAGAAGCAGAAGGATGCAGCCCTGTGGAGATCAAAGTGACCTTCCCTTCTGGTGTGAAAAGGCTTTGAATGCCACAAATGGTGTTTCAGTTCTGGGAGAGGCTGGGTGGGAGCTGATGCAAATTTTATTGTCACAATTGCTTGTCTATCCCTTCCTGAAAGCCCTGGCAGCACTGCACAAGCAAAACTGCCCTCACAAGGATAGAAAATTATCTAATGGAGGAATTGCGCTGGTGCTCTGGGCAAATGTTACAGCGATCTTAAATAATAATTTCAAAACCTAAGCACAGGAAATTGTGTCTGTAACTACACCCTGTATTGCTATTGTACACAAGGACAGTTATAGCCTGGGACAGTATTCTAAAATAATAATCAGATTAGTATGACAATGCTTAGATTTTGTTCAAGGCAAAACGCCCAATTTACAATTCCGCTGTGTTTTGTATGTGACTGGCTCTAATACCATAATTTAAAAAAACAAAAAAAAAACAAAAAAAAAAAAAAAAAAAAAAAAAAAAAAAAAAAAAAAAAAAAAAAAAAAAAAGAGAGAGAGAGAGAGAAAGGTTAGTTTCATGGACTTGTGTCAAGAATTAAGTTTCTCTGCCATGGACACTTGGGAGAGCTCCTGTTACCCAACACCAAATGTACAGTATTACTGCAGCTCCACAGAACAGGAACCAGCTCAGGGTGGAACGAAGAGAGGCCTGAGAGTCTCATCAGCATCCGGAAGAGTCAGGCCAGGAACAAGCCCTCTGGAATATCCCCTGTTCCTGCCTCAGCTTTGCTTATCCAGAGTCAAATCCAGGGTTACTGCTCCTTTGATATCTGAGATGGAAGTTGTTGCATATTATTAGCAGATTTCACCTAATTTGTTTTTACAATGGTCTGCAAAATAAGAGCAGAACAATATTGGCAGCCATCATTTCTCACAGATATTACCAGTACCTCTGAGCATTGACAGACATAATTTTTTTTAATATTTCCAATAGCTTTGTTGCTTGTAGCTTGTGTGACATTTTAGCTATATCAATATAAATATTTGACAGTCACGAAGAGCTTTTATATATTGAAGTACATTGCATATCAAGAATTGCACTGTATGATGTGAAAAATATAAATTCTGGCAGAAATCTATGTGTAGACTTAATCTTACAGGCTAAACCATGTAGGAGAACAATGGTCTTAACTGCAAAATCAACTTGAATTTTTGGCTTTTATTCAGGTTGTTGATGTCACTATTAACATGACACAGGACCTAATCCTTCCTCTTGTGAGCAGCCAGTTGAAGTCCTTTTGTTCTAACTCTATGCATCCTAAAATTTGCATTTGTAGCAAACATTGCAATTTTGAAAAACATTTCTTTTGGATTAATTGCTTTTCCTCTTGACTCTTCCTCTGTGCTTTCTGTGCTAATAGAAAAGTTTTTTGATCTAAATTTTAAAAACAGAAAAAGAGGAAAGAAAGAGAAGAACATACAACTGCAGATGTTGGACACTGCATAGAGTAATGGAAGGATAGTAAATGTGCCTTGTTGATGGAGACTTTTAAAAATATGTAAGTCTTGTTTCTGATACATCCTGGACATTATCCTGAGTTTCATTCTTACAAAATGCCTGAAGCCCCCAGGTTCACATCAGTCTGAGATCCTCACATCCTATTTGTTTTCTGTTTCCCAGGAACCATTTAGCTCAGCAAAATGCAGATTCTTTCCCCATCTTTTGCAGCCTGACTGACATCGAATGGCCACGTGGGATTTGCAGAGGCAGTGCCCCCATGGTTTTTTAAGTTAAAAGGCATTCAGCCACAGTCTGCTCTTGAAGGGGTAGGCACTGTGCAGAGGTAAAGATTTCTTTACATTTTCTTGCTGCACCAAGAGATGTCAGTAAATAATCTGTGACAAAAACATAAATAACAGCAGAGCAGCCCTTCACTGCCTCTGCTCAGCCACGTTCCCTTTCCATCCAAAGCCCCAAGTTTGTGAATAGAGTTAACAGCTTTCCTGGAAAACTGGCCCATGACTTTATTTCCTTGTGAACTCCATCCACCTGTCATGTTAGGGCTTGGTGCAACGCCAGGGCTGGCAGGAAATAATAGGCAGCAGGATGCTGGTGTGTGTCGATGGCCCTGACCCTCCCATTCCTGAGCATGAATAAGCCTTGGGCTCACTGAGCCACACAGCTCCCGGGCCTGGGACACTCATGGGTGGGAGGCACAGCCACTAAAATAACATCCAGCCAGCAGAGCTGCAGCCCAGGGAGCTGTGGGAAGGGATGGTGTCACATTCTCACTGCCTGCTGCTCTTTGTTCTCTCCCCTGGCTGCTGCAGAGAGGAATCTGCTGCTTCACACAGTGAAAAAGGACAAAGTAGGCCCCCTGTGAATTAGCTGAGATTCCCCTGAACAGACTTATTTCCCTGGAGGCCATGGGGTAGGTTATGGATGACCATATCTGTTGCCACTTCTGCTTTGCTTCTATCCAGATAATTTCATTCTTTGCCTATCAACTGATGGTGCTTCAAAGAACAACCTCTGCTAGCATACAAGCGAAGGACTTTTCACTCTGGATTGCAAAATGAACTTGTAAAGAAACATCCTGATCTCTTAACCATTTCTCTATAAACAGTTTTCTCAAGAAAGTCTAATGACGGGGTCCGGAAGAAAATTGTTTCCTAATCTGGAGCAAAAGTACAGCAGAAGTTTCATGAAATGCTGGCTTGAAGCAAAGCATCCTGTCACCCCTTTCCCCTTTTCCTCAAAGGCAAAACTGCTGAAGTGAATACTATAACTCATGTGAGGGATCATAAAGATGGTAAAGTTACTGCTGATGTTTAAGCTCTTGCAAATGAGTGACTAAATGTATTTAGGACCAACACCTCATTAGTCTTTTATAAGAGAAACCCCAACAATTTAGAGAACAAACTGTTCCTCCCTTGGCAAAACCTTCCAGTTCCTCCATTGCAGCAGCTGGGCCATGATAGGTGCTGTAGCCTCAAGTGCCACCAGCTCCAGGTATTGTGAAAGACACAAAGCATCACAGTCAGAAGCATTCACATCACAGCCCCTGCTTTGCTGTGTCCTGCCCCTCTGTGTGCTGACCCCAGTGGGGCTAAGGTGCCTTTTCTGAGCAGCCACCTCTTCCTGGGCTGCTCCATGCCAAGCTGGACTAGAGCTACAGACACACAAAAGTGCAGTTGGGCTGTGAAGTGACCAGAAGTGAAAGCATGAAGCCTGGAGCTCAGGATGGCACAGGAAAACCAGGGAGTATCCATGTGCCCATGAGTGCTAAAGCAGAGGTAAGTGATGTTGGTGAGCAGCCTGGGGAGGTTTCTCTTCCCTGGCTGTGTGAAGGGATTTGTTTTTCTCTGCACAAAGCAGAGGACAGCCAGGAGCTCTGGGCTCCACACCAAGAGTGTCCAGACACCCCAGAGCATCACAGCCTGGGGCTGGGGGCTGCTGCACTTCTGGCAGTGGCTTTGTGGGGCTGCAAGGAGTGGCCATTGGCCAGTGGCCATTAGTGTTCCCATCATTTCCCATGGGCCACCAACCAGGGACTCAATCAGATCAACTTTCACCCTGGTCTTTGGTCAGAATGGTCAATAAAAAACATTCCCCTGGTGTGGTAAAACCAACTGTGCTTCTGTGGAAGAATTCCTGCTCAACAGCCTTTGAAATACAATGGGCTCCTTCCAGTCAGAGTCACAAAATATAAAAGTGACCCCAGAACTGAACATTGTCATTACTGAACAGCAGGACTGCACAGGAACTGGCAGCCAGACATTCCCCTGCCTGGAAAGTCATGTTCTACAACTGTCCTGGCTCCCAGCACTTCTCCAAAGCTTTGCTGTGTTTTCACAGGACCCAGATCTCTTACTGCCCTTATTTTTGGTGTATGCTGAGCCCACCTTTGTTACAGGCGCTGCAGCTCTGAGCATCCCTGTGTCTCAGAGTGATGCTGCTGGGGCTGCCCAGGGCTGCTGGCAGAGCTGCCCCCCCAAGCCTCTGCACCGAGGTCCCGACAGCCCAGCAGGGACACAAATTTGGGATATTTTTGAGCGCCATCTACTGGAGTTTTATCTGTTTTCTAATTGCGCGGTTTTAGTGTTCACACATGGATTCAATAATTCAAGACACTGTGTTCAGATGTAGGAAGGATTTAAAATTGCGAAAAATGAGAAAGGAAGACTTCAGCACCCTGGTGCTCCCCCCACTGAGAGCATCCCTCAGCCTCACAACAAGCACTTAGTTGTGCTCCTCTGGTTCTGATAATCCATAATTTCCTAGGGTGACAGATGCATTCTAAATGCTGCAGTTACAGCTGGTCAGAAACTCCCAAGGGAATAGTCTTCCACTGGAAAACTACCATCTTATTAAGTCAAAACATTTCACAGAAATGTAAATTTTATTGCTTATTCATTTTTACAGGAAGTTGTAAGCATTGGATTACCACATTTAATTTTCAGCTGCATTGTATTTAAAACATCCGAAAGAGGAGGATAACATGAAATATTTTCATCTTGCTGAAATATGCACAAATATGAAACTTCTGTACCTAAATCCATGCACAGACAAACTCCCAAGGCTGAGATTTGCATCCTTATTTGGGAAGGTAACAAAATGAGAACAAACTTGGAGTTTTTCATGCCATGAAATTCCAGAGTGTGAAGAGCTCAGATCCCTGAATTTTATTTCTCTACTCTGTTTTGTTTTGAGAGAAAATAGCCTGACTTGGGAAATTCTTTCTCTCCCTTTCTGTCCCACTGCTGATACCTTGCTAAACCCTGATTCTGCCGACGCACTCAGTTCAGCAAGACTGTTGGCAGTTCCAGTTTCCTGTAGCAGAGGCAAACCTTTTGTACTTTCTCCCTTTGGGCAGTTTTCTTTTTTCCCAGTAACAGGAGTGTGTGAGGCCTTTCCAGCTGGGAAATGCACGTTGCAGGCGGCAGGGCCAAGTGCACAAAGAGCAAGGAGCCTGGGCACGAGTGACGGCACCGACATCTGGCAGATAGATTTGACGTCTCTGTCGCCTCCTCTGCTGCACAATGCTTTATCCCCAGAGTGAAGCCTTTGTTCACGCTGCAACTCTGAAAATGCGACTGGCAGCAGCTTTGCAGAGCACTGGGAGAGCTCTCATCTGTGCAGATTTGTCTTTGAAAGAAGGGAATGCTCTGCTGCTCTCCCCAGCGCTGTGTCCCCGATGAACGGCAGGTTTTGGGGAGCCAGCCCCTGGTGCAGAAACCTGCAGAGTGGTCACAGGGCAGCAGACATCCAGTTGGGCTGAGGAATGATTTGGAGAGGCTGAAGCAGAGAAGTGCTTGGGGGAGGAGCTGCAGTCACAGCTTGCTCTCCAAATAACTGGCCAACAGTGGCCAGTTTTGCCCAGGAGCTGGAGGGCTGCTCTGGCACAGCACCTGGGGGATGGCTGCTATTCCCATCTCGTTCACCACGCTTTTTAGCTGCTTTTGGACGGGCTTTGTGCTCAAAAGTGGCAGTGGGAGGGTTGTTCTGTAGGTATGACAGTGTTTGGGGATTTGTATTTAGTCTCTAGATCTTCCAGTCTTTGCAGAGTGTGTGGATCACAGCCCAGAGGATGATTTTTGATCTGCCTTGCTGTGAGTGTGCTGCTTGACATGGGCAGAGCCCTCCTGCATCCCCTGCACATCACAGCCAGAAGGAGCAACAGTGTATATTATATTAATCAGTCTAATTAGATTTTTCTTCTTTTCCAGCAAAGTTTAAATCCACCTTGAAACAAAGTTTTCCCTTTGGGCCAGTGTAGCAGTTCAGCTGAACATTAGAGATGCTATTAAGCAATTTTTGGCGTGGAAGACATTAAGTACTGTGAAGTCAGAACCAACAGCTTGCAGTTCAGCAGCACACACAGCATGGAATTCCATTCCTGAAAATGTGAATTATGTCACAGTCAGGACCCACAGCCATCTGACAACTGCCTTGGGAAGTTTTATATTAAAGTCCCGTCAAGCATTACAAATGTCCTAAAGTGATGATGGAATGAGAGATTAGAGAATTAGAGAGGGGCCTGTAGCAGAGCTGGCAGCTGCTAATGGAAGGCTTGAAGTGCAGAGAGAGCCCAGGCTCCCCATGGAGGAAGGGCACGTGCTAAAGCATCAGCTCATTTATGGGTTTTTTAAATCCATTTGTAAATGAACGTGCACAGCCACACAGTGTTCTCCTCCCCTGTGATCCCTGAGCAACCTCCATGCCAGAAAGGGAGAAAACAAAAAGTTGTGTTGTTTTCTTTTGAAGGGAAATCGTGATTGTGGACCCAAGGAGGGACTCAGCTCCCATCTCTGGGTTTGCTCTTTCTTGTGGAGAATTGTAAAAAAGTCTTTATGTTTTAATGGCATCTGTTAAATAGTGCTGTATTTCCATCATCTTTTTTGATTTATGAAGCATAAATAAGCAACTTTCTCATGCATGGGCTGTGTTTATATAACACAGTCTCACCATATGATGTTGGAACATTTTGGCAGTGTTTGCCAAACACAAGTTTGTGGCTCAAGTTTCTGGATAATTTAAACATTTCCAAGATGGGCTCATTAGCTACACTTTCCATGAGACACTTTTTTCCTAATTGATTAAATTAATTCTGATTTAGTTTGGTCAGAGTTATTTTTACAGACAATATTTGTTTTGTTGTTTGTCTTTCACATCTGTTCAATTAAACGTATTATCTTTGTGCATATAATCAATCATCCTGTTATGCCTTACTCTTCACTCAAGTAGATGATCTGTAGAGATTAATTCTCCAAATTTAGAAATATGCTCTGAACAACACACCTATAAAATTATATTATATGAAAAACTGCAGTGCTTACTTTATTCTAAATGCACTAAATGATATCTTTGTCTCACTGGTGACAATAACCCAACCTCCAGATTTCCATAAACCCATGGCTGTATCCACAGTTGTGTTGACAACTACTTTTTAATTCTAAAAGGCATTTCATCTTCACAACAACTTTATGGAACTGAGAAATTTGAACCTATTCTCTAAATGAAAATAGAAAACAGAATCTGTCACTGGATCTTTTCATGTTTTCTCTAAGTTATACACAAAGTACATAAGACAAGAGGGTTCATTTGCCACAAGCATGAAATGGCACTGGAGTGTGTTAAACCTACTCAGTGTCAAGGAATTCAAGTTTCAGGGTTTCTTCTTTCTGGTGAAAGTCTTTTGGTTTGGGGCCATCAATTAAGGCATCAAGAAATCCAGCAGAGCCACAGTCTGATCACAATCTAATCACACTGCAGGGGAGCTGCACAGTAATCACAGTTCATTGCCACACAAAGGGTTGCTGTGAGCTGTCAATCTTCCTATCACCAACAGGAAACTCAACTTCCATGCTGTTTACAAGCCTCTCCTAGGAACTCTTGGGCCTAAATCCTAAACAAACTTCCTCAATAATTGCCAGCAGAAAAGCACAGCATGGAGACTCTGTCACTGGAGGTCCATTATTCTTTAAATTGCCCTTTTGTTTGTTCCCATGCCAGAGGTTCTTGGTGGTATCACAATGAACTGCAAAAGCAGTCTTTCCAAAAACTACTATTTGAGTGCATCCAAAGAACAGCAGTTAAGCTCAGTATTAAATCCCCTTATTCCCTGGCCTATGTATTTGATTTGGAAACCATTGAATACATTTGTTGGGATAAAAGCCACAGAAAGAGCTGGACTTTGGGACTTTCTGCTGTTGTGGATTGAGCAAAGAATCAGAGATGGGTAAGGCTGAACTGGGGTGCTGATGCTCTGCTGGACCAAACTCAAACACGTGGCTCCTGAACCAAAATCCCTGGGCAAATTCCTGTACCTCTGCCCTTCAGTGGCAGCTCCAGTGGACAAGCAGAAAGATGCAATGAGGGGTCACTCAGCCACTGTGGTTTGTGCAATGAAGGTTTCACAGCTCTTGGTCTCTCTTGATGTATTTTTGCTGCAGTCTAGGGAAGGGATTTGCACATAATGAGAATATTTTTTCTAAGTTAAACCAAAATACACTCTTATTTCAAGGAAGGTTTGGAGGAAAGCCATATGCATTTTGAAATCCCTGGACCAGAATTAAGCCATTAAAGCAGATATTGCAAGAGGCAGGGCTTTTTACAACAACGGGAGGGAATGGATCTCTTGTTCATTTTGGGCCCTAAGAGTAATATTTCATTACTCTCTTTCCAAAACAAAAGTGGAACAAATTGATTGCTTAAGGTTGCTTATTCAGGAACATTCCAATAACATCCCACCTTATGCTTTGGCTTCTGTAACAGTTTTTCCCTGAGCTCCTGACAGCAGGGTTCTGCCTTTTGCTGAGCTAACAATGACTTCTTTAGGGTATTGATTCTGCAGGTATTGAGGCTGCAGGGAAACTGTAAAAGAGGACCTGGGTAGAAGACACATACCTGGGACCTGAGCCAGGTATTTGTCTTAGATTTCACGTTGAAGACTGCAGAAGCAGCACTCAGAGTGCCCATTGTGCCCATTGTAAAGGTCCTTCTACAGTTCACCATGAGACAAATCCTCTCAGGGTTTTATTATCACACCTGTGTGTTAATGTGTACCTCTGTGTGTATTTACATATATACAAATCTCAACCTTTCATATTCTTCCTTTAAGAAATCAGATAACCTTCAGAGGTAATTTGCAATAAGAAGTGTTACTTTCTTTGCACCTTAGAACTGGTGATTAACTGACTTGCTTTCAGCTGCCAGGGTCCTTAATTGGATTCTAATGAACCCAAGTGCATTATAAATGTGATTTCCAGTCAGCCTGAACTCCCAGTGAGCTGCAGGCTCTTACAGATCCCAGGGGGATATGCAGATTTGTAAGACTGTGATATCTTTTATTTCTCATTGTCTGAAAGAGCTGTTTCTATAATTGTTTAGTGAGCTGAAAAGGAAATGGGTTTGATTACAGATTGAGAAGGAAAGTCACTAAAATGAAGGTGAGTTCTGTGGCTGGGGTGGTGTCTGTATCAAGTTTGCATGTTGAGAGATTTAGAAGAATGTCACTGAATATCTTGCCTGGCCTAAGCAATTATTGGTTTTTTTGGTATTTATTAAGCCTCTTCATGCACATGCAGCTTGATTTCTAATTCAATTATCTACTGAAGCACAGAAAAACTGATTAGAAAATATTCTTTACCTGCAAGGTGATGTTTTCTTTTATAAAGATAAGCATACAGGGTATTTAGCTTAGATGCTGAGTAATTTTTCCTATGGGATCCCTTATCTGCATAACAGGATTTAGTTTTGCTGTTTAGTATCAGAAAGCCCAAATTATTCTGGTTTTCCAAGGGAATTGGTACCTGTGCTCTGGGCTGAGGAAGCCATTGTGATGCTTCCAAAATCTCCAAATTATTCTGTATCTTTAAAGTGTTCTGGTAGGATTACATCCTCCATGGCCATACCTATACGTGGGAAAGAGAAATGTAACCAATTCCCCTGCTGACCTTTATCTTATTGTGTCTATTTCAAACAGGAAAAGCATGCCATTGGTTCAGCTAATACCTTAAATAACTAAAAGACACCCTGCTATTCCCAATTCCTGACTACTTCCTTCTTTGTTTCCCTCCTGGCTAGCAGCAGCCTGCATATATATTGATATGTATGTGCAAATTTTCAATGCCAGACAGGGTTTATCTAAGAAAACAAAATTGTCTGTAGCTCTTCCAAATCCCTCTCCTCACCTGGGCTCTGTTAGATACTTTTATTTACCTTACTGAGTTATTATCTCTTGATAAGACACTCTCCTGCTGCCTTCAATTTTAAGTGAGGTAGAAAACATGTTTTATGTGTATTTTTATTAAAAATGTACATATATATAATCACTTTTGCATCTTTCCAGCATTATATGCAGAACTTCAATGTATACCTAGATTTATTAATCAATTTGTGATTTTGAGCAGTGCTGTCAGTGTAAGGAAACTGGAAAGCAAAGGCAGCTAGTGGAGATCTTAAGGGAAAATGTTGATATTTTAGGTGTGTCCATTTGAATTGAAGGCCTTTAGTGTCTTAATTGCTTACACCAACATGTCTCCCACTTTCAAAGCTACTTTAAAGCACATATAAGGCCTTTAAGGATTTAAAAATTGAAATATTATTTTGCTAAAGCCCCTTAAGAACCTGGTGCTGTTTTGAGCATCTGGATCCTCAAGCCCTTCTGTGAAATCTGCAATTTGCAGTTTGCCTGAGGGATCTGGGTGAAATGGAAAAATGAGCTGAGCCTGGAACAGCTGAACACCCTGATGTATGTCTGGAGTCAGATGCTTTTTTATCAATTCCTGGCACACCAGGGAGTAAATATGGTCACCAACAGGAACTGCATTAACAAGAGTCGTGTGCCAATGGGTCTGGGAGTCACTGGCACAGTTCTCAGACCAGGAGAGCTGGGGCAGATGCTGAGTGCAGGGTCAGGAAGCAGCATTCCCTGTGCTGCATTAGCTGCCTTTGGTGCTGCTCCATTTGGCTCCTGTGGAGATCCAGCTGTTTTCCAGGGGCCAGCAGCTGGGATGGAGGGGCAGATCCTCTGCAGCAGTGTGTGCAGATGGCTCTTACTGCAAATGGAAATGTTTGGGGTTTATTTACCAAGAGTGTTCCTGAGCAGAGAGATAAAAGGGCAGCTCTCCAGTTGTTTGTAGTTGTTTGAGCACTGTTTACTGGAGAAGGGAAGGCTGAGGAGGGGCTTGGTTATCACACAAAGCAGGGCAGGAGGGGTGAATAGACTGTTTGGTTTTGGCTGATGGTTGTGAGGACTGTTCTGTGACTCCACAGGCTGCTGTGGTCCCTGTGCTTCTCTGCCTCAGACAAATGTTGTCTCCAGCATGCTTTGCCTCCTCTTACAAGGATGGTACCTGCAGGGAGTGGCTGGGGAAGGGCAGATGCCAAGCAAAAGCAAAGTTTTTTCCTATTTTCCACCCATAAAGAAGGTGAACCCAGCCCTTCATCCCTCCTGTTGCTGCAGCCTGGCATCTGTTCTCTCTCTGCCCTCTTGCAGGACTTGTAACAGCCCCTTGAACTACCAGAAGTGTTGGCCAGCAGCAGCCCCTGAGCTGCTGGTGTGCATGGCAGGGCCCAGGGTGGCTCTCAGCATGTCCCACAGGCTCTGGACCTCTCCTGAAGATGGTAGCAAACAATGTGTGGGGCTTGCCAGGCAAACATGTGCTGGAACTGTCATGATGAAACACACAGTTTTGGGAAAGGAACTTACCAGAGTGACTGTTTGGGGGTGAGTCAGTAGATCAGCCCAGATATGAGGTCAGTGGGAAGAAGAATCCTTCCAGTCTTGGGTAAAATCTCAGTGCAATTCCTGTTAGAAATACCAGAAACTTGCAATGGCACTCACAATGATACAGTCCCTGTGCTCTAAGGAAAGGCTGGGGGGGAAAAAGTGGTTGTGGAGTTAAAAAATCATCTACCACCTTTATCATGTGAAGGAAACATGGCAGGGGATGAAAGGAAGAGCTTTATTTGCTGTTGAAGATGTTAGATTCCATGTGGCAGACAACATCCAAAAACACGAAGTCACTTCCAAAAAACACAGCTGTTCTGTGGGAGCTATGATTTCCATATGCCTGGGCTGTCTGAGAACATCTTGGTGGCAGTCTGGGGACAGGAATGTCGTCATGAGCACTGCTGAACTTTAGAGAGGACTGGATTGTTTTCCTGGTAGTGCCTAGTGACACTATTTTGTAACGCTAGCCTTTCGGAAAAAAGATATTCCCTGAATTAGCACATTACCAGCTCATTTAATGAATGTTCTGCCTCTCAGATGAGAGATTAAACTGACTGGGCTGTTGCTCTACAACTTTTATAGGTTTGATTCTCTTCAAAGTTACATTCTGTCCTAGGCCTTTGGAAAATGGAAGAAATTAGTGGATGAAGCCCTGGGAATGGGCTGTGCTCAGGCTCAGCTTAGGGGGTGTGTTACCCTCCCAAGGGATCCTGGCTGTAGGAGTAAAAACCTGCCTCTGCTGCAGGGCTACTGCAAGTCATTGGGGTTTGGCACTGCCTTTACCTTCTCCTGTGTGTTTTTGTAGCTGCACAGTGGAATAGAAGGTAGTGCATGCTAAATTGTAATCATAACATTCATGTTTTCTGTCATTTGAAACAGGCCTGGTATTCAGGTTTCACTCTACTTAACTTTTGCAGTAGAAGAGCAGTAGGATCTTTTGGTTAGAAGCTTGAACTAAAACAAATTTGTCAGGCACTGCTCTGGAAGATTGATGGATGTGTCACAGACCCAGCTGCCTGTGAGGTCTGAGCAAACCCCAAAAGAGCCCCAGCACACTCTGTGTGTGGGAGAGGAGCCTCTGCTGCTGTGCAGTCACTTATGTCAGCAGACATAAGCTATTCCAGCCTTGGGCAAATAAATATACCCCAAATGAGTGACCTGGTGAGAGAAAGTGGCAGCTCTGGGGATGGAGGTGGTGAACCTGCTGGGATGGAGCTCACCCTGCAGGGCTGGGGGCTCTGCTGCCAGCAAGGGCCAGGCTGGGAGGTGTTGGCAGAGAAATGAATGACCACAGTGTTCTGCTGGGAATGGAGGCAGCCCAATGAAGCATGGTTTGCTAAAGCTGCTGACAAGTCTGAATAAACAAAGTTTGTGTGGACAGGTCTGAAGCTTACAAGAGGTCATTGACTTTAATTATGGTTCAGCAGGAGCAAAATCGGAGCTGGGGGTGCTGGAGAGGTTGAAAGCTGGGTGCTCCCAGTCCAGGGGGATATTTGGTCTCTCTGGGTGTTAGAAAGCAGCTTTCCCTGCCTGCAGGGCCCATCGGGTCCCAGCCCAGGCTGGGCTGCCCAGGCTCTGTGCACTGCCCCTGCAGTGATGTGCTAACACAGAAAATAGCATTGCTCAGTCAACTTACATCACCCAGTGATTTTGGTAAAGTCACTTCTGAGAGCACTGCTTCAGAGAAAGCTTTTTGAAGGCACTGTGGGATTCTCTTTGATTTGCATCTACATACCAACTATAAATGGTTTAAGTGTTCCAGAGCCATTAAGAGCAGTTCTAAACATTCTGTTGGTGGACCAGGTCAGTTTTCTGACTGTGTTTGATTTCTCTTCATCCTCCCTTGTTCAGATCCAGTGTTTGTTAGCAAGGCCTCCAAGTTGCAGGGTTTATATCAATATTAATATTTTTCTCTTCATGCAAACAATGGAGAACTTGAGCCAAAGCCCATCCAGGATCCTGGGAATTTCCTACAAAGTTCAAAGGACTTTGGAACTGGCTTATAAATGATCAAACTCCTTCAATTAGAAGTTACTTTATGAATGTAATCTCTGCAGGGCTAAGAACAACTTGTTGCACACAAATCCCTCAGCCACTTCTGTTTTCTTGACTCTTCCTCAAACTGCTGGAGACCTTTCCAGCATGGGATTAGCTGCTCAGAGAACAGCTTGTATCTAAATAGTTTTATTTTTCAGTAGTGGATTTGCCCCATCAGATCCAGAAACTGCAGTGATTGAGAAAGGTGAGGACAGGGAGGCACTGACCATTTGTGCTCTGCAGCCCTGGAGTGCTGTGTGTTCAGTAGCAAGCCTTGGCTCACAAACTTCCCCAGCAGGAAGCTTATAATGAAAGAGTTGTTGAGCAAGAAACAGAAAGATTTAAACTAAAGTCACTCCCGACTGAGCAGCTGTCTTTGTTTTTAATTTGTGCTATCAAGAAGGGATGGGGGTAGTGGGGAGGAAGTTTTCCCTCCTCCATGCTGAGGCCATCCCTGACCTTCAGGTGCTTAATCACAGCCTTTTACTGCTCCCTTCTAACACTTCCCCATCTGCAGCATCTCTCTTCTGAAAAGTAGAGAAGTGCTTTATAATTGTGATTAATTGTGAGTTTAATTGCTGGCCCCTCCCCAAAGGAATCTAACCACAGCCAGGGCAGAGAGAAAAAATGCCTGGCCCTGGGAAGGCTGGATATTGGAGCTCAGTGCTGGGAGGCAGAGCTGGAACACAGAACTCCTCCTCACTCTCTTTCCTGATGAGAGTATATTTCTTGGAGGCAGAATGTGTGTGTCAGGATGAAGGGGAAGGGTGGAAATCTGGCCCTGGAATTGTACTTACCAGCTCTTACCATGAATTAATTGCATTTGGCTTGCCCAGCAAGTATTCATTGCATTGAGAGAATACAAACAGAATTTTGCAAGACTGGACTATCCCAGCTCCAGCTGTGATACTTCCTACCCAGCACTCCAGCAGAAATCTGTGCTCTGCCCTCTTTTATTTTATTTTTTTCTTTCTTTGTTTTTTGGAAGCACTAATGATTTTGCACTTGATGCATGCCTGGTGCCACTGTGCCCATCCCTGCCTTCTCTCTGTCTGCAGTGTGATGCTGCCTGCTTAACCCCTTCCTCTCCAGGGGTGGCTGCCTTTCCTGCCACATCTGCCAGTGGTCTAAAGTTCATTAAAAGCAGCGTGGAGCTCTTTAACATGAAAGCCCCTCTGTCAGTGTTATGTGGATCATTAATGTGGCATCTCATACCAAGTGCTGCTGCACTTCTCATATTCACAGCATTGCCTTGAATTCCTGCCCTGCAGAAAGGTCAGCATTTCCCCAGCAAAAGTATCCCCACTGCTTGGCTGGGCAAAGACTCAAAATCTCCAGGCAGTGTGGGAGCTCCTGCCCAAACCAGGGTGGGAAGGACATCCTGGCTCTTCTGCCTCTTGCAGATGATGACAGTTCAAAGAGGAAAATAAATTATTTCTACTTTGAATCAAAGCTACTGTTCCCAGGTGATAACTGTCCCCACTGTACCCTGTAATACAAGCAGCTTCAGATAGGAAACCTAAAAATCCAACAGAGGATTTTCAGAGGGGTTTTCATGTTAGAAAATGGAGAAGGAACTGTTCAGGCTTCAGGCTGAAAAATCCTTTGTTTATGAAAAGAATAAGAGAAGCTGTTGCTCCCCTTTGTACCCTCTGTGCCTGGGAATTGCTGCAGGCTCCAAGCTCCCCCTGCTCCTGCCTTGCATCCCTGCCCCACAGCAGCTCACCTGGGGCAGGAGTTTGGTCTCAGCAGCTCTCAGCTGGGGGCAGATTTCCTCAGCCCTCCTCATATCCGTGTGGCTTTCAGAAAACTTCATTTGAATGTGCATCTTTTCCCAAGGAGCAAGCACTACCTTGCTTCTCTTGCCCCTCTCCTTGGAGGAATGGTGTTAAAAGTGTTCCTTTTCTGTTCAGGGGGATTTTTCCTTCTCCCTTCCTCTCTCAGCCTCCCATGTGATGCCCTGAATGCAGCAGGGTGTTTGGCATGTAGTGCCTGGTCTTTGAATCCTTAATGCACTGGGCAGTCAAATTCCTGTGGGATGCAGCATTCACTCTAAGTTTGGCACCTGGAAGATGAGGAGGACACTTGCAAGTCCAACCCAGTGAGGGAAAAGTGTCTGTGCTCCCTGCTGTGCCACCCACATCTGATAAGAGATGATTTTTGGCAGTCCCTGGGGATGCCTTCCACAGCTCCCTCAGGAACAAAACAAAAATCCAGGGACCAAAACCTGAACTGGGGTCAGAGCTGTGTCTGGCCACAGCAAACATGGGCCATGGGGTTTCCAGGAGCTCAGATTTCCCTGCTGGGCAGGCTCCTGTACAAAGGGAGTGGCTGAGCCCATACTGTGGGTGACTCCTGACCTGCAGGAAACATGTGCTGCTGCCACACTGCAGCAAAGTGCCTTTAACCTGTGATCTGGGTGACTTTTACTGTCTAGGCTGGGGGGCAGGTACTGTCTATTCGTGTCTCTTGAGGTCTTACAGTCTCCTGGGCTCCCCTCTTAAAGTCTGTGCTCACATCCAGAGCCTCAGGCCTTCTCACCTGACTCCCCCAGCCCCACCAGAGTCCAGCCTGCTTCTATATAATAAATAAATCTCTTTCCTTTTGCCTCAAAAGGAAAAGGGCTGAGGGCTTCCTAAACTGAATGGGGCAAATTGTTTATTGTGCAAATTTCAATAAGGGTTTTGCAAAGGAAGTGGTCTGTAAGCCCTGATAAACATTGTGCAGCAGATAGCAGTGGGGAAGGGTTGTGGTTCCATCTGGATGTACACACAGCCCTGGGCCTCTCCTGGCCCTGGGAGAACAATGAATTCTGTATATCATGTGCTCCAGGGCTGGCTGCTGGCTGCTGCCATCCAACCCCACAGCACTGGTACCAGTGGTGGTGGGGAGGGGTCCTGGGCTGGCAGGACCTGTGCCCTGGGACAGCAAGGGTGACAGTTCTGTTGGCAGGGGACACACTCAGTGATGCTGTGGCTGGCATTTCCCCCAGACTCCTTAACTGTGTGACAAAGGGGCATTGAATGGGGAATAAGTACAGGAATAAATACAGCCAAATATTGACCCCCAGCCCAAGCTGGGTGTGTGTTTCTTGCCCTGCTGCCTGTGCAGGCTCCCCCTCACACAGCCACAGCAGACTGGGGGTCTCTATTCACAGCTGAAAAATCCTGAATTTTTTTTTTTTTTTTTTTTTTTTTTTGCCTGGCCAAGAACTATTTACATAATTACGTGCTCGAAGAGTTGGGTTCCAAATAAAGGCATGATTTCAGATATAAACACGTATTATCTTCAGAGCATTAAAAGCTCCCCCAAAGTAAATTTCTAACTCTAATAGCTTGTGTTACTGTGTGTTTAGAGATTTAATAATCAGTGGAGGCAAGATGGCACAAGTGAAGTTACAGCAGGAAAAGTTCAATATTAAAATGACATGTAATGTTTTCAACAGAAGATTGCCCTTTTTGTCTTGTTGAGAAGGATCAACATATTTAGCTTAGTGGTTATATTCTAGGACTAGAAGATGTTTATTTCAGCAATTGCTTTTCTACCAAAATTATTTGTTTCTCATTAAAACGTAGGAAATCCCTTACTTTAACTAGTATATTGAAAGGAGAAAAAACCCAACATTTAACCAAAAAAACAAAACTGGAACTGGTGTGGCCAGAGCAGAGTGTAATTTGGAAGACATATGAGAACCTTATAGGATGTTGACTTGAATTGGCTCTGAAGTCCTTTATGTAATAGTTTCACTCTTATATTGAGAATTATACATCATCTGTATTCCTGGGGTTTTTTCCAAGTGTTTTTGGGGAAATCCCTGGCTATTGGTCAAGTTCTCTTGACAGATGAAGAGAAAATACTTGGTGTGCTAAGATCTTGCTGGGATAGCTTAAACCATGGAGTGCCTGTTGCTGTTAACCCAAATTAAACACTGCCCTGCACTGTGTGCAGCCCCTCTGATTCTGGGGAACAGAACGAGCAGAAATGACTCCTGTGGGTAGAGCTGGGCTGGGCACAAGGATTGCTTCCAGAGGAGGCTGAAGGTGTGTCTGGTGCAGCTGCAGAGGGTCAGGGTGCAGATGACAATGAGCTAATAGGAAGCTCTGTGGTTTCTCTGGGTGTTTTTTAGGAGTGTCCTGTGCAGAGCTGTGCAGGCAGAAGGCTCAGCTCCCATCGTGGAGGCAGAGCTGCAGCTCTCCTGGGGCAGGGCTGGGAGCACTGCAGTCACACTCCTGCCCTCAGCAGGACAGCAGAGGTGGAGGGGAGGCTTTTCCAAGTCACTGCTCGGAGCTCTGTGTTTCCATGTGGGAAAGGCAGGGCACGGGAGCGTGGGCTGGAGCAGCCAGCCCTGCTCAGCCTGTGTGCAGGCAGGAGCTGCACAGGGCTGTGGCTCCTGCTGCCCCACACCCCCAGGGCTCTGGGGATGCATTTGTGCATCAGGACACTGCAGTGCAGCCACAGTGAGCAATAACCTGAGCACGAGCCTCCTCTTGTTCCAGGAGCTCACAGCAAAGGCTGGGGAGGAGATTTTACTGTCACTCATGAAAAAACAGGACTGAGGGGGCAAAGGGAATTATGGCAAAGTGGTGGATTCCATGTCACCTGAGTGCCAGGAGGCAGCAGCAGAAGGGAGCAGAGCTCTGCACCTCCCTCTGCTCCTGCGCCCTGCCAGGACCTGTCCCAGAGCCCCAGGGGTGGCTGCAAGCCCCGCACTGTGTTTGTTGTGGGGTTGCTACTGGAGCCTGTGGTCTCAGGGAGTTTCTCAGGCATGTTGGTGAGACATCTGAGCCAGGAGCTGCTGGCTGCCCCTTGCCCAGCAGCGGGCCCTGGCCCGGGGCTGCTATTTAAATCAGCAGCAGAAGTGCCAATGGAGCTGTGACATTTTTTTCAAGATGGCTGAGGAGACCAGGAGCTGACAAATGATTCTTCCACTTCTCCTGGCTAATTTTGGATTAGCTGCATTGACAAACAGGTGCAGAACCATCCACAGGTCCCCAAATTCCTCAGTGTGTCCCTTTTGGGGTTGCCAGCACCCAAAGCTGTGGAGCTCAGGTGTGCTGCTGGTCCATCCTTGCAGGTGTGTCACTCACCATCAGGTGTGCCTTGAAATGCCCCCTTGGCTGGGCTCTGGAAGGAAGCAGAGGTGGGTTTTGGTCAGTTTTGGCTGGTGCTCTATGTCAAGGTGCCAGGTGTGCCCTAGGTTTGGTGCAGCAGGGAGACAGCCTGTGTGAGCTGGGGGGCAGCCTGCTGGGCTGGAATGGATTTGGCCATCATCAGGAGCAGGAAATCTGGTACAGACTCACAAGAGCCTGTTGCTCCATTTGCTGCCAGGACAGAGGGCTGGGTCCCATCAGATGGGGACTGTGAGGCTCTGACCCAGCCTGCAGCAGGAGCAGTGCTGGGGACACTCACTGCTCCCCCAGCCCTCTGCTGAGGTGTATGTGTGAAGGTGCCATGTCTACAGCACTTTCTGCTTATCTCTGAGGCATTCCCAAAGAAAAGACTCTATTTCCACAGCTTTGTGCTGGCACAACTTCTGGAAAGGGAAAATGAAAACCGAGCAGAGCTTCTTTCCAGAGGGGTTTGTGCAGACCACAGTCTGTCCCATGCTGCCACATGGCTGTCACTGCTGCTGGGACATGACAGCATTTACTAAATAGCTGTAATTTAACTTAGTTAACTTAGTTTCCCTCACCAATTCTGTGCCAGTGCTTTCAGTCCCTACCTGCTTGAGGGAAGAGGCAGTTGAGCTTCTTGGATATCCCTGAACCTCATCTCAGATCACTGAGAAGAAACATAATTTCCTCAGGGGCAAGCAGTCTGGTAATTTTTCATCTTTTATCATGATTCCCATGGACCCTCTTTTTTTTTTTTTTTTTTTTTTTTTTTTTTGCTATTTTTTAAGATTTTAATTTTAAGTCCCTATAGATCCAGAGGATCCAGAGCACCTGCAGCCTCTCCAGGTTTGTGAACCCTTTGTCATCAGGGTAGGAGCCCTGAATGGCAACTCTTCCCCAGCATCCTGGGTTCCTGGTGCTCTTCTGTCCCTCAGCATGAATTCAGTCCCTGAGTGAATGTCACCAGTGGAGATGGCAGGGAAAAGGTTCCTCAGTAGCTTTTCTAAAGAAATGTAATCTGTAAAATGAGGCTCTGTGAGGAGGGTTTGTGCTCAGCACGTGGCACTGAAGAATGGCTGTCAGTGTCTGATTGCTGTGGTTTCACCTCAGCTCTACACATGGGTGTGGTGTAAGGAGAAAAGTGCAAAATACTGGACATCAGGTCTAGCCTCAAACCTCAAGATTTAATGTTAAAGGTGAGGATGTTTTTAAGAATTCAGATTTTTTTGAGAGAATACAATGCCTTTGACTAGCTTGTTTTCCATAGTCCTTTACAGGGTATTGATTGAAGGAGTCTGAAGGGAAGCAGTGCCCTAAAATCAACATGCTGTCAAATAACACCATGAGAACAGAGCTCCTCAGAGCTGCTGCAGCCCTGAGCTGCCCTGGGAGCTGCACGAGCCTAAGGAGTCACAAGTATTGACCTGAATAAGAATGAGACCATTTTTGGCAGCTGAAATTTAATGTGGAGCCTGGATAAAAGACCTTCCAGTTCACTGGGTGTAAATGTGAATAACTTACTGTTTCTTGGCTGAAATCATGGTGTTAAGAGCAGGCAGCAGCATTACACAGCACACTTTTCAGTGCTGATTTCAATTTTGATACAGCCCCAGTGGGACTATAGAAAACTCTGCCCCATTATGTTTCAGAACAATGGGATCACTGCAAAAGAAAGACACCAAGTGAGAACGTGCCAAGCTGATTCCTTTCCAACCTCAGCTTGAGCAAAAACATCCAGGAGCAAACATCCACAGATCCTGAGGTGGGCAGAACCAACATTCAGATCTGTGTGGTGTGAGGATTTTTTTTTTTTTTTGGCATTTCTTTATGTTTTTAACCTGATTTTTGCAAGGATGACACGACTGCCATGGCACATCTGCCAGAGCCCTGAGCTGCTGTCTGAGCACTGAGCACCTGCAGCACCCTGGGGAGGGGCTGTGGGCTGGAATTCTGATCCATCAGGTCCTGTCTCCAGTCGTGGTCACTGTTGTGAAGGTATAAATTAAGCTTTAATGATGTTTGGATTAAGATGTGCATTTATACCTCCATGGACTCTTTCACTGCTCTGGCTTCCAGTAGCTGAGGTGTTACTAAATGATTAACCTTGTGATTAAAAGTCAGATTCTTCTTCCTGTATCCATTTTCAGAGAAGTTAACAGGGAACAAACAGGACATTATAGGAAGTTGTTCAATAACTCTTTGTAACCTGTGAGTTGATCCAGTTGTTGCCACGCTGTCACCTTGGGGTGAGCCCCTCTCTTGGGACAGGAGAAAAACCAATGAGAAAGATGTAAAAGCTTTCTGAGTACAAGCCACCCTTGCTGGATTACATCAGGAAGGTAATAAATGTATTGGAGGAGTAAAGCACCAGGGAGAAACAACTATTGAAACAGGGCAACATTAGCACAAGAACAAATAAGTGTAGACTGGCCTCAAATATTCCTGATGGAATGTTCTTGGAAGAAGGTCTCTCTAGCCACCAGAGAGCATTTCTTTCATTCAAGGAGTGTGGGTGATAAACTGTTGGTTGGGGTTTCTGCCCCCTAAGATGAAGTTTACTGGGTGTATATGAACAATTAAGTGTCTGCAGTGCTGAGGATCCCTTCCTGAGCTGTGCTCCTGTTTCAAAGGATAAAGGCAGATTTTTGTCAGTTAATTTTTGTAAAGAACCCCCTGTGCAGCTCCTTGAAAACCCAGGTGATAGTAATTGCAGCTTTGGACAAAAGTCTTTAGATTTCCAATAACTTTTTGAGTCTCTTCAGAACTGAGAGCAGCCCCCAGAGTGATGCACAGCACATTGAGCAGAGCTCACTGACATTCCAAAAGCACTTTGCTTCTCCAGGGCTAACACTAGCAAGTCATTGGAAACTCAAATTTACAGAGAAAACCATGTCAATAGATGATAAACTGTAGGGAAAAGGTAGTAAATCTGTCATGTCTCATCTTTACAAACCAAATGATTAAATCCTCCTCAGAGGGCAGCATGGGTGGTTAACACTCAGTGCTGGATGGCTCTTGCTGCTCTGAAATGTCAAATTTCTTTGGACACAACTCCCAGGTGTGTCCAGGTGCTCCTGTTGTACTGGAGTGACTGGACAGGAGGAACTCAGGAGTCAGCTCTGTCTGCTTGCTGTTCTCTGCTCAGTGTTTGCAGCCTCTCCTTCCCTCAGCATGGCCCAGGAGCTGCTTTGCTCACAGGAGCAGCACCAGGCTCAGCAGGCACCTCTCATCCCTCTGTCTCAGTGCCCTGTGCTCCACAGCCTCCCACTCAGCCCCAGGGACCCATCCACCTCTCCCTGCACCAGCCACTTTCTTTCCTGGCTCTCTGCAGCCCACAATTAACCTCCAATTAACTTGGCAGAGCAGTTGCTAAAGGGGTCACCCAATGTCCCCTCTGTTCCTTGCCTGCCTGCCCAGATAACAGTCCAAACATGGCTTGCACTTGTTTTTTTTCCTCAAAGATGCCTTTGGACTTAGGCTAGAGCAGGCTGGGGCTTTGACCAAACCAGCCTTTCACGAGGAGGGGAAGGTTTTTCCACTTGCTGAAGCTGAACTTCTGTGCAGGAAAGTGCTGGTTCCAACTAACTTTCACTGTAGCTCTTTGATCCAGAGTGGAATTTCTGGACAAAATTGAAGTTCACGTGAGGCCAGTTCTTTTGTTTTCTCTCCTCAAGATGTTTGGCTCCTTTGAACCCTTTGTTGCATTATGAGGCACAACTGTGCCTGAGGATCTCTCCTTCAATCTGCTCTCAGCTGCTTTTTCCCTTTCTTTGGCTGGCAGTTCTCATTCCTCTCATTGGGATGAGCTTCCCTTTGTCTGAAATTTTCTTCATACTCTAATTCTTCTAATCTCATCCTTAGGAAGTACCTGCTTAAAACAGGGTGAGCAAGCAGTGTGAAACAGAGGATGGGGAAAATAAAGGTCTTGAGGTAAAATCACTGATTGCAGACATCCACCCCAAATACCTCTCTGCTCCATCCTAAATAACTGAGGCTCTCTAAGTTTTCTTCCTCTTTATCTCAGTGACATACTTGAAATTCCCATTAAAGCTCATAATTGCTCTAGCAGCATAACTATATCAATGCCACACATTAATCTAAACTAATAATATCAGAAGTACACAAAGATTGTAAACAGGCATGTTTAAACTAATTTAAGCAGTCTCTGCTCCAGAGAACTGGATGTACAAGCCATTGCAAGCTCTCAGGAAGGCTTATACATTGGAAGATATTTTGGTGTGCCTTTACAATCAGATTTCTTCCCACGATGAAACTGATTTTACTTCAACTCCTGCCTCTCTGTATACTTTCTTGTAATGATAAATGACCCAGCCTTGGAGATGTTTATAGTTCTCAGTTCACTGAGGGTGGAACAGATGGCAGCACTCACATCTTCCAGTTGTTCTGAAAATGCTCTTACTGGCTGTGGGGGAACATTGTCAGGAGGTGATCTGTGCTAATAATTTTTTTTAGGATAGAGATGGATTTTAATGAATTTTTGTAGTCAGGTTCCCTCTTCCTCTCTCCTTTTATTTTCTTGTTTCTTTCTAATTTTTTTCCAAATGTGCTTAAAGAATAAATAAAAAAGCACTGTATAAGCTCTAAGCACGTAAGGAAATGAGCCAGAAAGTGGTAGAGTAAGTCTGAGTTATTAAAATCAGGTCATGCCCTGAAGGAGATTACAGCAAGATGAGCCAATATAAATATACACCATATTTCTGTCCTATGTCTTTGTTACCCTGGGTGGCCTGCAGTCAACTAACAGGGCAAGGGGAGAGAAGGAGAATACATGAGTGTTACAGGATCCTAATCCAGCTGGTTGGAATCTAGTTCTTATTAACCAACTAATTTATAGTCCTTCTCTGAACCAGGGGTTGATGTTAGTCTGCTGTAAATCTGGAGGAACAACTATAATTCTGTGTTTTACTGAATTCAAGTCCCACAGCCCCTTCTCCTCCTCTCTTGTTGAATGTTCCTAATCCCCTAAATAACAAATGGAGGTTTTCAGTGAAACAAGACTGCCTAGTGATAAGAAAAGGCAAGCTAAATTAAATGCAAATCTTGCCCAGCCCGTGTATTTTATGGATTTTCAGTCCTTGATCCCTGGATAACCTATAAAGGAAGGCTTACAAGGGTTTTGGAGGGAGACACACAATTCTGGAAGACATTAATATATTGGCCACGAGTACAGAGAGTGTTATCTCTTAAGATGTAGGGCCAAATTGTGGTTTTCATTAAACTGGTGAAAATATGGAAAACACTGCTTGCAGTGCCATCACTCAAGATTTATGTAATAAGAAACAGAATTGGTTCCAACATGAAGCCATCAGCCCACACAGAGTTAAGCTCTGCTTTCAGTCTGTGTTGATGAAGGTATAAGCCTGATTTTTGCTTGGGGCAAAACCAAGGGCTGAACATGATCTCTGTGTCAGAAACTCCAAAGATGTTGCCCCTGCTGTGGCACCTTTTAGCATCCTGGGGGAAGCATGGTCCCAGCAAGGTTACTCCAGCCCAGGAATAAGCCAGGGGTGCATCATCCTCTGCAAGGTTCTGGTGCAGCAGCAGCTCAGGCCAGGCTCTGTGGAACTCCATCCCCTGGGGATGGCTGCCACACCTTCTCCAGGAGGGGACCCTGCTTGTCCCAGGGCAGCTCAGGTTCAGGAGGGACTCCCCAGTTCAGGGGTTTAGGGGTTTGGCACCGAGAGCATCCTGAGGTGAGCGTGTCCTGCAGGGGGGTTTGGGTGCTGACACAAACCAAGGTAAAAGGGAGCAAACTCTGGCTTCCCAGAGGGGGGGAAATGCCCTGCAAATGGCAGGTGTTTTAATTTATCTCAGCTTGTGAGTGCTGTGTGGGATGGGGCTGGGAGCTGCAGCCTGCAGGGCGCCCCTCAAAAGAGCAGCAATTACAGCTGGGATAGAAGGTGAAGGTTTCTTTCAGCCTCCATTGCAAATGCCAAGGTGTTGGCACCACAGCTCCCTGTCTGAACGCTGGCAGATGTGGAGAAGCTGCTTTAATGAGCCCAGGGGAGGCACTGGAGGGGTCTGGGGCCACAACCAGCCTCATGCACAAGCTGCAGCTCTCTTCTCCCAGGGAATTTGCTGCTGCTGCCAGCACTGAGGGCTGGCTCTGGGCAGGAGCAGGACAGGGGGCAAGGGGAGCTCTGCACTCATCCTGCTCCATTCTGTGCACTAAAAATAAACAAACACATGGGGATGGGGGAGAGCCCTCCAAAAACATTGCTCCCTTGTTTTGCTTTCCCTGTCACAAATCTAAACACAATATTTTCTCATTCTTGAGCCTGTATGAATTTCTGACAGTACAATTGGGGGCTGGAGCACATTGTCTGGAGGAGCTTACCAAGGAAATCGAGAGTTTGGTCAGCAATTGTAAATATCCTCCCCTAATGGAGTTTGTTTGTTCTGCAGCCCACACTGGCGTCAGGGGCTGTGGGACACCCTGGCACCAGGTTACTGGTGAGAAAGATCCACTGCTCAGATAAGGATGGGAATAAACTCCACCCACAGAAATGCCACAGAAAAATCCCTGATTTATCCATTAATTGCTTTAAGGGGTGGTGAGTGTAAGTACAACAATGGGGTATTGACAATAACGTGCCTCGTTGGCAGGAAAAGGGCTTTCCCCTTTCTCTGAGGCTTTAATGTGCTTGTTCTTGGAATTACAAAATGTTTGCAAGTCCTGCACTAGCTCAGGGATGCAGAATGAAAGACAAGTACCCAGCAAAGAAAGCAAATGTTGGAATGGGTGTTTCCTGCTTAGAATGAAGCAAAATGCTCTTCTTACTGTGAAATGCACCCACACCACAAGCTGGGAGTCTGTTTGTCATGGAGTGACACCAGAGACTGTTTAGGGGGTTTTAAGGCTCTTTTTGTGACCTGCTTCTTATTTGTGATACCCTGGTACTCAGCACATGGAAAGAAATCAATTTGTGGGAGAAGAGTAATTTTCAAAACCAGACATTTTCTAAAAGATTGCACATAAGGAGTACGGAAGTGCTGGTGCTGTGCCACCCCTTTGGGCCCATCAGGCTGCTCCTGCTTCCAGGGGCAGGATCTCAGGGCTTTGCATTAAATCTGAAATAACTTTTAAAGATTTTCTCTCTTTTAAAGATTTTCTCTCTTTCACTTTCAAGCAGAAGATAAACTTTTCAGTGTTACAGAAGTTGCCCTGTGCACGCAGTGGGTATCAGGCTGCAGTTCAGTGTCAAGTCACACTGTTTCCACAACCAGGACAAGAAAAAATTGTGCTCAAGAGATGTTTACCTGTTAGGAGCTTAATTTCAATATATCTTGCCTTGATAATGAGTCAGAGGTCCAAGTCTGTTCCCTATTACACAGCATTAACCTAAAAAGCACATCAGATGCTGCTCTCCATTAAATCAGGTTATGCTCTGAAAGTGAGGTTGTTCCAAATTTGCCAAATTTGTATAATTGAGAGCAAAGCAGGGCCTGGCAGCTGAGCTGGCAGCAGTTGTCTCAGTGCATCTTAACCAAGGGGACTGTGAGCAGCTGGCTGGGTGTTTTACAGCCTCCACCTGGTGCACAAGGTGACTGAAGATGCTTCAACCCTGTGGTTTCTTCAAAGCCCTCATGAGAGGCTTTGGTGTGATGTTATCTCCCTGTGCTTGATCCCAAAGCAGGGCTGGGAGGCTCTGGAGTGGAGCTGAGGGCCCTGTGGCCGTGGGCAGTGGGTTTGCTGTGCCATGCAGGTGTGGAGATCCCCGAGCTCTCCAAAGCTGCAGCATCCTGAGGGTGGGCAGAGGTGCAGGACAGACCTGCCCTGCTCCCTGGAGCCCTGGGGGGACTGTCACAAACAGGAAAGAGATGCTGATGCAGATGTGATGGTGGTGCTGTGCTGGGAGCAGATGGCTGGGCACGTTCTGTGTGCAGGGCAGAGGCAGGGCTCTATTGTTCTGTGCTGAGCAGAGGCTGTTCCCTGGAGGATATCCTGTCTGGACAGCCCTGTGCCAGTCTGCTCGTGGCAGTGCAGGGGCTGCATGGACAGCCTGGGAAGAATTCAGTCATGCCTTGTAAAAGCAGTGATTTATCTGCAGCAGTGGAGTCAGCAAGGCTCCTCTTGCTGGGTTTTTATCAGTGTGCCATTATCCCTCTGCTTGGGGCATCCCTCCAGGCTGCCAGGCACTCACAGAGCCATGTATGAGTGCAGGGATGTTTTCCTGTCAGTGTCCATCCCCACTGTGTCCTGTGGGGAGCATCAGCTGCAGCAGAGTGAGGAGCCCCAGCCCAGGCTCTCCCTGTGTCCTGGTGCAGTTTGGAAAATGCTGTGGGAAGAGCTGCTTGTTCCAATGGAACTGATTCGTGAATAGCTCTGACTTACCTAGTCTGCCTTGCTGGACATGAAAAAAAACCCAGAATATTTAATGTATCATTTAAGATAAATAACACACCCAGTTGTTTTGGACATGGATTCACTGCAGACAGGATGGGTTTGCTCCTGCTGGCTGATTCCAGCAGTGGTTCCAAGGCTGTGCTCTGCTGTGAGCCAGGGTTCTCCTCAGAGAGAGCAGCAGGTGAGACTGGGCAATTCAGCTCCTGCTGCTCCCCTCACTCATCCCTTGGGCTCTGCTGCTGCCATTTGCACCAGCAGAGCTGTGTGGGGGGACCTGGGGTTCCCAGTTTGGAGGTGATGGTTGGGATGGGATGGGACAGGGGCCTGGCTTGCAAACCAAGGCACAAGGGCAGCAATTTTTCTGCCTTTCCACACCTTGCCAAGCCAGTGCTCATTAAACCCGAGTGACCTGAGCCTGCTCTGTGAGCTGGACTCTGGCTCCTGAGCAACACCAGGGCAGTGGGAGAGCATTTGTTGTGTTTGCAGTTATAAATCACAGAGCTGGGCTGCCCCACCAGAACTTTCCTTGCAGCTCCTTCCCTCTCCCACCCAGAAAAACAGATGGTCCCAGTCCTGCCCTGTGCCTGCAGAGCCACACCACAAATCACACAGGGCTGGGAGTGGGGAAGCCAGGCTTGTTCAGCTTCCAGACTTTACAAGAATCATCAAGGGTTTAGCTTAGACTTTCCACAGAAGGGGAAAATGCATTATTTGCTGCAGTTTGGCAGAAGTGAGAGGGGAGGGGGTACATGGGCCAGGGCTGTGATTTCCCCTGGGGCTGCAGCAGCAAGGATGTTGCTCCCACAGAAGTTTTAAAAGAAATGGTTTGTTTCAACACTTCATTTAGCTTCAGTTCCTTTGAAATTGGCTTCTCTGGTTTTTAATGATCTGAAAAGACTTGAGGTCTTCTGTACCCAGGCTTGATATTCACCAGAAAAGCAGCTCTCATTTGCTATAAGCATCCATGACCAAACTAAAGATGTGAACAAGGCAAGATTTGGAGTTCCCTGTTGGGGAGTTTGATGGTGCAGAGCTGCAGGTCCCACAGGGGACAGTGCTGAGGAGCAAGGGGACATGTGGGGCTCATCCCCTACCAGCTGGGCAGGGCAGCCCAGGCTCAGCACTGGGATGGGGTGGCTGCAGTGCTGATTTTGGCAGCTGGACACAGCTGTGAGGCACATCTGCTGCATCCTGGGGTGCACCACTGCTCCTGGAGCCTTTGGTGGGAGTGTGGGGATGGCTCCTGGGGATTAAACCAAGGGAAAAGCATCACTGCACCCCAGAGCCTCAGTCAGCAGGAACAGCAGACTCTGAGCATAGCAATAGCAGCTGGAGGGGGACAGGGAGCTCTGCTTCATGCAGGAGTTCCCAAATGGCACTGAGTGTGGCAAGTGACAGGAGGAAACTGATCCCAAAATTACATCAGTTTAGCCTAGAGATGAGCCCAGAGGAACATCCAAGCTCAGCTTCTCACACAGCAGCTCCTCAGGACACAGAGGGGTGGTCAGGGAGGGGAGCTGGGACCTCTGCTCTGTCCCAGGGACCATTGAAGGCATTCATCAAAATCCCAGAGCTTCCAATTGGCTTTTGAAGAGATTGCAGATGAGTAAATATGCTAATTCTCTACTTCAGCACTTCAGCTCATACTTGAAGCTAGACAGCTTTTTAAGTGCCTTTATGAGTGGGAGCCAAGACAAGGAGGGAGCACAGCAGGTCAGATCATTCTTCCCTGGCCTAAAATCAACAGCAACTTCAGCACATCCAAGGCAACAGCCATCTTCAAATTGCTGCTCTTCCTTCCCCTCCCATGGGAGCCAGAGCCACCAAATTGGCTGCACTTGTCACTTCCATGCTGGTGCTGGTGGCACCTTCCTGCCTCCCTGTCACCCTGCTTTTATCCATGCTATTGAATAAATGCATTCATGAATGCAAAAAGGAGGGAGTGACACATCCCAGTGAGATTAAAAGAACATTTCCCTTTTGGATATTTAATTATCAATTATTAGTTTCATTGAGAAGAACCTGCACTCCTTCCCTCTCAGGCTCTTGACTCTGTGATTTTTTTTTTTTTTTTTTTTTGGGTGGTGGTTTATTTTGCACCATCTGGAATGTGGGGCTGAAAGTGGGGTTTAAAAAGTGTCTCTAAAGCAGCTGCTTGCCCCCTGTCAGCTTTGAGAGCCCAGACAATCTTTTGCCACTCCTGTTGCACCAAATGAGCAAACAAAAAACCCCACAAATGAAGTGTTTGGTGAGCAAGAGAAGTGGAACAATTCATGGCCAGTAAGTAAAGGAAAATAAAATCAAATGGGCTTAAGCAGAAAAACAACTCTGCCCATGCTTCTTGCAGAGCCAGACACTTTGTAGGACACTGTGCATGTGAGTCCTGCCAGAGCTGGGCTGGGCTGTGTGGCTGGCTCCTGGCTGGCTGGAAAACTCACTCCCAATACTTCTGTCTGTGGGGATGGGTAAATTATGGCAGGGAAGACAGCCTGCCTCATTCTCAGCCCTGATTAAAAAGAAAATGATGTTATTTTCTAGTCTGCTGGAATCCCTCTTGTTGCCACTGGTAAAATGCTTTAACTGTTGGTGCTCAGCTGTATTTTCTGTGTGGATGTTGGTGCTCAGGCTGTATTTTCTGTGTGGATGTTGGTGCTCAGCTGTATTTTCTGTGTGAATGTTGGTGCTCAGGCTGTATTTTCTGTGTGGATGTTGGTGCTCAGCTGTATTTTCTGTGTGAATGTTGGTGCTCAGGCTGTATTTTCTGTGTGGATGTTGGTGCTCAGGCTGTATTTTCTGTGTGGATGTTGGTGCTCAGGCTGTATTTTCTGTGTGAATGTTGGTGCTCAGGCTGTATTTTCTGTGTGGATGTTGGTACTCAGGCTGTATTTTCTGTGTGGATGTTGGTGCTCAGCTGTATTTTCTGTGTGGATGTTGGTGCTCAGGCTGTATTTTCTGTGTGGATGTTGGTACTCAGGCTGTATTTTCTGTGTGAATCTGGGAACTCAGAGGAGCCCCTCCACCCACCCTGGGGCTGAGAGGGGCCCTACCTGCTGTTTCTATCAGATTGCAATTACATGAATGTCTGGATGGCTGGATTTAGGATTTCCTGCTGATAAAAGTGTGGTGATGTTGATGGGTTTGTGATCAGGAGATGGGATCTGATTTACTGTGCATTCCCCAGTTCTTTTTGCAGTTCTGGGCACAGGCTGGTGGTGCTGGGGCAGTCAGTGCTGCAGGGAAATCATGGCTGGTGCTGTGCTCCTTGGCAGGGAGGGCTCATCCTTGATGAGCATCTCTTCATCCTCTGGCTACACCAGGCAGGAGGAAAACACCCTTTGCAATGAGATGGGCTGAGAAGCAGAGGTGACTTTCAAGAACACAACCAACACTTTAGATCAACCTGTATTGTTTGGGGTTACAGCAAGGTGTGTGCTTGAGGCAGGGCAGCTGGGCTGGATTTTATCCTGGGTTCAGCAGAACCCTGGACCCACTTCCATCAAATCCACTGAGCCTTGCTGCAGGATCAATGTCAAAGTGAAACACGAGCAGGTCTGAGGTTGCCATGCTAACAACCACTGTCATCTGCTCAGGAACAAATGTTTGGCCACAGAATACATAGTTTTTATGTGTGTGCATGGAATTACCAAAACCAAAACCATCTATTTTTCTTTTTTGGAGATTTCCAAATGTTTTTGCTGCAAAGTGCTGGTGCTGTAAGTTCAGTCTCTCTGGGGTTAAAAGGGATGAGTGCCTTGCACAGGCTTTCACACTCTGCTTCGCTGTGGTTGTTGAGCTCAGCATTTTTGGTGTTTGTATTTTAAAGAGTGACTGGCTCATTTTTGCTCAGAGCAAGCTCAGTTTCAGCCAGGAGCAGGCCAAGGAGTATATGGTTTGGTTGTGCAAAACCTCATCTGTGACTTCCAATTAGCTAATCCAAACCCAGAACTAAAGGGTGGCTGAGGTCCAGCTTGCAATTTATCTAAAATGATTGAAAACCAAAGCTGAGGTTTGGGAACATGGATCTTCCTTTAACCCTCTCTTCTCCCTCCTTTTATCTTCTCTTTGAAAAAAGAATAAGCAGGACACATTCTAATTGACCATCAAGCACTAGAAAACTTTTGATGGCATCTTTTTCTATGGCATGCCCTTTTCCTGATGATTTATTTCCAGCTGGCTTCACTCTTACAGAGCTCAGGGAGTTGTAGTTTCTGAGGGGTCTCATCCTGGAGCAGATTTGCATCCAGAGCAACACAGGGGTGCTGGCTCAGTGCTGCTGGTACTGTTGTTTTCTTGCCCAAGGAAGAGCCTGGGCTGTCCCAGGGGACAGGAGGGACCCTCCTAATCCCAGCCCTGCCCTGATAAACACAGGATGTAATTGGGCAAAGGGACATTGTCCTGTTTTGTGCCTGGGAAACGAGGCTGAGAGGCAGGAACAGAGTGCCCAAGGGGCCATGGCAGAGCCAAATCCCCAGTTCAGCCTTTCTGACTCTTTTTTTTTTTTTTTTTTGTCTCAGGGCCATATTTTGCAGGGGCTGGAAGGGAAGGCTGTGATTTCATCCCTGTGAGTGGCAGGGGAGCAGCACTGATTCTTCACCTCCCACACAGGAGGGAAAGCACAATATGATCCTCCTGGTGCTTTCCCTGTGCTCTCCTGGGCAGAGCCCCCTGTGACCACGGCAGGGAGCAGCTCCAACAAAAGGACTCGTGTCAGAGGGTTTTATTTCAGCTCTCTGAGAGCCTCCCAAACACAGAGCTGCAGTGTCTGAGAGGGAGCAGGAATTGAACATCTGGGAAAGGTTAGGGTCAAACATATAAACGGGGGGAGCACAGCACATTTCATTAAAATACCCAATCTGTGACGTCAATTAAACTGATCAAGCCCTTCTGCCTTGCAGTTAGGGAACCATTAACTTCATCCAGTGGAGGGTGTTTATATGGAAAATATGAGGCCAGGAAGTCTCTCCTGATTGTGATATTGAGGCTATCAAAGGAGCTCGCTCTCCCTTTTTTATTTTTAATCTCTGCATGTTGCTTTTCCACCCTGTTGCAGTGAGAGCAGCCTCTTGCCTGGCCCCTGTGGGTGACATTCACCATCTCCTGCTGCTCTGCTGCCTCCTGCTTCTGCTGGGCTCAGATGTCACAGGAGCCTGTGCAGCCCTCTCCCCTGTCCCTTTCTGCATGGAGCTGTGTGAGACAGCTTCCCACCACACGTGCACAGCTTGGCCACTGCCCAAAGTACACTTGGAAGCATCCAGATTAGGTTTAGGAGTGTAATAAAAAAATAGCTTCCATGGGAACAAAATTTCTGTTCTTGTAGTTGTTTGAAATGCAGGGCACTCTGTCTGCACGGGTATAAAATGTCAGGGATTGATGTGTGACACCCCAATGTGCTCACAGGACACTTGGAGTTGTGGGGTTTATGTGTATAAAATGAAAGAGTTCATGTTTTCCTCCAGTAGTTCTGGTTCATTCAAAGCCTGTTCAGTTCCTGCCAGGCAAGCAGAAATCTTGATCTCTGTGCTCCAGGAGCAAAAAGAAGCTGCCATTGAATTACTTGATGACAGTGGCTGGTTCCTGGAAATCTCACCCAGGGTGAAACTGGCATTTATTTATTCAGTGCCCATGGAAAGCTGCCCCTGTCCTTGCCCTGCAGCCCTGCTGTGCTGTGGTTGGGCTGTCCTGGTCCCCTGCACTCAGGCTGGGATTTCACCCTCACAGGGACTGTGTTCCACCACCCACCCAGCCCATGGCTGTGCTGCATCCATCCATCTCAGTTTTGATCTTCTTCTAGCCAGTCCCTCACATCCTCCTTGGTTTTTCTGATGGCTGCCTATCAACAAGGAGATTTTGTCCCTTGTCTTAAATCCTGGGTGTGTATTTCTGCTGCTGAAGTCTTTTCACAGAATCACAGAATTAACTAGGTTGGAAAAGACCTTCAAGATCATCTAGTCCAACCTATGACCTAAAATACCCACATTTCCTGAAATTCTCTTTCCTTTGAGAGGTAGTCAAATCTCACCCATCTCACACACCTTGGCAGTGTTAACCATGGGTCAAGTTAGCCCTGAATTTCTTTGCAGAAAATCCTCCAAATCAAACTCTTCCTCATTGGAGAAGGGGTCTCCCTGCAAGTAGGTTTTTTTCTTCTTTCTTCTTTTCAAACTTGAAAGAGCTTTTGTTTAACTTCTGACCAAGCCCTTTGCTTTCTGTGACCTGATCTCAGGCAAACCAGCTGAGAAAACAAAAAAAGCTGTAAAAGCTGCAAAACAGCTAAAGTATGGACAAAACCATGAGAAAAAAATGGATTTCTTGCCATGCATCTGGGTGGTCCACATGGAACCTGGGGATTTCACTGAGTCTTGTGAAACTTAACACACCTCTGAGCACAAGAATCTTCTCTGCAGGATCAGGCACCTCATTTACCTCCTGTTACACCCCCAGATTTTTAAAGCCATGTGGTGCTGCTTTAAAACTCTACCCTTTGTGAAGCTGAAGGACAAGTACTGCAGAGTGGTACCAATGTCTACCTGAGCCATGAGAATTGGTGTCTTCTTAGGAAATTTCAGTGTTGGCTCTGAAAAACCCACTTTGGTGTGAATCCAGCCCAGAAGAATGGCTTTGTTCTGTCAGTCCCTGGTGGCAGCACCTGTGAATGTTGAACACAGGGATGTGACACCATTTAAACCCTTGCACTGCCAGGCACACTCACCCAGGTGAGGAGCTGCCTGTGCCTGCTGGGGGGGTTCTGGCACACACCTTTGTGGTCCAGGGCAGGGAGTCAGGGCTGGTGTTAGCCTGGGATAACACACGTGGGTCACTTTGGACCTCTGTGTGTCCCTTGAAACATCAGCAAGGGCAGATGGGCAGCTCCTTTCCCCTCACTGCAGCTTGAACATCCATTTGGCAGGACAAGGCACAAACCTCATTTTTAAAAACAAGCAAGTAAAGTTCTTGAGGTCGTGATCCAGGATGGGTCAGCCAATGTGCTGTGTTTAAAAAGCATTACAGTATTCAAAATGAAATAATTTTTCTCCTTATAATCATGGCAGTCAACTGAAGTGCTTCCAGACCAGAGCCAACTGTTTGTAATTGGATATTTAATTTGTTTTGTGTAGTTTAGCACTGAGTCTCCATGTTGTCTGAGCAAGAAGAACCAAAATAAATTTTAAAATCTTTCAAAGTCAAAAGGATTTGCCAAGCCTGAGAATATTATTTTTTACTCTAATTAGCTGATTTGTCAGAATAATAATGAAAACAGCTCTTGGCTGCACTCAGCCTGTTGAGGTGCTGCCCAGGCCAGGACAGTGCTGATGGTGGGGCTCACACTGGGACTGTCAGGGGCTCAGCCTGCCCTGCCCAGGGGGAGCCCTGCTGGCACCTGAACAGTGGCCAGGGGACAGGAGCTTCCATGGCCCAGTCTCTTATGACACAAAGCTTTGTTTTTTGTGTGGGCTGCTGGAAAATGTCATTGACTCACAGCCAGAGATGGGGCATTGCTGGCAGCCTGAGCAGGACACCTCTGTCCCCAGGGATTATTGATCATCTGAGACAGCTGTGACAGGAACTGCTGAACATCAGACAAAGGACAGGTTTGTTATATTAAACTGAAAATAGATGTCCTTGTGCAGTGAAGAGCTCAGCCTGGGAGCATAAATTGTTACATCAACCTCCCTTTTCACAGGGACACAAATGGTGGATTAAATCTTAAACTTTTACAATTTCCTCTTTGGCCACTTTTACTGCATGAAGGCTGCTGAGCAACTTCTAAGAGTGCTGGAACTGTTCTCAGAATATCATGTATTTGTGTCAATTTTGTTTCTGATTTGTCTCCAAGGGATTACCCAAGGTATAGTTAAATGCTTACCAGGTAGGTAATTACTTAGCTGGAAGCATGAAGTAGTTTTATTCCCCTGTGCATCAGCTTGGCCATCTGCTTGGAGATTGGCAAACCAGGTCCTGAGCAGCCCCATGCAGACAGGAAACTCGTGATTTTCCAGCAAGTCATGTCAAACTCTAAGCAGTGCTTGCTTTCAGAACAGAACTGTGTTTTGGCAAGAGTTCACACAGGTCTGTGGAGCATCTCAGGGGTTTGGCCAGCAGGGCTCAGCTCAGTTCACCCTGTGCTTGTGAACATTTCCCTGGGCACCCTCACAGCACCCTGCCCTCCTTTTTGGATACACTGCACTGGGATTTCACCCAGAGAGGCTGAAATACACAGAATGCTTTGACAAGAACAGAGAGAAACCAGAATGCTGAGACAAGTAATAGCAAGATGTCCAATGAATGACATCAAAACCTGACTGAAGCTAAGCCTGCAGTGGTACACAGAGAGCCAGCAGACAGATGGGAACCACAGAGGAAGCCAAGAGGGAACAGTGAAGGGATGATAAGACAGTGGCCAGGAAAAAACAATGCAAAAATGATTTGGATTAAATTTGCAGCAGAAAACCATATCTGGTGCCAGGAAAGAAACCTGAGGAACACGAGAGGACTGCCTGCAGTGCCACTGCTGGGTGTGGACAAGAGGGACAGCCCAGGTGTCAGGAGGAGCAGAGCAGAGGCTGGAGTGTCTCCACAGCAGGGGGACATGGTTCCTTCCTCATCAGAGAGGAAAATCTCCCAGGAAAGCCCCTTGCTGCAGACTGGAGTGTGGAGGGAGCACGAGTAACCCAAGGGTGTGGAAGAAACAGAGACAAAACAACAAACCCTGGTGGTAAACAGAGTGGAAGTGGGCGAGGCAAGGGACAGGATTCAGCTCAGAGTGCCATCAGCTATTTCTCTTTGTATCCCCATATCTTGCATCTCCAAAGGAAGGCTTTGTCCCCAGGGGCAGGGCTGCCATGGCAGGGAGCAGGGCCCTGGGATGGAGCTGGAGCCAGGGTGAGCCTGGCAGGGACAGGGACAGGGACAGCCCTCAGGAGAGGGGACACTGCTCCACATCCAGCCCTTCCCCTGGGCAGGTGGACCACTCCCAGAAATTGTTGCTGTGAAGGAGGGAAAGCAGAGGTGACAGTGAGGGTCAGGTTTGAGCACAGTGGGGATGGAGCAGTTCAACAAATCCACCTCTACTCACCACTTTGGGATGTGCCCACTTTGACATCAAACAAGTCCTGCTGCCTTGACTGAGGGCTAGGTATAAACTTTTTCTGTTTTTCTGAATTAAGCCCATGCTGTAAAAACTCTGTGAACTTGAAGTCAGGGAGAGCAAAGCCAGTCTTGCTCTATTTTTCATATTTGTTCCCAGAGGCTTGTTGGCAAAACTGTGCTCTGTACTGTTACAAAAGAACTCTGGGACAGAATTATTTGAATAGAGAGCTGTAAGTGATAAAAATCTGTTTATACCACAACATCTCCAGCCAAATGATTGACGTATATATTTCTGTCCTTCCATTGATGTAACTTTTCAATTTCCTGTTGGTGTCTCAGCTTGATTTATTTTTCCATTTATTTGGGTTTTACAAAGAGCACTGAAGAGCTTGGCACTTGGGGCTCTTTTTTTTTTTTTTTCAGTTCAGTCCTCTTAGTCCTCGATCATTTCATTGTTTCTGCAAACAATGAAAAAGAGAGATGGAAAGAACAGCTGTGAACAGCTGGTTTGCTCACCAGGTGTCTGACTGGTATTCAGTCAGGGAGGGAGGCCTATATTCCTATATTCCTATATTCCTATATTACTTTTCACCCTGCTGAGCAGCACTGACTAAGGTGCACCCATGATCTGTTGATTTCAGCCCAGTTATGTTGATTAAGTTGTTAGGATTTATCTGACATGAAGATTCAGGTCACTGTTTTAAAATCAAGCAATGAATTTTCTCTTTCACATCAAATCTGTCTTTCTGGTTAACAAAAAAAAAAAGTCAATTGAATGTTCAGATATTTTGTATGAGCATTCAGTGTCATTTCAGTTACATCCTACTGGGGATTTTGGAAAGAATTCCTGTCTGACTGTCACACCTTGTGACCCCTCAGGTCTGGGTCAAACCTCTAATCAATTCCTCTGTCATGCAGCATCCTGGACCCATGTACACCCTCTAAATTACTTTTTTTTTTTTTTTTTTTTTTTTTTTTGCCTGCAAAATCCCTATCCAAAGCACAAATGTCCCAGCACAAAATCAGCTCCTTTAGGGTTTTGGCCCTTGTAGCATCAAACAGAGCCAGTTCTGGTGCCAACAGAGCCAGAAGGAAGCTGGGGGAGAAGCAAACACCAGCCCCCCATTTCTGCTTGAACAATCCCAGCTGGGCAGGGCTTGGAGGGGCACATCTCACCTGGAGCCTGAGACAAGGAAAAAGCAGCCAGGGCAATGTCTGATCAGCATCTGCCACCTCATGGCAACTGTGTTAATTTGCTTGAGGACCAGATCCTCCCCAGCTGAGACTTCTCTAGCAAGCTGATTTGCAATAAAGCAAATTGGGTATAAGTTGGTTTGTTTGCCTGCTGGGTGCCAGGGCTAAGTGGGAAGTGTTTCTGTGAATGTAGCAGTGGTGTCTGAGCTTTTGGGGAGAGGAGCAGAGGCCTGTACACAAGGCTTGGGAGTTTCATCTGGTAAGACTTTAGTCTTTGTGTTGAGTTTCTGTTATTCAGCATGATTGAGGATGTGCTCAGCCTCAGGTGCCAGAGGAGTCTCTCTCAGCTCTGCAGGACAGTCACAGCCTCAGTCAGACCCTGCCCTGGCTGATGTGGGGGGTGTTGGGGTCCCAGGGGGGCACTGGGTACAAATAACTCATCACACCCATTCTGCATCCTGCCAGCTACCTTCTATTTTACCTTTCTGTTCTCCTCCTTGAATTTCTATTCCTTTCTCAAAAGCAGCATTTTCTGCTGCTGTGGAGGTGAGATACAGAACAAATTCCCCTGTAAAGCAGGAAAGAGTTTAACCAGTGTGACAACACTTCCCGAGCGGCGAGCTCCTGCTCCCCTCCAGGTCCTGGCAGGTTTGCACACCAGGCAGAGCCGGTTCCCAGCAGGGCTCTCTCTCTGGTGTCTCCTGCTCAGGTCCTGGCAGGTTTGCACCCGGGCAGAGCCGGTTCCCAGCAGGGCTCTCTCTGTGCCCCGTTCCCCCGGCTCAGCCGCGGTGTCCCGGTGCCACCTGCCGGGGATGCTCCGCAGGGAGAGCAGCAGCTCCGAGCCAGCCCAAAAACCCGCCTGGAGGAGAAGTGCGGGGGGACATCAGCGCCCCAAATGGCGCCGTGTGCCCGTGCCCCGCGGGCTCTGCGGCTCGGGGTGTGCCGGGTCTGTGTCCCCCCGGTGTTTCTGTGCTCCATTCCCGCTCCCTTCCCCAACCGCTCCATCCATTGCGGTGTTCTCGCACCGCGGAGACACACGGGCAGCTTTCCTCCCCCGGAGACCGTGTGCAGGTGCAGTGGCAGTGCAGAACCAGCTTTTACATTTTGAAAAGCCCCTCTAGGAGCTGGCACGATGCCTATCTAAACTAAACCCTTAATGGCATTTATCTCCCTGCTGCAATGTTCGGCAGTAATCTGAAACAAAGCTGGTGATGTGGAGGACCTTGGAGAAGACAATTCAGGTCTGGAAATCCCATAAACTTTTTTTTTGTTTGTGCTTTGTTTTGGTTTTTTTTTTTTTTTTTTTTTTTTTTTTTTGTTAACACAGTGCTAAGTTTCAGAATCCAAGCTGCCATTTGAGGAACCGTTTAAAAGACTTTATGTAAAATCCCATCTCTGTCTCAGCATGGAAGCTATCTAATATTTATTGCTCTGGTATTGATCTTTTGTAGCACAACATGATTGAAATTGAAGGCCACAAACCCTATTGCCCTTCAAATGTGCTGGTGCTTCTGACAATTTTGGAGGGATTTCCAAAAGATTTCCATTTCCCAGCGAACACTGAAACCAAATCCCAGCTCCCATTGCCATTGCTTTGGATGGGAAGTGCATAATAAAGAACCTGCCTTGAAAAAAAAAAAAATCCCAGCCTCATCTAAACCACATCTGACACAAATGCTGTGCTCAGCCACAGCATGTGGTGTGGGAGAAACAGGACTTTTGGACAGTAAAATAATATGATTATGCAGAAGCTGATTTATTGTTTACTTTTTAGCTTTAATTATACATTTTAAGACTACCATTTATGGGATTATGCATTTTTTGATTGGTGCTCCTATGCTGCTCACGTGCCTTGCACGAGCTCTCTAGGTATGATGATTGGTGGTTGTCTAGAACTTCACTGCTCACTTTGATCTTGGGTCTTTTAATCTCAGTATTTTGCTTTTTAGCTTCTTCTTTCTTGATTTAGCACAATTTATGTTTTAGTGGCCTTGAAGGGTTTTAACAAGTTGTAGAAAAACACTTAAAAATGGCTTATTTTGTGCACTTGTTATAAACATTGGTCTAAACTAAGAAATATACAGAAAATATAATAAATAAAATATATAAAAATAGAAATATATTTATATATAAATAAATATAATAAATAAAAATATAATTATATTATATTATTAAAATATAATATATATATAATATATAATATATATTTTTATACAACAAATATAAAAATATAAGAAAAACAGCTAAGCATGTGAAGAAACAGCAAAATACCAAACCTTTGGAGCTTTGCATGGAGAGGTGAGTGTGCTGATGGAGGGTCTGTGGTGCTCCTTGGCACCATCCCCTGCTCTGTGTCTGCCTCCCTGCTGTCCTGGACATCTCTGTCCCCCAGCAAGGTCCCTCTCCAAGGTGACACAGCTCCCAGTGTCCCTGCTCCCTTGTCACCTTCAGAGCCATAGATCTGGAAGGTGCAGAAGGGTTTGTGCTCTGGAGGCTGGCCCTGCTGCCAGGCACTCACAAACTTCACCCTCTTTTCAGCACAGAAAAAGAAAGCAGCAGCAGGAAAATCACAGGGAAAAGAAATCAGCAGTGCCCTGGCTGCAGAAATGCTGCAGTTTTGTTGTACCTACTCACATGTGGGAGACCCGAATGAGCCAGAGCAGGGATTTGTGCAAGGACTGGCTGAGCAGTGTGTGACAGCAGTGTGATGAGTGTGACAGCCAGCTGGGCAATAAACATCTTTAATTCACTTTAAAGCACTTCTGTAGCACTAGCCCGGGGCAGAAAGCTCTTAGTCCATATCAGGATCAGGCTTGTGAGATTTTTGAGAAAAGTTACCTTGCAAATGACTTTCTAATTATTCTGTATTCATTTACTAATTACACAGCTCAGGTTTTTTCAGCCCACCTGAGGAAGGGAGGCTCTGCAAAATGCCCTTAGAGAAAACCCAGTTTGGTACCTGCCCACCAAGGAAAAAGGTGGTCCCTGGGCCAGAGGGATGTTTTCCTGCCAATATAGCAATCAAATTTAGCTTCTGCCACTGCGGGCAACGTGGCATTAAAAGAAGGAGCTTAAGTTATTAAACTGAGCTGCTTTAATCGTCCGGTTCGGGGAAATCCACTGCTACAGGAGACCTGAGGATTAGAGTATTTTTACCACAAAGCCAATACATCTATTCTGATCAGTTAGCACTGGCTCATTCATGCATATGAAACTTCATTCTCCGGGTTTGCCCTCACTAGTATGGGACCAAATGGAGTTTTATTTGGAGATTGACCCCGTTACCTTGAATCTCATCATTCTGGTCTCCAGCTATGTAATTTTGCTGCTGGTGTTCCTGATCTCCTGCGTGCTGTACGACTGCAGAGGGAAGGATCCCAGCAAGGAGTATGCCCCCGAGGTGCCTGCAGAGAGCCAGCCCCCCATCAGGCTGGTGGTGATGCAGCAGGGCTCCCCCGGCACCCGCTGGGCCAAGGGGCTCCTCTCTGCCTACCAGAACCCTGCTGACCTGCCTGCCAAAAGGACTACCGTGGTGTGAGGGAGCCTGCCTGCAGCTCCTGCCCCTCTGCTATGTCTGCTCCCCGTGTGCAGCAGGACAGTGTCACCCCCAGGTATGTTGATGCTGTGGTTTGTTTGATGCGGTGCCGTTTTTCGGGGGATTGTTTGATGTTGAGGTGTGCTCTGCATGGGTATGAGCTCACAGCTCTGCCTGCCAGCCATAAAGGGACTGATTCCCATTTCTGCTGCTGCCCACTGGCAGCCACAGCAGTGACCTGTTGTCCCCTCAGGCACTGGTTTATCTCCAGTTGTGCCCCGTGCAGTTATTTTGGCAGGGACACTGCTGTTCAGAGCATCCACCCCAATGGGCTGAGCTCTGCTGCCCCACAGCCTCAGCACATCTTCCTCAGTCCTGCAGATGACCTTGGGAGGCTGTTCTCACCTCCCCAGGGAGAGCAGAAACACAAATGATTTCCAGGGGATAGAGATAGTGCCTTTCCTACAGAAGCCAGCTGCTGCTCCCATCAGAATTCAATACCTTTCATGTTGGCTGGGAGCTCCCAGGGCAGGGCCAAGCCTATCCTGGCACTTGTTTTCTGTAGGTAGAGCACCCTTGCCCTGCCCAGATCCCCTGACAGGGTACAAACAGCTGGGTACAATGCCTCCTGCCCGAGGGGAAGCAGGAACTGAGGTGAATTTACTGGAATGTGAAACGTGTGTCACCACTGTCCACTGGAACAGGAATTTCTGACCCCACGTCCTGGATTTCAGTGTCCATCTCCACGTGCCTGACCCTGCCTCTCTCCCTGAACCTTCCTTCAGCTGTCATGTTCCTGCTGTATCATGTTATTGCATCTCCAGTAAATATAATGCTATCTGCATCAGGTCCTGCTATTCCCACCATTTCAGAGCTGTAAGCTAAAGGCCTTTTTGGTTAACAAGCTCCCTCTGCATCTTGCTGCTTTTCTCCCTCTCAGTGCTCCATGGGATGTTTAACACCAGGTTATTGTGTCCCTCTAAATAGTCTCAAATTCCTATATGTGATATTATTTTAAGTGGTGGATTTTAGCTGGTTATTAAGGGGAAATTAGCACTGTTGTAGGTGCCTGTCCCATAGGCTATTTTACATCATGTTAATGTGAAGTTCCTACAGAGTCCTACAGAAAGCTTTAGTAAAACACAGTGAGATTTATTACCTGTGTCAGGTGTCATAGATGACTTACTGGATGCAGTGGTCCTAATGCCTTCAGGACAGGCATATTAAATACTTCCAGAAATAAACTGCAAGATAAATTGGAACCACAATTGAACAGAGCTCATGGCTGGATTGCATGGTTTGTACTCCAGCTGGGTAGAAACAGTCTGCCTGTGGTACCTTCCCAGACATGCTGGTTTCTGAATCAGCCACTGAGCATCCTAGCACTGGCAAGGAAATCTCGTATTTAATCTTGTATTTAACTGCTGGTGGTTTTTCTTTTGGTTTCTGAATTCTTGTGGATGAACCCAGGTTTTGTTTTCAAGCTATCCTTTGCACCCTTGCATGGATATGCCTGGTTTGGGAAGGAAGCCTGAATTGGAAGGAAGGTTCCTGATGGGCGGGTGCTGGAGTAAAACCCTTGATGTGATGAAACTGGTAAATGAAGTTGGTGCCATGATCCTCTTCCATGTATCATGCTGAAATATTTAGCACTGAAAAAGTGCAATTAGTTGTAGCTGCTTTGGCAAAATGTGGCTGAGCTGTTCATGTGTTGTGGCTGCTGTCACCCACACAGGGTGGGTTGTGTCTCCTGGGCTCTCCATCTGCCCTCCCTCCAGCCTGTGATCTCTGTGAGGCTGTTTGTGTGTTCCTGTATCATTTAGCATTCTAGGAGCCTTCCTGGTGATGAGGGATTCCTGGCATTCGAGAACAGAAATAATAACCTTTGTTAACAAGACCTTGGAGGGGGGGACTAAAAAGAGCACAAGAATATCACAAAGAGAGTGGCACAGCTCATGTGACACCAAATGCCACAGTGCCAGCAGAGAAGCTGTAGTTCTTTGCTGAAGGTCATGCAAATAATGTAATGACACCATGTTGCATTGCCATATCATTGCCACTGTGGTTTTTTCTGTAGGTAAAACACTTATGTAAATAAATAATTTTAGATAGCTGAAATTCTCCAGATATGTAGTTATGTGTGCATTAACCACAAATCCCTGGCTCCTTGAAGCTCGATGGCAAAGCTGCTGATTTTGGCAGGGTAAGTTTTCTGGCTTCAGCTTTAGGAAGTTGTGCCTGGGGACACTGCAGGCACAGGAGCAGTTTCCATTGTTCACTCACAAGGAAATTTGTCAGTTGTGATTGTTGGTGGACTCTGCTCCAAAATGGGGAGGTAAAAGCAGCAAATGATACTTTCCTTCTGAGAGCAGGAAGGTAAACATGGGGTAAATCCCTTTCTGGAAAATGAGAAACTGAAGTGCAGCAGGACTTTGTCTTCCCAACAGGAATAAAATGGCTTTCTTAGTTTTGTCTATACTAAACCAATGTTGGAGTATTTTGTCTTAATATTGGAGTACTGTTTATACTAGACCAGGATTGGAGTATTCTTAGTGTGGGAGAGAGCCCTTGAGTATGTACTGAGAATTCCAAGTAATCAAGTCCCTGTGAGGGAAATTTCTGCTTTGGGGAGGTCTCTGCTGCCACGCTTTACTTAATGACTGTGTCAAGATTAATGCAGGCAAATGGGTTTTTATCAGGCCAGGCTTGCCAGAAATCAGCCTTGAAGCTGAGGGCTGGCAGTTCTCTGCCATGCCATTTGCATCATTGTGAGAGAGCAGGGATGAGCCCTCCCACAGCAGGGCTGTTGTTTGCATCAATTGTGTGTAAAATGTGAGTCCCTTGCTGGCATTCACACAGTGCACAACATCCTGAGCCAGGCTTTGCTGCTTTCTGTCCCAAACTGAGCCGTGCAGAGGAGCTCTGCAGAGCCTGAGCCATCCCTGTGGGACACCTGCAGCATCTTCCCAGCCCTGTCCCACACCAGGATGTGGCTGAGGGGATCCATGGAGCCAGAGAAAGAGCCTGGTGCAGCTCTGTGCACATCCTCTGACTCTCCCAGCCCTGCTCAGTCCAGGCTGGGTTTGTGCCTTCCTTAATCCCGTGCCTATGGAGACATGTGCTCAGCCCAGAGGATTAGGCAGGATTTTAAGGTCAGGATATCCAGCACAGAAATCCTGTCCTGCAGCAGGTGCCCTTTGCAAATGAGTGAGATGTGGGTAAAATTGCATTAACATTGATTCATGAGCAATAGCAGTTAGACAATGTTGGATGGACTGACAAGGATTTAGGAAATATTCCCAGCTCTGCCCTTGGATTGTGAGGTGTCCTTGGGCAGCTCCTGCCCCTTCTGTGTCTCTGGTTAGTTTGCTCTGCTCCTCTGCCCCCTGCACTGAGATTTCTCTTCTGCACTTGAATTTCAGTCCATGGTCTAACTCTGGTAGGATCCAAGAGAACAAAATAAAATATTCTCCCACAACCTGCCTGGAGCAGGTGGGTCACAGAAGCTGATGAACAAACCACATTAAATCTGAGCAGGCTGTGGGCACATCCCCTGCTTTGGGGGAGCTGTGGTCACCATGGCACTCTGACATCTGCAGCTCTGTGATTTGGAGGGAGCTCAGGGGTGCTGGCAGGATTTATTGCTGTTCTGCAGGAAGCAGGAATTCAGTCAGCACTGGCTAACTTACAGTTGGCTTAGGGTGCTTTTAAAGTCACAAATGACTGCTTCTGTAAAGCCTTTCTTAAGGGGTTTTACAGAAAAAAACAGGAAAAAAGGTTTCAAAATTTCTCCAATATTAATTCAAGTCAAACATGTCATTAAATTCACTGAAAATTCATCTTTCATGTGAGGCTGTTCCACTGTAAACATACTGCCCAACCCTTCAGATTTCTTTTTAAAATCCCTAATAAGCCACTACAGGTTGTGCTTGATAGGTGAGTGTTGTTACAGCTTCTGGAGCTCAAGTCTGCTACACTAGGGGCAAGCAATTATAAACATTTATTTATTATTTTATTATATTTACATTATTTATATATATAATATATATTTATATTATTTATAAATATTTTATTTAATTTTATTTTATTTATTCAATTTTTTTTCATTTTATTTTATTTTTTTTTCAATTTATTTCATTATTGATTTTTTAATTATTTTCTACATTTTTTTTTCAATTTATTTTCCTTCTGATAATTATGTATTTATACATTGATTTTACAATTACCTTGCTGTAAGAGAACAAAGAAAATTTTTACTTTTCATTCCTTATTTATTAATTTATTTTAATGCTTGCTTTCGGGAAGCAGGACTAAGATGTGAATCGGTTTGATGGGATAAAAGTTGGGAAAGTCAGAGGCTGCTCTTCCAAGCTTCTGTGCCGAGATTTACAAACTTCTTTCTATTTAATTGTATTTTATTTCTCCATCTGTTAATGTCAGTAATAATTGTTACACAAGTGGGGTGTAGGGTTGATTTAATTAATATTTATGAAGGAACATGAGATCCTTTCACGGGTGGTGCTATGGAGAAATTGTTAATTATGAATGATTATATATTTGTGTCTCTTCCTGAATGCCTAGAAGACTTGGACATATAGTTTAAGCACTCTCATTTTGCACTCCTTCAGTATTGGAGCTGATTTGGCCCATGGTACAGCTCTTTATTACTCCAAAAATACACTGAATTTAACTGCTATTGACTTCATCATGAGCAAGGAATACAGGCTCAGCATCCACCTTTATTTGTAAGAATTATATTGCCTAGGTAATCAGTATCTTTCTATCACTTCATTATGTAATATTTTTCACATTCTGTTTTTATCTCTTCCACTTCTTTCCTGTAAAATAAATGTACAAATTCAGGCCAATTCTAGGGCTAAACCCTTTAAGAAGAGGAGGGGAGGCAGGAATTGGGCATGTCCACCTTTGCCTTCTTCAAATGACAAAACCCCTGAATTTCTGAGAGATTTAATGGGAGTTGTCTTAAGTTTATTGCTGGAAACTGGGCACACATGAAGGGAATATAATGAGCATAAAAGGTGTATTGAAAAAAAAATCTGTGAGTAGCAGCAGATGATTTAATGTTTGTAGGTGCTCTACCCTTTGGGTACAGCCACTGCACCTCACACCCTCCCCAACAACAACCAAAAAAAAGGCAATACTTGGTGGAAGCATATTAATAATGGTGATTTATTTCCCATTCTCTGTATTCCTCCTCCTTCAGGAGTATATTAAGCACAGATTTGATGTAAGTCACACACTTGTTTCCTCAAAAAAGAGGAAATCTACTGTTTTTCCTTCCACAAGAAGCTCAGCCAGCAGCAGCCTGGGTTTGCTGGGGGACAAACCCTCCACCTGTCCTGAGCCTGAAGGACAAGTCCCTTAGTGAGACAGAATCCACCCAAATTTCAGCTTTCCCCCACGTGGAGCAGTGCAGGGCTGTGGTTTGCTCTCAGCAACGCTGCCTTTCCCTCACTTCTCATCAGCCACCAGCAGCTCTGCAATTTCCAGCCCTCCAGGCAAAGCAGGCAGGTGTGATGAGCCCAGGGACTCTGCAGGGAAAGAAAAGCTTTTTACTGAGATGGGAATGGTATTTTATCACTTTTCAGGGCTTTAGTCTTAGACCAGGTTCACACTGGAACCAGAGTGGTTTAATAGTGGGTGGGTGTTTTTATTACTAGCAAAAACTCTGATACCAACGTGATTACACCAGCAAAAAGTAATTTGAAAATAAGCTTCATTTTCCTTGCTGAAGCAATGTGTACTAACTTGGCAGATAATCTCATTAATTAATTGAAGCTCTATTTACAGTTGATGGAGAGAGACAGCTTGTTAGGGACACAACATCCAGTCTTTTCTAGAGCAGACAAGGCTGTGTAAAGCTGCATTTTTATTTATATACTGAATATATGCTGAATTGAAAATCGGGGCATCGCTCGTAGAGCCAAGTGTTCTGTCCCTGGAGAAATGAATAGAAGGCAAATCTTTGGCATCAGGAGGCTCCCTGTTTGTTTTGGGAAGGAAAGCTGGCAGGCATCCCAAAGCTAACTCTGAACATCTGAGGAAAAGGCTGCTGGAAAGAATTATGTTGTGACGCAGACGGGGGAAAGCCAGGAAATTGGAAGCCAGGACAGAGACTCCTACCTTAACTCATTCTGGCATGGAAAAAATCCTTGTGAAGTATTAGCAGCCCACCTTTGGGATGTGTGTTTGACTAACGTGCTGGTGTTTGAGCTCTCTGGGAGGAGGGAGGTTTTCACCAATCCTTGGTGGTAGAGATTAGCGACCTGCTGGGAGTGTTAAACCATGACTGGAGGAGAAGATAGGGCTCATCATTGTCACATCCATGTGCTTTTGTAACTGCCTTGGCAGGGTTTTTTGCCTGGGAGGGGACATGCTGCTCCCCATTATTGCCTCTGGGGAGCTGAAGGGACAAAGGACCCTCTTTTTTTTTTTTTTCCTCCTTCCCTTTAGCCAACTCTGCAGGCCATCAGATCCCGAGGCTCCCCTCCTCTTGTGAATTTGTGCTCTCAGTATTGCAAAAGTCCATCTGTTTGCAAAAGTCCCCTTTTGCAAACAGAAAATGCTTTGACTTCTTCAGCTGCTGAAGGTGAACGTGTGCTTTTATTTCGTTGCCTGTTTGCTCTTCATGTGTACTGAAAGATAGGATGCCCCAAGCTGGGGCAGAGCTCCCAGAGGAGAGGCCAGTCTTGCTTGAGGCAAGAAGGTAAAGAAAGGTGCCCCAGCAGCAAGGAGGTGGGTGAGGGATGCTGTTAAGGCTTCCCCAAGGTGGCCAAAGCCTGTCCTGCAGGGCAGAGTCTCAGAGCATCATGCACAGCGCCGCCTTTTCCTGTTTTGTTTCACAGCTGCTGGGGAGGAGATGACTGTGTTTTTTCTGTGCCCTCTCTGCTGGGAAGCATTCAGGGTAATCTGGAGTCACAGATGTTGCAGAAGATGGATCATTTCCATTTTTATATTTTTTTAGCAGAAGAAGTCACGGTGTAATTATTGGATGAAATTGATGAAGGCAGAAGGCTAAAGCCCAGGCTGTGCTCTCATCACATGAGGGTGAAGCACCTCTCTCTGTTTCTACACACGGCAGAATCTTGCCCTCACTGGGCTGGAGCAGGGCCAGCCTTTTGCTGTGAGCTCTGTCAGGCAGGTTGCAGCAGCTCTCAGCTGCCTGCAGTGCAAGGGCACCCTTGGATCTCCAGGCACTTCCCACCCTGCAGGTGGAAGCTGGGTGCAGCATCTCCCTGCCCATCCTCAGAGGTCAGTTCCCCCAGGATGAGCACCAGGACCTGCCTGCAGGGCAGGAATTATGTCCTGAGCATGGTGAGCCAGGAATGCCTGTCCTGAGCAGGGCCAGGGGGGTGTGGGATGTTCTACCAGTGTGTACCAGTGCTGTGAGCATGGGCAGCTCCTGCCACTGCAACATGTCAGGGCAGAGCTTGAGAGCATCCTCTTGGGTCAGAAGCATTTTGCCATTCTTGCTTGATTGAAGTGCCACCCTGTCAGATTAGCTCTGCTCCTACAGGGCACCAGCTTTTCTGTCTTAGCAGATAAACCTCTGCTGGCCAGATCACAGCCTCTCCAGCTCCCAGCACAGCCTGCCAGGAGCCACCAAGGGCTCAGAGCAGCCCGAGTTCAAAGGGACACTGGGCTTAGAACTCCCAGTGAGCCTGATCATGGCTTCAACCTGGGAGATGGGGACAGCCAGTGCCCCCGATGACCAGGGCAGGACAAGGCTGCAGAGAGATAATTGGGTTTGTAGGTGCAGCCCTGGCTGCTGGCACAGTGCTGGCTGCAGTCACAAAATGCTTTAGTGTTTGGATTTTAAAAATGAAACCATTGTAATGCACGTCTCCTAGTACAAGATAATACAGAATGCAATAATGCAGCAGCCCTTTTGGCTTCTCTGGTTGCCAGCCCCATATCAATCTGCACACAGCTCCACATGCTGAGACCTGGCTTTGTGCATGTCATACAAGTTCTTGCATAAAGGCTGCAGGTGCTTCTGTTTTAACCCTGTATTACAGTGTCTTAAATCCAATACAGGAGTCACCCCAGCTCAATTCTCATTCTTCACCTTATCTTGGGTCACCCCTTTTCTCCAGAAGCTCAAGGGACAGGGCAGATTATTTGACACTGACATGCAGCTGCTGTCCTAAGCATCAGCTTTCCCAAAGGCACGTTCTGGGATACAGGTACAGCACATGATGTGCACTTGGTGGCTCCCTACAAACCCCTGGTCTTTCCATGCTCCAGTTTTTGGGTGTGCAGGGGCCAGACTCTGTTGCTGGGCAGTGGGATGTGATGCTGGAGCAGGTCAAGCCCATGTGCTGTTCTCCCTGTCCCTGCTGCAGGCAGGAGGTTACTGCAGGTAATTCAGCAGGATTTCAGTGGAAATACCTGGGGGTGACACGAGTGCACCTGCAGTGGGAGAGGAGCCCAGATCTGCACGGTACAATCAGGATTATTTCTATTTGGCCCCTGCCAAGCCCCCTTGGGCTGCTGGATGTGCTGCCCCAGCTTCAGCCACCCCTCCCTGCTCTCAGATCCAGCTGCTCTCTCACCGCTGCTTTTCACACTCATTTTGTCACTCTTTGTACAACACGACCACTAATTGGTGCAGCTAATTAACTGCTAAAAGACAGTGTCTTGGTCTTCAGATCCAGCCCAGGGATGTGAGCAAAGCTTTCCTGAGGGACAAAGGCAGCTACAGCTCTGCACACCCTAAACTCTGTCATTAGAGCTGCACCTGGGAGATTCAGCTCCTCTTTGTTTTCCCTTTGAGGGCCTCTAGCAATGTTTTTGTCCTAGTCAGAAGTCAGCATGCCTTTTAGTGGACAGATGGCATTTTTCAAGTGAAGGTGGGATGAATAAAATCAAATATTTGTTTCAATTTGAACAAGTAATTTATCTAATCAGACTGTCTTCCTCTGGCATCTACCCATGGAAATACAAACCACAAAGCAGCTCTGGATTTTAGGCTGGTGTGTCTCCCTAAGAGACTGAGTGTCCTGCTCAGCACAGATTTCACTGGGTTTCCAGGACTTGCTTTCTTTATTTGAGGTTTGGTGCAACAGCAAAAAGCTGCTGCTTTGTTTCTTTTGAAGACTTTAGAAAATTCTTAGAGTAACTGCATCTTCAGAACTGGGGTTCTATGAATGTGCCCCCACAAAAGCTGCTGTGCAGAGGGGATATTAACCCCACTGATACCCAGCAGCTCTGGCTGCTCTGTGCCCAGCCAGGGTGAGCTGCTGGGAACCATTTCAGACAGACCTGGATACAAATCATCAGGTCTTTTCTTTCACTTCCTTTTGCATAATGGCAGCCTACTTTCATTTGACAGTGGTTTATTGAAAATCTTGCTGTTCTTCTCCCTGGAATTTGAGAGTTGACATTACAAAGAAGTCCTTCCTTGACCTTCCCCTGTTGGCCACTCCTGGAAATTAGAGCATCTTCATTTTAATGAGCTCAGAGGATTGGGGAGTTGCAAGAAAAGAAAAATCAACTTCAAAAATACCTAACCTCCTCTTGTGAATATGTCAGGACATGTTTTTAGGTGCAGAGCTCTTACCTGAACAGGCTTGTTCTCTCCTCATTCTGTGGCTTCTCCAGCTGAGCTGTTTCTTGGCTCCAGCCTGTGCTTTATGATGCAAGGCCATGTTGACTTTGCATGAGGTTTGTTGCAATGTATAGAGCAGATTTGTAAATCAGCCCAGCCTTTGCTCCCCTCTTTGCCACTTGTGCAGTCCAGTCCAGCTGGCAAACCAAAGGTGACCTGCCTCTGTGTGTGTATAAATACATATAAATCTGTATATAATACATAAGAAGATATAATGACATAAGGTGCAATATAGAAACATCTCTGCCAGGCTTCCAGGAGCTGGCAGGGCCATCCTAGAGGTGAAGTGGAAGAAAATGAACTCAGTAGAAATGACTGAGAATGGAATAAGTTCAGGAGATGCTGGATTTGGGGCTTTCCTCTATTTGATTCCCTCCCTGTGGGTCTGAACTGTGCCCAGTGCAGGTTTGAAATCTGAAATTTGGGTGATGTAGAGACAGGGCCCAGCAGCTGCAGTGCTCACCCTGGATGGAACAGGACTTCTGCCTTAGAGCCAGGCTGGTGCTGCTCTAGGAGTGATGGTTGGGGACTATGTACCCACAGGCTGCACGGGTTTGTAAATGAAAAGAAAGTATTTGTCAGCAGTTGATAAAACTCAGCTGTATTTTTTTATTATTATTATTTTTACCAAAAAGCTTCAAAACTGACCAGGCATCTTGTTACCTTTCAGGATATTGAAAAGTTTCCTTATTTTCCCCTTTTTGCTGGGTGAGATGATTTCTTCCAGAACCAGTGTTAGGGGGTCTATCAGATTTCAAGCCCAAGCTCATGGCTATGGAATTGCTCCTCTTTTACCTACCTGAGTGACTGATGGGAAATTCAACCTGCTTTCACAGCCAAAGGAGAGGGTTGGGTATCTCCAGAGGAAATTCAGCTCTCAGGTGTATTTTATTTCCCCTGAGGTGACAAGACACTTCATTTGGGTTCAGCAAAAAACCCCACAGGTTTGGTCTCTGCTCTGCACTTTGGGTTTCTGGTCCTGCAGTTGGTGCAAGCACAGCTGTGGAAGATCCTCTGCAGCTCCATGCCTTAGAACAAGTTTGCTGTTGAAAAATTAGAATTTGTATAGGCCTGAAAGCTGTATAAATAATAGTGGTTTTTCAGTACTACACCAGTGCTATCTTGCATACATATTTATTTAGTAGTAAGACCAAAAGCTTGGAAGAGAACTGTGTTTGCAAAGGGCTGTGATAGCAAAGGTTTCCTTCTCATGTCTGTGTGCAGCACAAAATGGAAGCAGATATATAATGGAAAATATGTAGGAAAAGTAATTTATTCTATCAATGTCAAATACCCACACAAACCAGACTGGCTCGATATTTATATTTGCAGAGTTTATTAGCACAAAATAAAAAAAAGAAACTATGATGAACCTAAAGTAAACCAGACTGGAATATGGGCAGGGTGTCACCAAAGCTGTCCTTGCTGCTGCTGCAGTGCATTTATCCACCAGCAGTGCTGAGCACTCCCAGACCAGCACTGAACAGTTTGGCTTCCAGGTGAGTCAAGGAGGAAACAGGGACTGCTGGTTGGGAAATCAGGGTAAAATCTGGATCAGCCATATGTAAACATGGACATGGTTGGATGAAGGATGACTGTGCAAACACAAAATACCCTCAGGCCTTAAATCAGGAGAGCCTGGCAGTGATGCTGCCCCAGGCCAGGATTGCTCTGCAGGGCAGGACCTGCCATCAGCCAAAGGCTTCTTGGATTAAGGATGGCTTTTTCCTACTCTGGTTTTAGCCCATTTATAATAGTGAAAAAGATGAGTTTCACTGCCTCACCTGCAGGTCAGCAGAAGACAGGGCTTACTCCTTCAGTGCTGCCTCAAGTCCCAGCACCAGGAAAGTGATTGCAATTTCTTTAATTCCATAGGAAAAAGTTTGCTATAGCTGATGGTTTCTCAGTGTGGCCTCTCTGGAGAGCTGGTGTTTTTCCAAGTAGAATGGTCAGTGGCTAGCAGCTTTGGCACCATGAAGTGAGGAAAGCAGCTGTAATTTGTGCAGCCAGGCAAACCCTGGGCCTGAGCAGGGCCCTGGTGCTGTGCTCACCTGGCCGTGGCACAGGACAAATGACACGTGCCTTGTGTCCCCAGGGATTTTACAGCTATGGAGCTGAGGCACACTCATCATCCTGCTGTCAAAACAACCCTTTCAGCTGCACTGAGGGCAGAGCTGAGAGCAGGGGCTGTGTGAGGTCAGGCTGGATGAGCTGGCACAGCTCCCTGGGCAGGCTGTGCCACATTCCCTCGGGCTGAGCTCAGCCCCTGGCCCCTGCTGGCATGGCCATTTCTGACAGCAAACACCAGCAGCTTTGCCACCTCTGGCTGACTGCTGACAGAAGGATGGGCATTGTCCTGTTCCCTGTGAGGAATTTCCAGCTGGAGCAGACACACCTTCATGGTGCTGTTCTCCACCCCTCCTCCAGCAAACCCTTGCTGCAGTGGGTAAATTGTGGCCAAAGCAGAGACTCTGAGATGCTTGGCTTGGGTTTTCACATCTCAGGATAAAAGTGATGGATTTTTATCCTGAATGTGGAATGCAGGATTTGGGATGTAAAGCTGTGCAGCTGATCAGCTGGAATAAAGGGCCAGTGGAGTCACAGCTCCCAGGAGAGGCTGAGGATGTGCCCTCCAAGCCAGCCACAACAGCTGGGTCATTCCTGCCAGGCCATGCTCAGTGCTGAGGGCAGGACTGCTTTTGGAGGCAGCCACTGCAAAATTCAGTGAACAGCCAATATTTTTTGGCAGCTTTTTATTGCAGGGAGGGCAGAGGGTTTATGTGAACTGGATTTGTGAAGGCATTTGTACAAATATTTGTTCTCTGCTCCTTAGCAGCAAAGGATGAGCACAAACAACATCCCCATTTAAGGTCCCACTCACTTGTTACAAAAGAAAGGATCCAATTTTGGTTGTGTATGGGCCTCCAGCTGGGTCTGCAGGTTGTCTAAGGTGTAGCTCACACAGCCTGGGACAGAGGCAAGGCATGACAGCAGTGCTGCAAGGATGGAAATGCTCCTGCACAGGGAAGAGCTCTGGCCTAGGATGTGGCTGTAAATAGGGCACCTTTGGGATCTCCAGTCACTGGTACAATTCCATCTATACCTCCAATTATCTCAAGCATCCACCTGCCCCCTGGGGAGGCAGGATCAAGCCATGGCATCATTCAGTGAGGCAGTTCTCTCCTGCAGGCACTGCATCAGGTGATTTGCTCTTACTGCAGGGAAAGAAAAGTCTAAAGACAAAAAGATTCACAGGAAAATTTTAGCTTGTGTGTTCAGTGCCCAGGTTAGATTAGGGCTGCTCTGTAAATGACTAAGGATCAGATCAGATTATCAAGACTACAGTGTGTAAATCCAATCCCAGTTTGGATTAAACCCTATGCCACATATTGAAAAATGAAATATTGAGTAGCTGCTCCCAAAGTGAACATAGTCCATTCAGTTGTGTGATTTTTCCCACAGGAAAAATATTGTTTGATTATGACATTAAATGGTGTGCAATTAAATAATATGATGGAGACAGGCTAAGACAGATTTGACTTGAATTTTGGTGTTCCCTAATATTAAGGTCTTAGATTTTGCAACTTCAATACTACTCTTTTACAAGTGGAGAGATTTTGTGCTTAAAAGGGTTTATTTTAAAACCCTCCTGCACTGGAGAATAGATCTCTGCTGGGACCATAGAAAAACTGAGAAAAAGAGCAGTTTGAACAAACTACCTTGATTCCAAAACCATTTAGCCTTGATTCCCTTTAGTAATCTCATATTGGATTTTAATCATTAATGTAAGATGATATTAATATTTTTAAATTGAAGTGCAGGAACATTTCTGACAGCTGTTTTTGGTAGGTTCCCCATTAATGTCTACTTAACTGGAGACAGAAAGAGTCAAGCACACATTTAATTATGAAGATGTCTGCATGACAGCATAAAATCTCAAATGAAAAAGAAACACTTTTCATATGAATAATCATCAGGCTTAAAGTCTCAGTCATCTTTAAATAGCAGTATACTGATGACTAAAAGCAGCACTAATGTGTCTTGCACTATACAGCCTGGAATTTAACAACCATTGATTTTAACCTTCCATGTTGTAGGAGTGCAAGCAGGGGCACAGCCCATTGCTCAGTTTGTGTAGGATTTGTGTCACCACCCAAAAGCTGAGCCTCTGTCCCCCCAAAACTCCAGAACCAAATGGAAGAGATTAACTCTTCTGGAGTATCACCTCTAAGGGGTAAGGGGCTAAGGGGCATCTTTCCTCAAAGGAGATATTCTCCTTTTTGTCTCCAAGGGCACTAAGGAGCTTTTCAATGGTTACAGTTAGTGCAAATGTACCCAGTACAGCTCTACTGTCAAAAATAGGAATTTGGATTTCCACTGAAAAACTGAAAATGCCTTTATAAATTTCAGATAGAGAATTTTGTCATTTTTGACTAAACCTCCACAGAGGTTTTTCCAGTGCCAGGTTGCTAACAGCTTTGGGCTTGTTTTCTATATTACACGACTCCTGTAAGGTTCCAAAGAATTGGAGGCAGTTCAGAAAGCACCATTGCTATTTCTGTCAGATGTGAGGCTGTCTGAAATGAGCCTTGGGCAGTAGGTAGGAGCAGGACAGAGCACAGCTGGCAGCAGGGTCAGCAGATGCCAACATCTGTGGTTTGTTTGGGACAGAGCAGCCCTGTGCCCTCCCCAGCCCCACTCTCACACCAGGGCTGTGTCTTTTTTTATAATTTATAAATTGCAATTTATATACATATACATATATATATATATATATATATTATTTATATATATAATAATATAGTAATGTATATAATTGTAATTTATAAAACTGATCCTGCTAAAACCAAACAGAAAGAGGAGAGTGGTGTGAGCTCAGCCAGGAGGAACAGCCTGAGCACAGTGCAGGAACTCCTGGGCTTTGATCCACTGCCAGCACCGTGGCCCCAGTGCTGGGGAAGCTGCTGAGGAAACAGTCTGAAAGCACAGCCTTCCTCCAAGGCTCTTTGGGTTCCCAAAAATGTGGCCTTGCAGTTCAGCACCCACAAGCTGCAGATAAGAGTTGTGATGCCCAGTGCAGCAGAGCAAGGTTAGCCCTGCTGAGGATCCCCACTCCCCTCTGGAGTGACAGCCAAGGGAAGGAACAGTTTCTGGAAAGACTCAATCTGTGCCCACAAAAATCTCTATTTCAGCTCCTCACTGGGGACATTGTTCATTTCTTGAATTTGTTCAACCAGCCTCTCCTTATAAATATTGCTACTGAGCCTCAAGACCCAGGACTCTGGAGCACAGGAATTTGCTGTCTGAGGGATTTTTAAAACAAGCTGAGGGACTCCTGTGCCTCTCTGGATTGTTGTTTACCCAATCACTTTCCAAATGGCTCCTAAAAACTTCCCAACTATTAGGTTTTTTGTTCCACTTTAGTCCTTCCAGCAATTATGTGAGGGGTCAGAGTCTCATTTGTGTGCGTCCAATCCCTCAGTTGTATCACTGGAATGCTGTAGACTTTCATCCACCACAGCAGAAATAGAAGTCAGGTCAGAGTCTGTCTGAAAACTTATCCCTTCCATTGAAGATAACACAATTTATAACTCTAACTCAAGGACAGACAGAATTGAGTGGATGGTGGATGTCAGGCCTCATGAAGGTTGCCAGTAGCAGTAACATTTATTTTGCAATCACTGTTCGGAGCAGAGCAGACAAATTTGCACTGGAATCAAACTTCTTGATATCTCTGTCTCTTGCAAGTCCTCTGACCTCTGGCAACTTGGCCTGGCCATCAGCAACTAAATGTTATATCCACGAGTTTCCTGCTGTTCAGAAGGGACATGGTGAAACAGAGCTCCCTTTACTCTTTGTAACACACCATAACCAAGGAACAGAACATTTGGACTTCTGTCCTTAAATAACAGGAGTTTTTTCTTCAGAAACACTGCAGGAACAGTCTCTAAACTTATCAGGGGAATTGCAAGTTAGGCAATCACTCAGATCCTCTTGTCCCTGCCTGTTCCCTCTTCCCAAGGCTAACAGGCATTATTCAGATTGGGAGATATAGCAGGGACAGTGTGTCTGATCTTTGTTTGGCTCTATTAAAGAACATGTTCATTTTGCTTCTGAATGATTTTATAAACATTTGTGATCAATAGAGAAAAATGGATTCATATTTTATTAAGTCTGTTTGCAAAAACCTAGAAAACCTGAGACAATGCTGTGCCTTGGAGTACAGATGTTTTCTCCCTTTACAAATGTATTTAGGAGGCCTGAAATAAATGAAACTATGAGGCTGTGAGCTAGCAGGCAGGAAGGGCAGGGTGAGTTCACAGACCCTGTGCCAGCGAGGCTGAGCTCCTGTGCAGATGATGCTGCATGACCTGCACAGGCACCTCCTCAGTTTCACTGACTTACACTCATCTTGATCTTTCTCTCCTGTATTTGTTTTTTGAGGTTTTTTTTTAACTATTGAGAAAACTAAGTACCATTTTTAACTAAGTGAGAAACTATCCAACCAGAGTAAAATTTCAACCATTTAACAACTGACAAGAAATCAATTTGTTTTCTTTTGCTAAATATGTTTAAAATCTCCAAGCAGTCCAGATGGGATGTAGGAATCATTTCCTCTCAGATGACAAATGACAGGCTAAATTCCACCCACTCTGTTCCCTTTGGCCTGACCTAGGGCTGATAGGAAACAATGAGCGTCTTTCCGTTAACTTAAATGGATTTTGTGTCAGCCCCATTAAGTAACAGCTTATTTCCCTTCATTGATTGTGATGTCAAAGATGAGGAATTAAGAGTGATTATGGATGGCAGACACATTTGCAGAGCAAAGACCCAGTGATGGGAAGAAGAAAGGAGGGGAAAAGATTTTGTGTGTCAATGTTATAAACATCAGTTAAAGATGGTCTGGGATTCAAACACAGAACTGCTTTAATTTGGCTTTGGTACAAGGGTGAACATTTTTCATTTACTTCTGAGAAGAGAAGAATTTGAGGATATATTAAAATATTGAGTCCAGAGAGAAATAATTTAATTCTGCATGGGTAACACATTGCTAAAAAGATTTTCAAAAGCCTCCACTTTTGGGTGCTAAAACCCAACCTCTGAGAGAGAGCAAAAAAATTTTTTTTTTTCCCCAAGGGTGAGGTACAGCTGGGGCTTTTCTTTGCAGACAGCTGGAGGATGGGGTGAGAAACCTCTTCTCTTAGGATCTAATGACACTGAGAGGATATACTGTTATGATACAGTAGAGTAATTCTTTATTCTCTGTTGTAGACTTCCTACAACACAGATCCTCATGACTCTTATCCCTTTCTTTAAGAAACTGAACTGTGATTTTTCAGGTGTTCTCCAGTCTGAAGCTCAAGGCAATGGCAGCTGCTTAGCTCCTGAGTTAGGTTGTCCTGATTTGGCCTTTCATATAAAATTCTCTTTATAAGTGAATTTTTATCTTTAATAACTCCCTCTTTGCCTGTCAGCCAAAATTCCATACTGATTTCTGCTAGAGTAACTGATAGATGTTCCAAGGGCTGTGGGTCACCATCTTTTTAATGGTACAATTACTAAAAGCCAAACCCTTCTCCCATTTTTTATTTCTAAAAAAGCCTTGAAATCTGGCACCTTTATGACTAAAGCTTCCCAAAGGAAGCACTACAGAATCAATATCTGAAAGCAGGATGCTTCTGCATTTTTTGAAGTAAAAGTTCTCTGCAGTCATTAACAGACTTGATTCATCTGATGACTCAGAATTTGTGCAGCTGGTCCAAGGCCATTTCAGAGACTGAAAAGTGCTGCTTTTCTCTCCTTTTCTGAAGAAGTGAGTCTTTCCTCAGTTACATGAAGCACCTCCTGCCCTCATGTCAGCTTCTTCATTTAAACAAAAGGTTATATTCAGAACATGCAACAGCAATGAATTTGATTTAAAAGATGAATTAATATAAAATTTGACCTTCGCTGGTTTTCCCAAGATACATTTTGAAATCTTTGAAATGTTCTTTTGTTTACTGGAAATGCAGTACATGGCAGAATTATTGTGCTACACAGGCCAAATTACTGCAAGATAATGTTTCTCCATTGTTTTACTGTAATTAAACTTCATTAGTCACATAGATAATCATATTATAATTTCATGTTTTCAGGAGTTTCATGCTTATTGATTTGAAGTTCCTGAATCAGATACATTCTCTTTACATTTTGGTTCAAGTTTTTTAAACAAACAGAGCTTACATTTTCTATGATGCATTTAGGCTTTATTTTCATTATAAAATTCCAGTTTCACACCAGATTTTATATGTTAATAATTCAGTCATTGCTTTTGAGGGGGTTTGATGGTTCCATTCACTGATGATTTAAATAGCCAATTTTCAATCATTACTCTCTTTTGAGAGTTTATAGCTGTGCTATTCCTTTCCCATTAATTGCTGTCACAGTAAAGATTCCTATCGACTGGAAGCACTTCGATTTTATTCCCCATGGTGACTGTTTATTATCCTCACAAAATCTTGTAGGTTTGTGGAACATGAAAAATACACTTTCCTCAGAAGCAGTGACAAAAGAAAAACCTTCATCAGAATTTGACATTTCATTATCCATACTAATGTAATCTAATACAAGGCCCATCCCTCTGAAATCCCTTGTTTCACTTGCAGGAAGTCTTTCTATGATGTGAGTGGCAATGCTGTAATCTCATTTCAGGTTTAGTTCTGGCAGCAAGAGCTGGGACATCAGGTAAATGTTTATGTTTCAGCATTTCCTACAGTAAGTGGCTGGCTGTGCCAAGGAACCAGCCCTTCTTCGATACGTGTGTCACCCTACAAAAGTTGCCCAGGCCAGAACTAATTCCATTAGTCTTTGGAAAGCTATTTATAAGCCTGCCTTCAGTGGGATGACCTTATTAATTAGATTGGGGGAAGGCTGAGGGAGGGAGGGAGAGAGGCTCATTTCACAAGACCATTGAAATGCGTTTCTAGAAGCAATGCTTCTCCTTCACACTATGCTCAAAAAGACTGTCAAACAAGGCAGAAATCTGGGTCAGTTTGCAATAAGAAAAAAAAAAGCTATATCCATGCTGTCTGCAGGACCCAAACCATCAACTTTTTACAGGGTAGTTCTGCTGCTATATGTCATTGAACACACTAACAAAGCCCAAACCCCGTGTTCTCTACACCAAGAAAAGGAAAGAGCTTTAGCACTAAAGCTTCTAAATCAAACCTTAATGAAACCACCCCCTTCCTCCATTATCATACACACCCCTAAGACAGGCAGGCTAAATCCTCATATTCTGTGTGTTATGAAGTCAAATGAAAGCAGAAGGGAGCTTTTCTCTCCCTTATTTACCCCAAATGCTTGATTTACTCTGCAGTGTAGACTGGGAGTGGAGTTTCACCTACCAAACCCGTTTCCTGTGCCTCACTAAGGCCTGTGCTGCTCTGCTCCCTCCCCACTGCATTTAATGAGCTGTGGTGTCCTGCTCTGCTGCCTCTGAAGCCAGCCCATCACCACTGCCAGCTCCACAAAGTGAGTAGCTGGGAGCAATAGCAGTGACTTGTCACTAATACATCCATTTTGGCAACTGAGGAACTTCTCTGTTATCAGTTTAACAAATCAGGGGACTGGTTATTGTGCAGGTTTATAATAAGAACTCATCTGTGCCAAGCAGCCAAAAGAAACTCAGCTCTTGTGCAGGATGTTTACTTTTACCAATATAACCTCTTGACAGAATCTCATTCACCGCTGGCATCCCAGTGGCAATTACATTTTTCATCTTGGGTGGGGCAAAGGAAGCTTTCAGAGCCTGCCTATTCATTTGATGGATTTGTACAACCCAGGACAATTTTGCAATGCAGAGAAAACTACAGACCCCACTTCTGAGTCCCTCCTTGCATAATCCTATACAGATATTTAATGTCTCTTTTAGAATTCTGTATGTCTTTATGTGACAGTTTAATGCTCAGGAATACAAACTCCTCCACCTCTAGACAAGTTGACAGTGCTTGTGAAGGGATAGCAGGAGACTGTACATGAGTAAAATTTGACCTAAAAATAATAAGGGCAAACCACACAGCTCATGTACTCCTTATTGTCAAGAATTGCAATTAGTAACAGATTTGCTACACAAACACCTATGAGATACCAAATGGCTGTCTGTTGGGTATCAGACTGGGATTGCCTGGTTCATTTTGGAAACCCATTTTACAAATACCTTACAGAACTGAAGTCTCTTTGTCCCATGAAAGAATAATAGGTTAAATGTCTTATTAATCAGCCCTTGGCTGTTCATGTTCTGTACACTGCTCATTCCAAGCACACTACATGACTGGGCTCCCCAGCAGGGATGCATTCAGTAAGAAAAGTTCTTTCACCCTTCTTATAACCCTGACTCATTTATTAAAATGCATTTCTGGCTGAGTGCACAATGACATATTTCTAGTCTTAAGAATGTTTTTAATCAAAACTACTTCAGGTATTTGAAGGTTCTGGTTTTTCTTACCTTGTAAATAAGAGTAACCAAACTAACAAGGTTTTTGCTTCCTTAATCTTATATGCTGAATGCCAATTTTTAGGATTTAGACTTAATGGTTCCCTGGTGTATAACAAAGGGTTTCCTTTATTTTGATTTTTTTAAGGCACTCTGATTCATTCAATCATCAAAAGCAATTACAGAGATGAGTTCAACAAGAGTCACTGGTACTAAAATGATGTTATTGCTCTAACAATACCTGTGCTGAGTAATTTAGTGCTCTCCTTAATAAGCATAGACTTCCAGTAAAAAATCTTCCAGTTTCATCACTGCTGTCATGATCATTGGGGTGTTCTTAACCTGGTTCCACTCAGTCAAGCTTCATGATATGAATGTTCTTCTTTTCATTCAAAGTAAACAAGTCTGAACAGAGATTTTTAATTTTTTTTTACTGTATCTTGAATCTGTGTATCTCTGATGCTCCAACAATAGGAAGTTACACTGGTTTGAGAGATCTATGTCCACAGAACAAAGGTGGAAAAACAGGCTTTGAAAACTATGAGGAGAAAAAGTCTGACACATTTGTGAGTGGTCTAAATCAAATGTCCAAAGCAGCATGGAAGGAAATGAAAATGACAGTGGCCTGGGAGAAGGCAGAAGAGTCAAAGAGGAGCAGAGGGAAAGAGATGGAGACAAGATGCAGCACCCCTGTGTGCACCTTTGAAGGTGTCATTTCACAGGAGTCAGCCCAGCTTTTTGCCAGAACCACAAAGCAGCCAGCCTTCCAGTCATGGTGTACACACCACACGTTCCAGAACATTTCTACAACCTGAAAGTGCAAATTACTGGAGGAGTTGCAGAGGAGAGCAAGATGGGTATGTGGTACTGAGCAGGAAGGCAGCTCCATCACCTCAATATAAAGCCAAGATATTGGGATACTACTGGCACTTCAGCTGTTAAAATGCAGCTGTGTGCACGTCTGGGCTCTTCAGCAGTGTCCTCAAACTTTGCTCCTTTTGGATTAGCAGATAACAGAGGCAATATGAAACTTTATTACCAGTGGCACTGCTAAATCAGATGACAGATTGTACCAACATATTAACAGTGATACCTCCCAGAGATTAATGGGAGTATTTCTCAGGGAACAAGCTTGGCTCTGCATTTCAGGAGCTCTCCTTTCCAGCATCAAGCTCTGCCCTCCTCTTTCAGAAAAGCTGAGCAGTTCTCTGCAGAAGTCTTCTGGCCCAGTCTCACCTATCCTAGGAGCAAGCAAGCCCCTGTTGGAGAACAAAATCTGCAATTTGTAACAGAAGAGCTTATTCTTAGTGAAACTACAGAGACTGAGGAGCAAGTCTTGCCACAGCAGTTTACAAAACTGTTACCACCTAATCCTTTGCTCACTGCTGGCACCAGGAACAGTTGGTAAATGGGACTGAGAGCCACGAACAATCAGACTGAGCCTGACATGCAGCCAAGCTGTGACACTCACACTTCCCTGTGCTGCAGGTGGTTCCCTGGCAGAGGTGACACCTTTAGCTTGGGAGATGGCTTACAAACCATGGCACAGCTGCCAGCAGATCCTGTCTCAGTCCTACCATGAAAAATGTTGACACTAAGTATGGTTTATTTGTCTAAACCCGTGGTTTGCTTTGGTGTGCCTCTACTAATTGCATTTGTTGAGAGCTGGAACTGTTCAAAATCCCACTGTAAACAAGATATTAGATGGAAGAATAGCATGAATAGAACTTAATATTCTCCTAATTCAGATGTGTGCTGTACAAGGCAACACCACGTTCACTTTACAGAAATGGTCCTGTCAGCCACATTCCCTGCCCCAATCCCAGCCCCAGCACTCCCAGTTCCCGGCCCCTGCCCCAGCCCCGTTCCCCAATCCCGGCCCCATTCCCTGCCCCAATCCCAGCCCCATTCCGGCAATCCCAGCCCCAATCCCAGCCCCAATCCCGGCCCCATTCCGACAATCCCAGCCCCATTCCCTGCCCCAATCCCCGCTCCTCTGCCGGCAATCCCAGCCCCATCCCGGCGATCCCAGCCCCATTCCCCGCTCCCATCCCGGCGATCCCAGCCCCATTCCCCGCTCCCAGGCCGGCAATCCCCCCAGCCCCATTCCCCGCTCCCATGCAGCTCTCCCCCGATCCCGTTCCCGGTGCCGCAGCCGCCCGGGCCCATCTCTGACCGAGCGGTGCCGGCGGGGCCGGGCCGGGCCGGGCGGCTCTCCTCCCGCGCTCGGCGGCGGGGCCGGGCCGCGGCGGGGCGGGCGGGGGCGGGCCGGGGCGGAGCCAGGGCCAGGGTTAAAGCGGCCGCCGCCCGCCCGGCTCCGCGCTCAGCCCGCTCGGCGCCCGCCGTCCTGCGTGCCGTGGCCGCTCGCTCGCCAATGCGGGCCCGGAGCCCGGCCCGAGCCGCCCCGGAGCCGCCCGCAGCCCCCGGCCCGACCCCCGCCCCGGACCCATGCGGCGGCTCCGGGAGCGGTTCCGGAGGTGAGCTGGCCGCGACCCCCGGCGGGGATGGGATCCCCGTCCCTACCCGAGCGCGCCCCGCGGGGCGGGACCCCCGGGCGGGGTGAGGCGTGAGGGGGGAGCCGAGGTGTCCGTGCCGGGCGGGGCGGGCGGTGAGGTGCCGAGGGGTGCGGGTGTGGGGGGATGAGGAGGGTCTCTGTGTGTCTGTGTGTGTGTGAGTGTTTGCTCATCGCCGCCGCTCGGTGGGTGAAGGTTCGCCCATCCGGCCGTGCGGCACAGCCGCGCACCGCGGGGCCCGACCTGTGGCTCCGGGCCGGGTCAGCGCCCGCCGGCCCCCCGTGGCCCCGCGGGCCGTGGAGCTCCTCGTTCTGCTGCCCCGAGAGAGCACGGAGCGTCACGGAACCACAGAACGAATGCTCTGGGATGGAGGTGCCTCAAAGCTCATCTCATTCCGCCTCCTGCTATGGGCAGGGATGTCTCACACTTGACCAGGGTGCTCCAAGCCCAGTCCAGCCTCGCCTTGGACTCTCCCAAGGATGGAACAGCTGCAGCTTCTCTGTGACAGGGCCTCAGCATCCTCATAGGGAATAATTTCTTCCTGGTATCCAAGCTCATTCAGCTTAAGGTGCTGCTCATGTGGGCAGGGAGGTCGCTTGGGTAACTGCAGTCGTGGTTCTTGGATGAACATCTGTGGCCTTTGGTTCCTCATTGCCCAGATGCCAGGCTGATAACTGCTGATGGTCTCCTGGTGAGCCCAGTGGCTTCCCTCACCAGGTACCTGCTGTAGGGCTGCCCTGCTCTCCTTTCACCAACTTGCTCAAGAAACTGCAGCCTAAGTATTAAAAGGGAAATAAAACTGAAAGAGAAAAATAAGAATGCGGTTGGATGTGGTTTCTGTGCTAGCCCACAGCTCAGCTGGCTGGTCCCTTGCCCCTGAGCTCAGATGTGCTGCAGCACCTGGGCTGACTTGTGATTGCTGCCCACTATTTGCTTGAATTGCTGCCTTTTGTACTTACCAAAAGGCTGGGGAGGCTTTGGGGAGGTCGGTGGGATGCACAGACACTTTTTTCCGTGACCCAGTCTATGTATGATAGCAGAGTTGTTTGTGGATTCTCAGAGTATTGCAGGTTTCCTTTTATCTGTAGTATCGTGCTGTAAGTACATGAACCTTCACATAGCATGTGATTTCACTGATATTTCCAAATAAGGGAACTGCTTCTGCACTGGTCTGAATTATTTCTGTGCCTCAGATGTTCAGTGATAGTAAAGATTAAGTGAACAATTACAGACCACAGCTAGACACTGTCAAATCCAGGAAGGAAGGTGCCTAGTGCAGAGGAAGATGGATCTACTTTTAACTGAATGAATTTGTAAAGAGGAAACATCAGCCAGTTTGGTCAAAGCAAGCTTTGTATAAATTCTTTAGTTTCTGCTCAAAATCTAATCTAAATGGTCATCAGGAAAATGTAGTGCAGATATGTTTTGACCTGCTTGTTATTTTTTTTTGTTTTCCTTTTGAAAACAAAGAGCCTAGATAACATCTTAGATACTGAAACATATGTTTAGATAATGAAGCAATTTTTAAGCCCATTTGATGTATGCTGGTTTTGTGGAGTTACGCCCACCTTGTTGCAGTTTCTCATATGCTGTTATTTGTGGTTTATTAGGTCTAAATGGCTTGTGCTGCTGCTGGAAAGCACAAAGAAAGAAAGGCACAAAAAGGGGGAGTGTGCTTTTAAGCTGGTGAAAGGAAGTATGAGGTCTTTTGAGCTGAATGAAGGAAATATACTTCCTGAAAAGACTAAAAAGACACAGATCTTTGAGGCCATTAGCAGTGCTAGCTGTTTTTACTGACATTTTGTTTCATGCTTAAAACAATAATTCATTCAGCAGATGGGATTCATCAATAAGGCAAGATTTGATTTCCCTTGTGCAGTTTGGGGTCTAAGCTCACTGTGATGCCAGACAAATGCCATACAGATATGTGCAATAGATTTGGAGTTTTGTAATTTATTTTTCTAAGCTGGCTTTGCATGCAAAGACAAAGCATTAAGAATCCTCCTGTATTTTCCTTCTGCTTTGTCTCCCAAATACTATCTTCTCTTAATTCTGGAATCTCTGGGAAACATGCAGCATCTGTTCCTTGGAAACGAATAGGAGCTTGAGATTAGGGTCTGTCACAAGGGATGGATCAGTCTGTATGTTTAGAATTTAAAATATTTGAAATATTTCAAGATCAAAGATCAAGTAGTATGAAGGGAAGGGTATGAGTTTCTTCCCTCTTGTTTTAAATTGCCATATGTCTCTCTATATACCTTTTTTTCTTCTTATGTTTGGAATATGTTCATCAAAAGTTTGTTTGCTGTGAAATTCTGAGTCTTTAACTTCCTTGGCTTTGAGAAGATCCTGAGCATTGAGAATTTAAATTGTGAAAAGGAGCTCACAGCTCAGTTCAGTGTGAAAGCATTCTGCTGTCCTGGCTGGCTGCAAGTGGTTCTTAGTCTTAATTTCAGAAATTTTTTATTCTGTTATTGCAGGCATTAGTATTTTATCTTGGATTGTCAGTACCTTAAATGAAGAAGTACTTACACATCCTTGTGGGAAGTGCTGCAAATCCTCTGATTAAATGACTCTGGTTTCACCAGATCTGCTATTAAAGAATGCATTAGAGATTTGCTAGAGAATCAAAAAGGCTTCAATTAAAGACATTTCCTGTAAACTGTAGTTTAGTCCAGTTCAGTGGGACTTTGTCAGGCTGTCCTGCATTTGATAATAACCTTAATGGCTGTGTTATAGAGAGCCTTTGTTTAGGAGTTAACAGCATCTGAATGCTCTTTACTGAGCTTCCACTTTGAGGAAGGTGAGATTATAATTCCCACAATTATCTTTTTCCAGGAGAGACAAACATGACCTGTAGATAGGAGGAAGAACAATGTCCCTGTGTTGCAATATTCACAAGGCAGGATACAAGAGGCATCCATTGTTGGTGGTGGCATGGGGTTTATTTATTTATTATTTTTTTTAAAGCTGTTTTGCCTCTAGAATGTGAATAACTGCAACCACATTCTTCTGCCTTTGTGTTGCAATGTCATACGTGTCTATAACTGCAGGAGGGTATGACTGACTTTAACAGTGTGTGTCAAAATAATTTTCCAGGTTTTGATGAACACATCAGTAATATCACAGAGCAGCTACTTTCAAAATTCACATCTGTTTCTTAAGACATTAAACCTAAACTGTCAAGCTAGAAATGAAATGAACTCTAGAATGGCTGGCATTATTGCCCTTCCAACCATGTCAATAATAATCATTTCTCTGAAGTTGTTTCTGATAACATTTATAAATAGTTAATGTCCTAATTTCTAAAGTGTTTGTTCATAATTCTAATATCTAACATGACTCCTAGTTCTAATGTGATTGCTTTAGAAAATGCAGTGTATTTCTTACTGAAAAAAAGGAAAAAAAATTAAAAGTAGTCTAATGTTGCATAATAGAAGACCCCATTTGGAGGCATTAATTATTTATAGATTTTTATATCATAATAGAATCTTATATAGAAATTTGGAACAGGAATTATAAAGCTACTACAGAGTATAAGCTTATTCCTTTTGGTTCTTCAGGTTTGAGTTTTTTTGCCTTTTTTTTTTTTTTTACTTCTTGTGAGACTTCCAAGGTACCACCACATAGAAATGTAATAGTATTCTAGATGTGATAAGTCAAAAGTTTCCCATGACTTTGAATTTGTGGAGTTGAACAAGGGCAGTCCAAGCCTGGCCACTCACTGAGCCAACAGATGCTTTTATTTTTATACATTTTCCTAACTTGGAAGCAGAACTGAGCAAACCGAATGTTCCATCTTTAGAGCGTGCAGAGATGGTGTTCAGCAGCTGTTGAAGACATACAGGCACTGGGAAAAAAGTAATTTTCCAAATATTCTGCAAGCCTTTGTGATAACAGTGTCATTGTCTTCTTGGAGAGGAGAGCAAGGTGCCATTTGCCACTGACAAAAGAATTGCCATTTTTAACCATATGTTAACTCCTTATTAATTTCCTACAAACCATTTATGTTCTGTGTCTATGAATTAAATCTGCATTTTCTTAGCCTTTGTAGTAGCAGCATGAAACTGTTTCTTGAAATTGCCAGTGGGCAATTTTTTGGAGAGGGATCATGATACTGTGTTATTTTCCCAGTGCTGCTACATTTTCATGTGTCAGTTTAGAAAAAGATTATTTACAAGTCACCTAATAAATCAGTCAAGAAAACCAAGTGAAATATCTCAGAAATCTGGAACTGCTTATGCCAACTGTAAGATTTGGATTGAATTTTTTTAGTTGCTTGTTTTTCCCTGGTTTGAGGTCAGCCAATATTTTATATATGTCATAAAAATAGGACTAATTTTTATTTAAACCAGGGGGGACATGGGGAAAGTCTGTCTAACAAGCTTTTTGTATAAATCTAGGTAACAAAGCTGCTCTCAGTTCTGAGCACACAGACATGTTCTGTATTTGTGGTAAAGCTGTTCCTGGCTTCTTGGATACCTGACTAATTGTCAGTGCATTGTTTTAGAATAGTCTGGAGTAAACTGGAATTATTGGTGAAAGATAATCACTTTTATAGGACAGTCAGCAGTGCTGGGATGACAGACTGGAGCTGGAGAAGTTCACAGCTTTCATTTGACTGTTGCATATAGGTGTTTGCTGTCTTTTACAGGTGTTCCTACACAAATTTAAATTGTTGAGTTTCACAGAAACAGCTCAAGTGTTTGGGTGTTTTAATACACTTAAATGAAACGTTTGCATTGGCAAGTTCTTCTGAAACTTTCTCATGTTTCATCATATTCTGTTCAGCTTGCATGGACTGCATTGGATGCGATTGTTTGTTTGCTAGAATGTTTGAAAATTCTTAGAGAAAAAGATGGAATGTCTATGGCAAACTTCTTGAAATGTTTCTTCTTTGGAATTGCCATTAGAATCTCCTTTCATCATCCCTGTATAGGGGATGTTTGGATCTTGGTTACAGACAGGAGATTGGAAAAAATGAGCCACTTCATGCTCCAAACACAAATAATGCTTGCTATAGGAGTCAAAAAGCCAGTGTTCAAGTGTTCCAAACTGGAATATTGCTGCAGTTTCAAGAACTTGAAAGAGAAGTAACCCCTGACAGCTATGATGAACTCCATATTTCAAGAATATTTTGAGTTCTTGCTATGTAACTTAAATAGGAAATTCATTCTTCATCTCAGCAAACTGTCAGAAAAGAGGGATTCTAACTGTTCTATGTGAACTCTTGATTAAAGATAACCATCCCTTGCACCAGGCACTCACAGGAATTTATTGAACATCTGTGTCTGGTAAGAGACTTTACTTGGGAGAACTTGCAATTTCAGTCACAGTTACCTTGAACATGTCTGTATTTATAATTCTGAGCACAATTGGGTTGGAAGTATTCCTTCATGACACTCAGATGTTTAAGTAACTTTCCTAAAAGTACTTCTTAATTCTTCAACAGGTTCATGAACCACCCAGCTCCAGCCAACAGCCGCTACAAACCCACTTGCTATGAACATGCTGCTAACTGTTACACACATGCAGTAAGTACACTTCTGCCTTCTTTTACTGTTGGTTTGGTTTTTGTTTGGTTGGTTTTTTTTAACCAGGTATTTCAATAAATTTTTGTGGGTTTGGATTGCTAAATGCATACCTTTGCATCACTGTGTTCATATCTACAGTCTCTGTTTTTGTGCATATGTTAACTCTAACAGTCCAGAAAATGAGATGTTTGGTAATGTTCTGAATCTCTGGGAGCTCCAGATATTCAAAACATTCCTTTTCACCAGTGTTACAGGTCTTTAACTTGATATTTTCAGTCTGTTCCACTGAAAGGATGCCTGCAATAAAGAGGGTATAGGCCACTGCTAGTTAGCCTGCAAGGTGGACTTCCCTAACTTAATATTGTGCAGATTGTAAACTGGAAGTATATGAAAAATTTATCCATGTGAGAAATGGGAGGGCTTCATCAGACTGTCTGTGGGTATGAGCTACAAGAGCTGGAATATTTTAATTCTGATACCTACTGACTCTTCATGAAATCTGCTATTGTGCAAGAGGCTCTGATAATGCTGACAGCCCTGCTGAAATTTCAAGTCTTTGCTTATTTTCGTAATGTAAGGATTATTCTAGATTTGAATATATGGTATTCATGTAAGAATAACAAAAGCAGTCTCCTTTGATTTTTTTTTTTCCTTTTAGTAATTAGGAAGTTTAATTTGCTGTCTGGCACTTTGAAAAGGACTTAAAAATATGTTTATTTGCTTTTTAAGATAGCATTTGCCCTTTTATGAAAGAAGCTTGTGTGTCTCCTCAATCCCTCAACTCCAAATATCTGAAGTATGTTTGACTTTGTCCTCAGTCTCTTATCTCCAGTGTGTCTGACTGAGCTGTAGATATGAAAGCTCTAAGTAGTGCCCAGGACTCTTCAGCTCTACAAGGAGCTCTGTTCTTAAGGATCCCTTGTGTGTATTTCATAAATAACCAAGGTACAGCTCCGTGGTGCTGGTAAAAACAGAATCACCTTGGTTTTGCATATAGACACAAAGTTGACTGAAGCTTGTGTTCTTAAGCCAAGGGTCTCATGTACAGCATTATGTAAATATATTCTTATTTGCCTAGGGAATGAAGCAACATTCTGTTAATTAACACAAATATGTAGTTTATCTCATAATCCTTGTGCAAATCTTGTTTGCTCTGGCCAAAATGTTAGATTTCAAAATATCTGGCAGAGTTGCTGTGCTCCTTGGCAATTTCAGCTTTCACCTAGTTAAAGAACAGGCATGTTTAATTCCTGCCTGTTAGCAGGAGGTGACAGCCAAGGTGGATCAGTGTTTTCTGGTAGGCTGCAGTTTGTGGTGGTGATGTCTAATTACTTTCTGAGCAGTCAAGCTACCTGCTAAAACCTACAATGAACTGTTAAAATAAATATGCAATAACCTCTGATCAATATTTAAAGTCTTGAAATGGGAGTCTAAGCTGGGAAAGTACAGAAAAAGCTGGGAGGGGTGTTTTCATCTCCTTTGTGTTGCAGACTGACTAAATATTAGATGGTCAAATGGCTGAGTCTTTGCTGCTAGATTACAGTGTGAGTTTTCAATTAGACATTGATAATTCTACAAAACAGAATTCAACAATGGTTCCCCAATATATTTTTATTCCAAACTTTTATTCATCATTCACGAAGCAGTCAACTTCTACTTTATGAGTATGGCTGTACTTTTCAGTAGGTATCCCATCTGGTTTTGGAAATCAGTTTATGGCAGCTGCTTAATGAAAAAACAAAAAAGCAACAAAAAAATAAGTAAATTTGCACATCACAGTTCTGGGTTAGCTCCCAGTACATTAATTTACTGGGTTTGATGATACTCACTTGGAAGACTTGCACTTCATGACGAAATAAGCAAAGATTTCGTGACTTGTAGCTGGAGTTTTTTTTCAAGGAATATTGGCAACTAAGAAATGCTTTGTCATGCTGTAAAGTGACACAGCACAATCCCACTCATTCTGTTAGTTTTGATTCTCCAACTGCTTTTTTTAGTAAATTTCTCTCCTTTTAAAGGGCTGATTGATGGCTTTTCTATTCTGAAAACTGGAGATCAAAATGCAATTCTTGTGCAAATGATTTTTTTCAAATGAACATGGGAAAATATGCCTTTTTAATGAACTAAAATTTTGTATTTGTTTTGTAAGATGGATAAAGCCCATTGCATTGTATGTTACCTCTTTTGGAATTACTGTCTAAAGAACTTCCATCCAGATGGCTGGAGCAGCAGGGTATCATTTTTGGATTTTGTATTTAATCTAGCTGTTTTTGGGGAAAAAAAAAAGAGTAATAAAACATCTCTTGTTTTGTCTGACTGTTCCCATGGTGCCTATCAGGCACAGAGAGGAAAATGGTTCCAAAAAGAACACTTAGAAAAAACAATCAGTCCTTCTCATGGAATACAGTGCTGTTCCTGTGAGAGGTAGTATTGTTCTTTAAAGCAGAGCAAGGCAAAAAAAGGGATTAAAGTCTTCATTCATGTGCTGTACTCTTGATTCTGAAGGTGCAAAGAAAGAGGTGATGAGAGAATTGCTTCTTTGTTTGAACTGTATCACTTTATACACAGTAATTACTGGGAAAAGTGATTGACACTGAACTTGTTTTGGCCCATTTGAGCATCCCATGTCACAGCTTAGTTTGTGAAATATTTGTTTGAGGAGATTAGTAAAAAGCTGGGGTCTCTGTGTTAAGAAAGGCAGGTTATTTTGTGTAATATCTAAATCTAAAGCCCAGTGAGGGCTCTTTTCCTATGAAGTGGTCTGTCAGAGTCCCTGAGCAGCTCATACCAGGGCTGTTAGAAGGAATTAGTAAGAATTTGAAATTTTACCTGGTATTTATGGGTACTTAATCTCTCTGAAACCTTTTAGTTCTGTCACATTTAGTCAAAAATGAAATTTGCACCAAAAATTGGGAAGGAAACAGAGGAATGCAGATAGTGGGACTGTACAGCTTAGAGCCATGGCTACACCACCATTTCTGGGGCTGCAGAATCTAAATGAACCAGCTGTCACATCTCATCAGTTCCTGGCTGTCCCAGGGGCTTCAGCCACACTTCATTCACACTGGGTGTCATGTGTGGAAAACAGGAGTGACTGATCTCCTGAGGAGTGACACATTTCAACCTTCCCTGAGTGTGGGAGCTATCCAGAATGTGTGCATGGAAATTTAGGGTTGGTGATAAATGAGAAGCCAGGCTGGCAGGCTATTTCTGGCCTTAAAGTGCACCAAGTCAACTTTACAAAGCTCAGGAAGTGTTTTCACCTCTAGTCCCAGTGCTGTGAATCTATCAATGCCATACTTTCCATTTCCATGGCTCTACAGCTTTTGGCACAACTATACTAAATTTTGCAAAACATAAGGAAATTTAACAGTAATGAATCTACAGCTGATGTACTTCAAAGCCAGAAGGAAAAGCCTCTTGCTTTTTGTTATTCCCTGGCTCAACCAGCTGCTTCTCACATCCATTCAGTTTGCTCTGCATCTTCTGCACTGAGCAGAACCTTGATTTCCTCTGCTCTGTAATTAGATCAAGGGCAGACAGGTCAGGCTAGACTAGAACTTTGCAGTCTGAGCTCTCAAACCTGTAATGCAAAGTGGCCAGATTTGTTTAAACATTGGCTTTAAACTGGCTTTATTGTTTAACATATGAGACTTGGGTTAAATGATCAAGAATTTAACCTAAGAAGCTTATTTGCAGTTCAAGGGAACAAATGAACATCTTAGACACACTGTAGGGCCTGGAAGGGACTTTGTGCAGTGTTAGTAACTTGGAAGGCTGACTTGATAGTGGAAGGAGATGAGTAGAAATGTCATGTGTAGTGAGCTCTCTCCTTTATACACTTGTTGGGCATAGGGTGTTTTTTGGGTTATTTTCTCCTTCCCGCCTTTTCTTTTTGCCTTCTCCTGAAGGAGATAGAGGTACCTCACCTATTCTGGAAAAGAATGTATTTTTAAATGTATATGAAGCCTGCAGTACCTTCTTGGATGCTTTATGCAAGTGTGGTAATTTTATCATGATGCTTGAACAGTGCCTGTTTTGGAGGAAGTGAATTAAAGATGCTTGAGAGGGAGGTGGGAAGGAAAAGAGTTGGATACGCTGCATTACAAGAACATCTTTGTGCATTAAAAATCTATTCATGACAGAAGTTTGCAGCTAATTTATTTATGATAGCTTAAACCCAAGTTCTGAGAAACTATTGCTTAATTCTTAAAATGGCAGTTTGCTAAATGTTTTGGTTTTTTTCATTTGGGATTCAAGTTTATTTTGGTCTGTCTTGTGCTCTGTGTCTATGCACAAGAGGTGGCTTAAATTCAAGACTAGAGTAAGACCAACGTGGTTTTAAAACATGAGGAGGCAGAATGTGAAAATAAAACCACTGCTAATACTTACAAAATAGTCTGTCATGGCTAGAGGACAACCTTCATTAGCCTTCCTTGGTACCATGGGGGGGGAAATTTAGCAGAACCACATCTAACCTGTGCCTGAGACATTGTTGAATTTCTGGTGCTGATGTGTCAATTTAAAACCAAAGGACAGAACTCTGGCTGGCTGGAGCTGAGCTCTGCCTGCTGGTGCTGCTCCCTGGGTGGCACCAGGGCAGAGAGCTGACAATGGCCTTTTGTTTGTGCTGTTGGCAGCTGCTCATTGTCCCTGCCATCGTGGGCAGTGCCCTCCTGCACCGGCTCTCCGACGACTGCTGGGAGAAGATCACGGCGTGGATGTACGGGGTGGGGCTCTGCGCCCTCTTCATCGTCTCCACCGTCTTCCACATCATCTCCTGGAAAAAGAGTCACTTGAGGTAGCAGGAGAAAATGCTGCACTTTCTCCTCATCTTTCCCCGTTTTGTTTCTTAGTCAAAACCAGTTTTACAGGAGGTTGGAGTGGTACTTTCTACTGAATCATGATAAAAACACCCTTTATTTTTTTGGAAGAAATAGTGAGCCAAGCTCATATACCAATGAACCTGAATATCTGCTGCTCTGTCACAAAGTGTGTTTTTGTTGGCCCTAGTGGCTCTTAATCCAGGAGCAGAATGGGAAAAACATAATGTAAGTGGTTGATGGATAAAATCCCATTGCAGATATGAAGGCACTGTCTGAGACTGTGGCATGCTCAAGTGCTTTGAGGAGCATAACTTTTGCCAATGCCCAGGTAGCAAGCAGGAAACTTCCTTGGGATCAAGACAGCAGTAGCAAAACTGACATGTGATTTATATTTTATTTTATTTTTTTATTAATCCCTGGTAAGACCCCAAAGTAATTCTGGGCCATAAATTGGATTTAGCCAGTAGTCACTAAATAGTAACAGTGTCTGGATTAGGTAGAGTTGATGTGACAGGGATGCAAGGTGGGGTGGAGAAGGTCAGAGGACTGGAGAAGTGCTCAGCTCTTACGTGTCTCAATTCCTCCACATGATTTTAAGAGGGATGGAGACAATGGTATTTCCCCCAAAGTAGTTCCAAAGTATGTCAGGAAAATGCGATGATGCAAAAATCTTTCCAAAATGTGTCATGGTGAACTGTTCTGTCTGTCTCTCCCCAGGACAATGGAGCATTGCTTTCACATGTGTGACAGAATGATGATCTATGTCTTCATTGCAGCATCCTATGCACCATGGTAAGAAATGGGGTCACAGCTGCAGTCAAAGCTTTTCCAAAGTAAAACAGTTTGTTATTGCAGCTTTCCAAAATCCATAGATGCTTTCTTGGATGCAATTGAGCACATTCTGTGTTGTGACAGACATTGTAATGTCATCCTCTGGGCCTTGCTGGACAGAAAGTGATGCTAGAAAATATCAGAAAGTAGTTTATTTATATTCCACATACCTCAGTTCATGCTTTCCACCCATCAATGCAAACACCTTCTGCCTCTGTGGATAGAATGTCCCAGTGTTTGTTCCCCCATCATTTTGCATTAAAGCTCTGAGTATTTCTTTGTTTTTATTAATCCCTACTGCTCTTGTGTCTGTTCACTCATCACTTTTGTCTCTTGGAATCTTTGTGCCTCCAGGTTAAATCTCCGTGAGCTGGGACCTCTGGCATCTCACATGAGATGGTTTATCTGGCTGATGGCTGCTGGAGGAACCCTTTATGTATTTCTCTACCATGAAAAGTAAGAATTATTCTTTGCATTTAACTTTAAACTGAAAATTGTCCTCAGAGAACAAGACCAAACTTTTTTATTGTTTTGGAGATGAGCTACTAAGGTTTTCATCAAATAAAAAAATTTAAGTTGTCTCAGTGTTTTATTCTCACTGGTACTTACTGCAAGTGAAGGCATCTAGGCAGTATTTAGAGAAGGTATTGCCTGCAACTCTACAATAAACAGGGATAAACACTAGTTTTAATTTTGTCATAAAACACTGGCTATCTATCTGCATGAAAAGTTTTTTGATAATGACCCCATGCCAACACATAATTTAAAATATTCTTTTTTGCTGCTGAAGGAAATGTTCATTCTTTTGTACACCTCCTTAAATGACTCCAATTGTTCCTTTTTAGGTATAAGATCGTTGAACTCTTTTTCTATTTAGCGATGGGATTTTCTCCTGCTCTGGTAGTGACCTCCATGGTAAGGAATGTGACTATTAACAGTGCAAACAAACAAAACTTGCCTTTCATAACCAGCTTAAATTCCAGTGCAGCTTCTTCCTCTGTAGAGATGTTCATTTTAGTGCACTGTGTTTGTAAACGTTCTCTGCAGAGCAACCAAATACAACCAGTTACAGTTTGGATTTATAGTTCACATTTCAGTGAAATGCTGCCTTGTTTTGTTCAATCTGGGCTGCATTGTTTCATGGTGCATCTGAAAAGCATCCTACTCCAAACTTATTTGTAGTTCACATTTTAAATAATGTTGATTAACCCTCTCTGCTGCTAGTATAAACCTGACACATTTTCAAGTTAATGCCTTCAGTGGCTATCAAACTCTTGCTGGGAGGAGCTACATTAAACTCACACTTCCACAGAGTGATGTGGTTTTCTGTGTCTCTATGATTGTCTGTTCTGCTGATGAAGCAAGTCATCAATCTTGTTTTAGTTCTTGAGTTGTCCAAGTATAACCTCTCTAGTGCTATGGGGACATAGTGTATAAACACATTATTGTGCATGTCACAAAGTGTAATATAAATACACTGCATTTCTCACTTATCCATCTGTTCCACCCAACATTTTCTGAGCTATCACAGCCAGCTCCCTTTACTTGGGGGAGAAAAGCACTTTGTATTTTGTCCATAACTACACTTTGTCCCCTTACACCCTGCCCTGTCCTTGTTCCCTGGCAGAGCAACACCGAGGGGCTGCAGGAGGTGGCCTGGGGAGGTCTCATCTATTGCCTGGGCGTGGTGTTCTTCAAGAGTGATGGAGTGATCCCCTTTGCCCACGCCATCTGGCACCTCTTTGTGGCCACAGCAGCTGCTGTCCATTACTATGCCATCTGGAAGTACCTTTACAGGAGTCCTGCAGACATCATCCGCCACTTGTGAGCTATTGTGTGTCTCTAGATCCATGGAGATCTATACAAAAAACAATCTGCACTCGGCTCTGTAACAGTATTATTTGACTTCAGTGATTTGGGGGAATTGGAAAAATTGCACAGCAAAACTGCACTGACTTTGGTAGTTCTGTGAACACAATTACTGTGAACTGATGTTTGTGTCCTGCCATTGCCCATCACATGGCAAGTGCTGTAAATAACCAAGATACTGTACTGCAGTAACCAAGGGTCCATTCCACATTAGCAGAACTGGCTACCTGATGTTTACAAACAAATTTTTTATGCTAGTTTAATTTTACAATTTTTAACTACGTGAATTTTTCTAAATTAGTAACTCAAATGGTGAAGTCAGTGCAATAGTGAAAATGTAATGCTCTTGACCTGAAATTGGTTTCTATCACCTTTCCACGAGTCATTTCTTAAACATCAATCAGAGACAACTTATCTACTTTTACCACTCATTATCTTGGTATAATGTGACTTTTATAGAAACTTTTTTGTGTTTTTTGTAAACTTTAAAAGTACATTTATTGAACTGAAGACATACAGCTGTCATCTATGCAGTTACTCACGTTGCAAACTCTTGCAAGAAATGGTTACATTCCACACCCTGTCCTGAGGAGCAAACCTCTTCTGAAAGTTGTGTTGCAGCTGTAATTGTAAAAACCACTTTTACAAACTAAAACCTAAATGTTATTCTGCTGAGTTGTAACATGGCAGCATTCTGCTCATTTACAGTACCACTGAACCAGACCTTAAGTTGGCTTTATTTGTGATGAAGAGCTGTAAAAGGAATAGCTGAGGTGATTTCCTCCTCCAGGTTCCCTGTGCTGCCCTGGGTGGGGGCTCCTGTGGGGAACATCCCCCATCCAAGCCACTCATTTCCCCAGTGCACACACACTGAGGCTTGGATTTCCAAGGGCACTTGAACTGGCTGGTTCTGCTGGGAAATGCAGGTTGCTGAGCCCCTGGAGGTCAGGGTTCTTCACAAGCACAGACTGGCAGGGAGCAGAGCTTGGAGAACGTGGCAGGGTGTCACTTGTCATCCTGGCACTTCACACAGAGTCCAGCTGGGCTTTGTTGCTGTCTGTCTGTCCAGGGAATCCAGCTGTGGTAGCAAGTCATGGTTGTAGAACATGTGCTCTAATGACCAGTGTAGAAGAGTCATTGTAATCCTGTTTGTCCAATACTTCTATCCTGTCCCACTATGTAATGAATGTCTTATATTAAGATTGACTTTATCCTTTTTCTAATTTACTCAGTTTTTCATGTCAGTGTTTAAAAACAAAACCAAAATGTGTTGCCTTTTTCAGATTTTGTTCTCGATTTTGCCTGTCTGCAAACAATAACTAGCAAGATAGGGATGTTTTAAAGGTCCTGTTTCACTCAGATTTGCCAGAGGGTCACAAGTTTTAGAATATTTGCATTTGTATAGAGAATTTACCAGAGGGACAAACTTCAAATTCAAGACATTGAAGAATTGCTGTGTGGTGCTAGCAGGTGATCAGAGAAGTGGCAGCACCACAGCAAACTCATGAACTGCCCCAAAAGAGAGCAAAGGGAACAGCTGGGCAGGTGATTCTGCTACAACAGTCTTGCACATCTGGATGCCTCAGTTTTTTAACATTGTGTCTATTTTAATATTTTCCACTTTTTTTTGAGTCCATATATTTTGTTGAAATGCAGTACTGCTAAAACCACTAAAATACATGTAAAGATTTTCTGTAGTCAAAAGTTAAAGTATTGCTTGAAAATGTTTGTTTTAATTTTAAGTTAATTTTTCATGGTATTTGCTTTTTTGGAGTGTTCAAAATGGTTTTTAAAAAGTTTCAATTCGCCAAAAATATTTTGAATTACTGTATTCTAGTCAATATGATATTGAATGTACTAGACTAACAATAAACATTTGGTGCAATTTGGGAACTCTTGTATTCTTTTTGGTTGTTTTTTCCCCCCTCTGTCACTTGGGCAGTGCAGTCAGGCACTGACACTGTGGCCACTCCTGGCAAAAGAGATCCTGAGTTGAAGCTTAGGACCCTCATGCCTCAGCCAATGCTTTAGAAACAGTAGGAAAGACTGCAATCCAAATTATTCCATTTTTAGTATGGAAAAAAAAAGTCTAAATATTGGTCAATATCTAGAATTTGCTTTTGCATTTTGCAGTTCTGGGTCAATTTTCTTATACCATTATATATTGGGATTTTTTTTTTTTTCAGCTTAGAACATTGAAATATGTAATTTTGCTCCTATCCCTGGAGGAGTATCATTGCATACAATACAGACAAGCTGAACTAAAAATGTGTTTCTGTCTGAAAAGCAAGCATATCAAATAGTCTTTTCTTTTTTCCCTCCACCTAATTGCAGCTCTTGAGGCTGATTCCTCTCAGGAGTAAGGATAGTGCTTTTTCCAGCACTGCTTGCTGCAGTACAAAGATGGGGTTTCTTTGTCTTCCCAAGGTAAATGCTTTTAAAAGCACTTCCCTCTGCATTTTCTCTGCCTCTAGGTTTTAGAAGTGCAACAAGTAGGCTGAGTCTAAATGAAAGAGAGCAAACATTTCAGATGAACCTTTCCAGAAGATGCAGCAGGTATGGCTGTTTTTATCCAACTTTGAATACTGGATATATTCTTTGGTTGTGTTTTTATAACACAATATCCTGTGCATCAAAAAATAATTCTGTTAAATGAAGGGCTTCACTTAAGGATTTATTTTAGCGTGCTCTTTTGCATTGTATTGGTTTAAATTAAGCAGTGAGGAATGCACAAGGACAATGTTCAGTTTTCTTCTTGATAACAAAAATAGTTTAAAAGCAGGCTGCTGTTCCAGTTCTGTCTGCTCCACATTCCTCTTGATTATTTGTGATTGTGGTAAGAAATTGTGTTACCATCTCCCCTGGAAAGGACTTCCTTACTTATCTAGAACTGGAAGCTTGAGTGGCCTTGTGGGTCCCTTCCAACTCAGGATATTCTATAAAATGCACATTGTTGGGGCTGGAATGAGCAAGTTAAAGAGAAGATACTGAATTTTTTTCATATATTTTTTTTTTCTTCCTTAAATGCCCCCCTGCTCAGAACCTCTACACAATTCTTTACTTGGGTCTGGTCTGTTTAGCCACAAGATGTCCCTGAAGGCCAAGGCTGTCATGGTCACATCATGTGCTTGACTAAATCTTTTCTCCATGCTTTTCTATTTTTAAAGAGCACAGGATGCTGGGCTCTGCTGCTGATTGCTTTCACCCATCAATAGGTGCCATGAGGTTAAAGCTAAAAATAGCTGACAAGAGAGTGATGAGGATGGTGTGGCACAGGGTGTGGGTGCTCTGCCTTTCCTGCTTAGCCTGTGCCATGGACCACTGGGAGTGTCCCAGTCATCATCTGTCCCAATAAATTACTGTCCCAGGGAAGGGGATGGACATCAGGCAGCTGAGCTGTTCTCTGAGCTGTTGGAAGTGTTGGGATGCTTTCACTTGGCATTCCCAGCTCTGCCCATGTGGCACAAGCAGCAGGGGATGCTGCACTGTCCCTGGGCTCAGCACCCCACACTGCTCAGCCTTGGGTGCTGTGAGCTTTGCAGCCTGCCTGGAGAGTTGAGCAGAGAGCACCTGTCCAGTGCCAGCTGCACACAGGGCAGCTCCCCTCACAGCTCCCAGCCCCAGGGAAAGCAGGCCTCTCTTGGTAAAAGAGTTTTTGGATTCCTGTTTGGGCAGTGTTTGGTGGGTGGTGTTTTGGTGCTGAGCTGGGTGTTCCTCCTGTCTGTGCTGAGCAGGGAGGGTGGCAGTGCTTGTTCCCTTTGCAGAACCAGGCTGCTTGCTCCTAAGGATAAGCTGGGGAACCAAAATCCTGTTGCAAAAGGCTGGCAGAGAAGCCAGTTTTATAACCTGGGTTACATCATTGGCTGCTGAAGCTCTTGTGCTCTCAGAGGGATCTGTTCAGATGTGGCTGTGCTGAGCAGCCCCACCCTGCTGGCGTGGATTTGAGTGTCCAGATCCTGTAGGTGCCTTTGCAAATCTCCTTTGAATTTTCAGAGATGAAGAGCTGTTGGTAGAGACTGTCTGAGAGAGTGGCTTTGGCTCCAGCAGGCACCTCCTCACTGCCTGGTGATGGTGCTGGCTTCCAGGAGAGGCCCAGAGCTGTGACCAATGTGACATGTGGCTCCTGTGACACAGCCAGCCAGCAACTGAGCCATTCTCCAGCAGGGCATTCAGAGCAGGATGTTTGGATGGAGAGCAGTAGTTATTCCAGATGTTGAAACACTGAAACCCAACCCACAACACCCACTGAACATGGGGAACCTGGGGCACTTTTGGCTTCAACCAGCAAGGATTTGGTAGCATCTTAAGTGCTGGAGGATTGAACATTGTTGCTGTGGGAGCTCAACTGTCTTCTCTAATCAAAACCTGTGAACATGGGAGGCTCAGGATTGGTCCAGGAGGGGAATATGGATTTTATTCTTTTTTAATGTGTCTTAATATATTAATGTATTTGAACAGAAATGCCTTTTGTCTTGAAGCTGATGGTGGTGCTGAGCAGCTTTATCAGCCTTCTGCTAAAACACTGAAAATACAGGTTAAAGGGACTGTGAGATAATTTTAGCCCCTCCTCTGCCTGCAGGCAGGATGGATTCTGCCTGTCAGTCCTGACAGGCTTGTTCTAAAGAGCCTCTAATAATGGGGATTTCACAATCCTCCCAGGCAGTTTATTTCAGTGTTTCAGCCGCTGCCCTCTTGATTTTTATTTTTTTCTTTTATTTATTTTTTTTTTGTCTGCCCAAGCACTGTTTTCTTTGCTGTGTTTTAAGCCTGTTGCTCTTTGTCCTGTCTGCAGCAGCTGAGAGAAGAGCCCTTCCAGGCAGGTTTTCTGTAGCTGGAGATTCACTTCCTCCCTTGTTTTCTTCTCCCTTAGATTTAAACCAACTCAGTCCCTTCAATCTTGCTTCCCTGCCACCTTGTTTGACAGAGCCAGCAGGGTGTTCCAGGCTCCAGACACTTTTCCCAGCTGATGTTGTGACAAAGGGACATGAGAAATTAGTGACAGTGCAGAAGGATGGAGAGGTGGAAGCAGGAGCTGTAATCCCTTGTTTCAGGAGAGGGGCATCAAGGGAGAAATGTACCCCAAACCAGCACCCAGAGCATGCCAGGAAGGGCAGCTTTTCCTGCTCTGGAGCAGTGGGGGCCAAGACACACAGACCTCCTTCTGCCTTGCTCTGAATCCATCTGCATGTTCCAAATTGTCCTAAAATATCCTTTCTCATACTGCCCATGGTATGGCAGCAGTAAATGTGCAATCCAGGCACTTTGCCTGTCAACAAGCAGGAGCTGAGGCTCTGTCTAGGGCACTGCATTCCTCCCACCCCAGTTGGGGTCGGGGTGTTAATTGTGGGCCAAGCTCTGAGCCATTCACTGCTTGTGGTGATGGACACATCAGCTCTGGTATTGACAAGCCTTTAATTTTCTGCCATCTCTGCTGCATACCAGGCTTGGCTGAGCTGTTTTCACAGAACTCCTCCAAAAAATTTGTGGCTGACCTGTGCTGCCAAAGCCACCTGTGCCACGTTCACCCTCACTGCCAGGGGTTTTGGAAAATGGAGCAAGCTGTGCTAAACGCTGACCTGCAGGTGGCACAGGGATCCACAGCATAATTTGCATTTCACCCTCATAATCTGAGTCAGTAACAGCAGTAACACAAAAAGCCCCAATGTAGTGGTGGAAGAATTTCCAATTAACAAGCCATGTTTCCTCTGGGCCACTGGGACCTCAAAACAGGGCAACCAATTCATCTGCAAGGTGTGCCCAGGGCTGAGACACAGCTGAGCAGGGGGCTGTGTCCTGTCCCAGGGGGGATGTTTCTGTCTGGAGGCTGCAGAGGCAGAGAGAGAAAACAGGGAACAAAATTCAGGTTAGAGGAATTGGGCTGTTGGGCCAAAATCCTGCTCACAACAAATTACCTCTGCCTGGCTTCATCCATCCCAGGTGAAACCTGGCTGTTGGGTGCTGTCTGCAGGTGGGGCTGATTCTCACATTTCAATTAAAATCGGGTCTGTGAATGTGGAAAATGATTGAGCATCATCCTTTTAAGCCCGAGTGTGCTGGAGCACCTTGGGCACCCCGATGTCCCCGTGGTGTCCCCTGACCCCTGGGCCTTGGATCTGCACAGGGTCACACCTGCAGCAGCTGCAGCGGGGGAAGCACCCGGGGGAGGATAAAGGGGATGTTAAAGGGGATATTAAAGGGGATGTTAAAGGGGATATTAAAGGGGATATTAAGAGCCTGGACTTTTCCAGTCTTATTTTTATATCCTAGATTTTCTGGGATTGTTTCATCCACGAATGACCCCAGAAATGTTAAATCCACCAAGTTTATCCTGAAGTCAAAGCTGGTGGGTTCAAACAAAAGCAATAGGACCCCAAAGTGGCAAAAGCTCTGGAAAATGACTCCAAAATATGTCTTGGCTCCTGATAAAGATGGGTTTGGGGTTTGTCTCCTGGGCTTGGGGTGGTTTATTTTAAATATTTTTATAAAGTATAACTATGCTGTATTAATAATACTTAAATATATGTGTGTGTACTAATAAATACTTTATTATAAGTGGAAATCCTGTCATATAAAGTAACTAAAAACATCTCCAAAAGCATGTTTTATGTATTATCTGTTCTAAATATTAAAATATAATAATAAAAAGGCTACTAAAAGCACACACAGAGGCAGTCAAGGAGGTCTTGTGTGTTTCTGCACCATTACAAGTATATTTTGTACATAATAAATAACATATATAGCAAATGTAATCTTTGCAGCAATAAAATGTGGACACAAAAAGCTCTAAATCCATATTAAAAAGAAAATGCTGTTGAGTTGGCAGTGTGAAATATAATTATTAAATGTCTCTAGTTGTGGGCATGGAAAACTAATGAGAAACAAACACCTAGATAGGATGAATGTGTGTATTAGAAGAAACCATGTTGTGTCCCATATAACATTTATTAATAATATCAACTTCATATATTTTTGAAAAAAATTCCAAAATATAAATCTAGCCTTTAAAAACAGCATGAAAATAAATTTTTTAACCTCTAAACCCCATTGTTTTATACACATTTCTAGGTAAAAATAAATCCCTTTTTTTAAAGCTGAGTGTGTTCATGGAAACCTCTGTGCCAGATGTGTGTGCACAGAGGGGCTGAGCACAAGAGCCACAGGGAGGTTTCTGGGTTATTAAAACACATTTTTGGTGCACAGCATATACTATATATATACTTAGATCTTTACCTGCCAGTATGATGATTTTTTTAATGAATATTCATATAAAAATATTAGAAACCTTATTAGTTCTGTTCCATATGCTGCAAGAAAATAAAATTATTAAATTCTGTCTGACTAGACAGTGAGAGGGAGTACACATGTATGTGTGTGCACACGTGTCTGTGCACAGTATAGAATGTATGGCTAAAACAGACCTTTACATCAATAAAATACATCATTTGAAATATAAAAATATTTACCTAGACTATTAAATTCTGCTAAGTATGCTGTATGAAAATATAAATGAATTTTTATCAGTGTATAGAACAATGTACGGACACACTACATATATATACACATATATATGTATTTTATATATATATATATATATAAACTCTATCTACATATACACAGTTTATAGACACCCAGAGCTGTATGGGCACACAGGTGAGTGTGGAAATGTAAATATATTGTGACAAGTCTTGTGCATAATTCAGAGCAAGTATCTTAAAGGCACCTTTCTAACAATAAAATATTTTTCATGTGTACTAAAAAGTTTATTCAAGTAGTAAATTCTGGTTGCCTAAATGAAATAAAGTCATTAAACTTGTAAATATATAAAACATAGAGAGAAAGAGCTACAAGGATGTGTGTGCCCACACTGTATGTATTGCAGCAATTCTAGTTTGTGCATAACATAAATGGCAAACCCAGACTTTTACAGCAATAAAATAAATATGTATTTTTAAGAAAAAGTTATAAAGGTTTATGAATAAAGTGAATGCTGTTAAATATTGTCTATGAAAATATAATCAGCCAGTGTACAGCTCTGTGGATGCTCACAGATATTTGTGCTTGTGCAGACACAAGTGTGTGGTTATTACACCAAATACACTTTCTGTCTCATTAAAAACCTTTATATTAGTAAAGTTACTGATATATTTACAAAGGAGTATAAAAATAGGAGGCTAAAAGCAATTATGATAAACATGGTATATGAAAATGCAATTTTCATTTATGTATTTATGAATTTATATACACACATCTTTAATATGTGTATTAATATATGAATTTATATTATAGGTATATATTTAAAACTAATGAAAGCATGCACACACACGGAGGGGAGACTGAGTCAGTGTGTTATTAAAACATACATTTTGTGCATAATAGGTGCTATGGATATTAAAATGCAGATTTTGTAAGTCTGTGTGCCTATATCATGCTCTGTACCCAGCTATAAATATATATATTTTTATATATATATATATAAACAAATATTAAATAAATTGTGTACAGGAAGGGCTAGTCCTGAGTTACAGTTTTGCTCTGCCAGGCTGTATTTATTTATATAAACAAAGCATCTAAAAGCCTGTAGTATGTATTATCTGTCATGTGGCCCATATAAAATATTAGCTATAATGGAGAGGAAAATCAATGAGTTCTGTTGTATACTACAATAAAAAGTACTCCTTGATATGCAGCATTTTTATGAATTTACAGCAAATTAACATGATCACAACTCCTGATGCAGAAAGTGTACAATGTATAGATGGAAATGGTGCTTCCACTGAAGCACTTTATTGCTTCCATCTGTGTATATATATGTGTCTAGTAATGAACTGTTATTCCTAATTCCCATCTCTTTGCCTGAGAGCCCCTTAATTTCAAAATTATAATAATTTGGAGGGAAGGGGTTTACATTCTCCATTTCAAAGACTTTATCAGCAGACACCTGTCCTTCAAACCAAGACAATATGTGTATATATATAACAAAATATTTTTGTTAAAATAGTAAATAGCACTAATTAAAGCATAATTTGAATTATTTCATCTCATGTAAATACACATTTGCTGTAGTTATACCTAACCCTAGTGGCAGCTGGGAAGGTTGAGGGATATTTGCCCACCCCAAATTAACTGGGATCCATCCCCAGGTAATGGTGGGACAGACCAAAGGATGGGGGAGAAAAATTCCCTCCCAAAAGCCCCATGCCCTGATACACCAAAACAAGCACACAGCTGAGAGAAGAAAAATTTAAAAGTTTATTAAACATTAAGAATAACAGACAAAAAAAAATTATTTGGGCTGAACAGCATACAGGATGCAAACCATTTCTTGTCATACAGATAATTTGATCTATTTGTTAAACTTGTATTTAATTCTGTCTTGTGGTGTTGCCAGAAATACGATGGTTGATCACATATAAGTTTTAATATAATTTTTTTTTCACATAAAAAAGAAGTCAACAAAATAAAAATAAACTGCACATCTCTGTTGTAAAATTACATGCAAAAATAATTTTAAAGCAATAATTGGGGGGATTACAAACCCACAGAGGCAAGATATTCAAATGAGAGGGGTCTGAACTGATCCTATCCCTGGTGCTTGCTCCTGCTCCTCCCCTGCATTCTGAATTTCTTGCTTTTGTGGATTCAAGTCAGAATTTATTTCCATGGTGCTTGGTTTAGTGACTTCAGCACCACTCAGAAAAAGAAATCCACCCACCCACCTCACCTCCTCTGCCACGGGCTTTCCCAGAGAGCCCCAAGGTGCTCAGATGCACAAATCCATCTCCAGTCCCACTGATTTCCAGAGGGCATTCTTTTGTAAAAAGAAAAAATCCACTTCTAAGTTTCAGTAAAAAATGAAAGAGAAGACAAGCATTTTACCAATGCTTATAGTGTAATAGAGGTCAGTGAATTATTTAGATAAGCTATTAATTATTCTGCAAATATATATATTTCTATTTTTATAAAATTACAATTTCTTATATCTAAAAGCTCCTTCATGAGCAACAAAGCCATCAGAGGCATGATGAGCCCAGCTGAGCTGTCCTTGGGAACTGAAAATGAGCTCAACTTCCATTTATTTATTTCCACTATTTTCAGGGAGACAACCTGGATAGCAAACCTGGGGATTTTCCAAGTTTTAAGCCCACTTTTTTTTTTTATTTATTTTTTTTTCTATTTTTTTTTCCTCCCCAGGTGAGCTTTTCAGAGCAGCCAGAGTACCTAAGTGCCAAAGGAATGGGGAGCAGCTGAGTGCCAGGGGCTCCCCAGGCAGCCCCAGGCCAGGAGAAGCTGCACTGTGACATTCCCAGTCCTGGCTGGGAGAGCCACTGGAGCAGCTCTGGGGCCAGGAGCCCCTGTGCTCCTCTGGGGCCAAGCCTCCATCAGCCTGGGCCATCCACTCTCCAACCACTTCCCTACCCAAAAAACCAAAATAATTTTTTTTTTTTTTTTTTTCTTTCCAAGCTGCCTTTTTTGCACGTCATGTGAATTTTTGTGGTCACACCCTGTCCTAGCAGCAGCAGCACTGGCCTCACCCTGCTCTTGGGCCACCCCAAAAATGCCCTTTGTGGGGGTGATGAAAGGCTGCTGCACTTTGCTGCTGTTCCAGGTGTTTCACAGCAGCTCTGAGCCCTGCCAGAGGGAAAAGCAGGGATGCTCCCAGGGGGCTGCAGCACAGCCCCTGAGTGTGACCCTGCTGTGCCTGCAGGGAGCAACCCCTGCCCTCCAAACCCTGCTGCAGGGAGCAACCCCTGCCCTCCAAACCTTGCTGCAGGGAGCAATCCCTGCCCTCCAAACCTTGCTGCAGGGAGCAATCCCTGCCCTCCAAACCTTGCTGCAGGGAGCAACCCCTGCTCTCCAAACCTTGCTGCAGGGAGCAACCCCTGCCCTCCAAACCTTGCTGCAGGGAGCAACCCCTGCCCTCCAAACCTTGCTGCAGGGAGCAATCCCTGCTCTCCAAACCTTGCTGCAGGGCCCCTGCCCCCTGCTCTCCAAACCCTGCTCTCCAAACCTTGCTGCAGGAGCAACCCTGCTCTCAAACCTTGCTGCAACCCCTGCCCTCCAAACCTTGCTGCAGGGAGCAATCCCTGCTCTCCAAACCTTGCTGCAGGGAGCAATCCCTGCTCTCCAAACCTTGCTGCAGCACCTGCAAACTCCACAGCTCCACTGCCCAACACAAGCTCCATGGGCAAGCACTGCCTGCTGCAGGACACCAAGGCAGGTGTGTTTGAGGAAAAACACTGGAGAAACGCCATCCATGCAAGGGGGGCTTTAATGCTGAGCTCTTTGCAGCCATTTCCTGAAGCATGAATGATGGAATGGAATGAACAACCTGTTTGATTTGAAAAGAATGTCAGAACGCTTAGAAAACTGTGAGCAAGACGTGTAGCACCGTATTTTCCTTGTGTTACTGACTGTATGCAGCACACACAGCTGGGTACAGGATCTGAGCTGTTTATAACAAAAAAATGCAGCTGGAAACAGATTCTAGCAGCAGCAGCAAATTGGAAATGACTATGAATGGCTTTGTGTTATATATTATTTTTCTGCCATTACAAAATGTTGTAATGTCCAATCAATAGTTGACTAAAATCATTGTGCTTTGTCCCTGTTTAACAGTTTCTTTACGTGTTCCTGATGAAAAATAAAAAAGTCTCTCTTTTTCAGTGATATGGAACATCCTGGAAAGCCATATTACTTCCATAAAAATCTAATTTAAAGCACAGAACATGTCAGTGTGCCAGGCCTAAAATGTTACGGATTTAAAAAAAGAAGAAAACAACGACCAACAAACCCCTAAGCATTTCCTTTCTATACAATAATGGAGAATATATATCTTTGCTATATATTTTAAACATGGAATAGCTTCTTCTTTTTGCTATATATATGTCTGTCAAAATACATTGTCAGTATTTGTACTTGAAAAATACTGTACAAAACGAACATACTATAATTATTCTGTATAAACTTTATACATTTTATAATATCTATCCTTTTGGTCTAGAGTAAACACTTAGATTGATTGGATTAACCACAGTATATGACAACACCATCCCCCTCCGAAATACACCAGTGTCTCTTACATTCATTTTTCAGAAGTCCACTTTATATTAGAACATACATGTTCAAAAGCAGAGAGTTTAAAACAATAAAGTTCAGAACCATCAGTTCATGTCACACTCAAAACAACAATCACTAGGAGAAAATGGGCTTTGCAAACCAGTGACTTCTTCTAACCGAATAAAAGTGATTTTTTTTTTTTAAACAGCAAGATAAAATCCACAGAAAATATATTACAAAACATGGGGAAAAAACAACTGAATTTAGGTATTTATTCAACTTTTAATCACAAAATGGAGTAACTAACTGAAAACAGAAAAGCCCCTCTGATTTCGACATCAGATCTGATTTGACACTATTTAATTTTGTTCTCGTTTTCAACTAATGATCCTGCTCCTCACACATGCGCTCCCCCCCAGCAGGGACACGGTCAGCATGCTCATGGGAAGGTGTTTTGGGAACTGCTTGTTCCAGACATGGATATCCTGTTGGGTAGGGAACCATCCCACGTCCACTGGGAACACCCGGCAGGGCAGCATGCACGCAGGATTATTGCTTCAGGTACAGGCAGTGCAAGGTGCACACTCTGTGCTCTACCAACAACTCCCACCCACCTACCTGGGCTCCGTGGAGACAAAAGGAACCTTAGGAGCTACAGAGAAGCCATTATGGGATCTATCATGAGTATAGCTAAACTCAAGTCTAACAGCACTTGTAAATCTGAAGACAATTATCACCAAAACTTAAAAATACAACAAAAGCGATCTATAAATTAATAGTTCTGCAGTGTAGTACTAAATTACTATTTGTGCACTTTATTAGCATGTTAACTTTTCTGATTAGACAGACTTAAAACGATAGCTTGTTACTCTCAAAAAAAACTGAGATCTACCTTTTTTTTCTTTTTTCTTTTTTTTTTTTTTTTTTTTTTGTAATTTATGCTGGGATCTTTCCAAGTAAATCAGGAGGATGGAACTGATTACGAGAACATAAAACCCCTACTCTGAAGCAGCACTGAAGAAAAAAAAAAAAAAAAAAAAGATAATAAAAAGCTTACTATGGCGGTTGTCAACAGTCCAGGTAAAAATGTGGCACCCTTTGAAGAGGGCTGATAAAAATGGGAAGTGCTGAGATGCCCATGCACACCCAGACACACACACACACACACGCAGGGACACGCACACGCAAACAAAAAGAGAAAAACAACAACAACAACAACAAAAACTGACGCTAAGTCAGTTTTGTTTCTGCTTCTGGTAAAGTGCTGAAGACAGAAAGGTTGGTTTGGGTGTGGTGCTATCAAACAGGAAACACATTGTCCATCTAGTCAAATGCCAACCCGCGACAAAGAGGAAAAAAAAGAAAAAAAAGAAAAGAAAAAAGAAAAGAAAAATCAACCACCCCACTAGCCCCGGCTGGGATTTACAGGGGGCCGTGCCGAGCCTCGTACTTGGCCAGGACGTTCTTGCACTTGCCCAGCTCCTTGCGCAGGTCGGCCACCTCCTGGCGCAGCGCCGAGTTCTCCTTCTCCAGGAAGGAGGCGCGGATGGCGATCTGGTTCTCCTTGAGCCGCCGCGCGTCCCGCGAGCGCTTGGCCGCCATGTTGTTCTTTCTGCGCCGCGCCCAGTACTTGTCGTCCTGCACAGACACACAGCAAACACTGCGTTGGGTTTGGGTAACAGCACGGCCAGTGCCAGTGCCACCCTGCTCAGGGACACACACACAAACACTGCGTTGGGTTTGGGTAACACCATGGCCAGTGCCAGTGCCACCCTGAGACACACACACAAACACTGCGTTGGGTTTGGGTAAGAGCATGGCCAGTGCCAGTGCCACCCTGTGACACACACAGGCAAACACTGTGCTGGGGTTGGGTAAGAGCATGGCCAGTGCCAGTGCCACCCTGAGACACACACAGGCAAACACTGTGCTGGGGTTGGGTACAAGCACAGCTGAGAGTTCCAGTGCCACCCTGTGACACACACACAAACACTGTGTTGGGTTTGGGTAAGAGCACAGCTGGGTTCCAGTGCCACCCTGCCCAGACACACACACACAAACACTGTGTTGGGGTTGGGTACAAGCACAGCTGGGTTCCAGTGCCACCCTGTGACACACACACAAACACTGTGTTGGGGTTGGGTACAAGCACAGCTGGGTTCCAGTGCCACCCTGTGACACACACACAAACACTGTGTTGGGTTTGGGTACAAGCACAGCTGGGTTCCAGGGCCACCCTGTGACACACACACAAACACTGCGTTGGGGTTGGGTACAAGCACAGCTGGGTTCCAGTGCCACCCTGTGACACACACACAAACACTGTGTTGGGTTTGGGTAAGAGCACAGCTGGGTTCCAGGGCCACCCTGTGGGTTACGGCTCTGCGCGGCACCACCCACCCTGGCAGCGCAGGTGCCCTGGTGAAACACTAATTTTAGAAAATTAGGATTTTAGTTACCTTGTTGAAAATAATCAAAAGTTAGAAGAGAGTAGTTATCTGAAACTTAAATAATTGATTTGTCTGTCATTTCATGTTTGCTCAGCTGTGCTTACAATGGGAAAAGATGAAACTGGTGAGCAGATCCAAAGGAACACAGACAATGCAACCAGAAACCCATTCTTTGAGAAACTGGACTGTCCCCAGAAATCATCTGTATTGTCACTGATAGAAAAGGTCAAGAGTGTACAGTGAGGAAGACTCGCCTTACTTCCTCCTCTTAAGACCCCTCCCCATGAAAACGACCCCAGATTTAATTTAAGAAGTCAATCAATGCTTAATAGCTATTCAAGCTAATTACCATGGGAAGCAGGGAATGGGAGGGGCTGTTATTGTGAATATGTATTTGTTTGAATCCTTTGCTAATAAATAGACTCTGTGACCACCTGTGATTTTGCAGTGTGTATTAGAGGATTGTGCTGAATAAACACACACTTTGTAACTTTAAACTGTTAGAGAGTCTTTTGTCCATCACAGCTGAGTATGGGTGTTAGACCAGCACTCATATTTTGGTAAATCACTGGGATGTTTCTGTCACAGTGTTTACACTGATCCCCGCATCCTCTTGACTGAATTCCTCCAAGGAGAAGTGAAGCAATGTTCTGGAGGTGCAATCCATCTCCCATCCAGGCTGACCTAGTTAGCACATCCACCTGCACGTGCCATGCCTCACCCTGCACACTGGCTGCAGCAGCACTCCTTACCTCTGGCCCTGCTCAGCCAGCACCTGCTTCACTCTCTGTGCTGCTATCACCCATTCCATCTACTGCTCTGCTCTTTTTTAATGTTCAAAGCACTCTACAGAGCCCCAGAATGTTCCTGTCTGCACCACTGCAAGAGGATTCCTTGGCACAGCGATGATGGCTGCTCTGGGACCAACCACAGAGATTAGTGCAATAGGCTTTGACTGTGGAAAAAAAAAGCATTGGACAGAAATAGGTCTGCTACCCCCTGAGGTTTCATAGGCTAATACATTCCCAAAGAGTTATCCCTGAAGACTTGCCTCCAGATCACCTTACTGCACTGGTGTATCAAAGACTCGAAGTAACTACTGAATTTCACCCCATTTTTCCACTCTTTCAATGAAGTGGCATCAGCAAAATGGCAGTTTTGATGTTGCTTTGTAACTGAATTAAGTTCTAGAACTTTGGAACAACTCAGGAAATACAAAGCAGGCAGAATCTCTTCTGAAAAGTGAAATTCAGTCCCCTCTGGAGTACAAGTGATGCAGCCATTCAAGCCTCAAACTGCCTGGCCAGGTCAAATTTCCTCTTTCTTTATCTTAATGTGCTTCCATTTCCCTGTGCAGCTCCCAAGGACCAGGGCAGGAGACCCAGCTGCTCCAGTGCTGCACTGAGCAAACCCCCATCACTTCTGGGTTCTTCAGCCCAGCCTAACCCTGCAGCTCTGAACCCTCTGCTGCTGCACAAGGCAAAGCAGGAGCAAAACAACTGCTAGCAGGAGGGCTCTTGAACTGCTTTCTATTAGTTTAGCTCAACAAAGTGTGCAGGAATGCCAATCTGGAGCCAGCATTATCTCTAAATGGCTCTTCACCTGTACGTAGATGGGGCCCTGCAAAATCATCCAAAAAAACAAGCATGCAGCAAAAAGCTATGACCCAAATCTTGTTTATAATTTCCCATCTCAATTCACTCCATAAAAATCAGCTTTAAGCAATTTATTAGTGTGCCACCTAGGCTTCATCCCTCTTTATTTTAACAAATTGCTATGGCAAATCCCTTAATCCAGGCCTGAAAGAGGTAAGGCTGGCATTTCCAAATCACATGCAGCCCAGAGACGATTGACTGGTCTAATCTGCTTACCCTCCCCCAGAACCCAGAGGCTGCTCCACATGCCAGGGCACAGGCAGCACATGGGTCAAGCACCCTGAAACGAGTCAAGGGCAAGTGATGGGATGGTCCAGAGGGGATGAGAGACCCTGAGCTCCTGCTTCCCTCCTGGGCTGCACTGCTGCCTTCCACCTCTGGCCAACAGGATGTTTGCCAAAAGCTTGCTTTGCTGAATAAGGGTACCTGGAGATGTGACAAAGGGAGAAACTCAACCATTCCTGCAGCAAACACCTCCCTCAGGAGGGCATCACAGGCAGGAGAACTTGTCCAGGTAAGCAACAAGGTGCAGGAAAACCTTTGCAAAGGAAAGCTGAGTGACAGCAACCTGAACACTGCTGCAATTGTCATTTCTGTGCTTTTAACTTGCACCACAGCATGCTTAGGGATAAAAATAGCTTCTTTCCCTAATGCTATCAATCTGGTGCAAACACATGGCATCCCAGGCTCCCTGCACATGCAGCCAGGGATTCCCACTGACTCCAACAGGCTCCCAGGCTGTGTCTCTGGGGGGCAGTAGCAACAGCAGAATGAAATTCTGCCCTGACTGCCTCTGCTAAAACAGATCCCCTTGGAAAGCACATACTGGGAAAACAACTTGGCAAATAATATTCAGAGTGTTTGATAACCTGGATCAGTTGATCAATTTTCCTGCTATCTTCATGCACTTTGCTCTTCACATCTCAGAAGCAGTGAGTGGCACAGATTCCTTCTTCTAAAATATTGATGTAGCATTGTATTTTACATATTGCATTTAAACACACCTCTCAGCAGAAAAGTTCTGTTTTCTTCTGTTTTCCTACCATCTGCCTACATTCTTTCACCTAGATTAGTGAATATATATCAGTGAAATACTTTTTACTATAGTGCTCTCATTCATTATTAAACACACAACTACAGCAAAAATAATACACAATATATTTCAGTTTGCCATCAGGGTCCTCCATTCTCCTTGAAGGATTCACAGCCTGTGCTGAATAGACAGAGGATGAAGAAAAAGGAAACACGAATAGAAACAGGATGAAGAAAAAGGAAACATGATCAGGCTGTTTCATAAGTGGGAAATATGGGACAAAGCAAGCTTGTCCAAGGTCGAGCAGGAAGTTTCTGGCATACAAAGGAAATGAATATTGAGCTCATGAATTTCAACTGTTGCATAACTAATAAGGGACATCCTCCCTTCAGTCTCATCCACAACCCAGAACAGTTTTATTCTACAGCAAAGTCAGATTTAGTCTGTAAGATTTACCTGACATGAACAAAACAGATTCATGCTCCAAACCTGCACCTCAGTGAGCAACTATGAGAGACCCTGCAGGAATCACCTCATCACCAGTTCCAAATTACCTTCAGGTCATCTGGGATGAAGACCTTGCGAGCTTTCTTAATCATGGGCTGGGGTTTCAGCTCCTCTTCGGAGAACTTGCGCTTGCGAGGGTCGAACATCTCCTGGCCAGGAATGCTGGACAGAGCCAGATCTGCAGGGTCAGGCTCGTAGCCAACAGGAACCTGGATAGTCTCAGGATCAATGGGGCTCGGCGTGTTCCGGTTTGCTGGCAAGATCTGACCTGCAGGAAAACGGGATAAATACTGCTGGGTTAGAAAAAAATATGTTAATTGCATCAAAGGGTTTTAGAAGATCTCTACATACTTCACAAGCAATAATTCTTTCAGCTTTCCCTGCAGATTTGGTATCTGTGCTTGCTAAATATTAGATTGTCCAGACTTTAAGGTGCATATTCTGATCCAGACGTGCTCATGGCCTTTATATTCACAATCTGTTTCTAACTCTGGTTGCTGATCTTGAATTCCCACATAACATCACAGAATCCAACACTGAGTTGCACTGGACTGCAGGTGGAAGATATATTGCTCCAACCTGTGCCACTTCATTAGGATCCCATCCTCAGGAACAGATTATAAGTACTGTCATTTAGTTCAGATCTCAACCCCTCACAGTTATACCTCTGAGGGTATATTTATTTTACAGTCAAACAATGTACAGTACTTGCCATGAATAGTGTATCATGAAAGCATACTTTCAGCTGTGCTGAAGCACTCCAAGGAGACTGCTATTTATTCTTTATGAAATCCTACCAGGGATACTCTAAAAGGAAACCAGCAACATGAAAGGCTACAATGATTCCTTAAAGACGCTCTGCGAAAATGAAGAAGACACTTATTGATGCTGTATTTCTCTTTTGTGGTATATAAAATCTAATAAAAAGGAGTGTATCCCCAGAAAATGAGTGATATACCTCCCATTCTTCTCATTTTGATTTTAGATAAAGCCTTCAAGATCCTACAGCACCAATTCGGGCACCATTCCCACTAAAAATCCAATTTAAAATCTCAACCAAAGGTTCCAAATATAAGATCTTGAAGTCAGCTGCCTAAACATGGACTATCCCCAGGGGAGGAATTTTCAGAAGCTTGCACATGCCTCAGAAGTAGAAGCTTCACAGACTTCAGAGGGAGGACTTCTGACTGAAGCAGATATTCTTTTATAATTTTGGCTATTTGCTAATTCACTTTGACTTTAATGATATGACGGCTTTCATGATAACTACAAAAACATCCTGTGGCTGTGTAATATTTCCTTACTTGTGCCCACATCTGCAATATTTGGGGTGTAAAACAGTAAACATTCCATGCCATTTCTAATTCCAAGGCCAGCACTAACAATGCAGTTTTTATTTTAATAATATGGGAACCGCACGGAGAACGCACCGGGGGAATTGCACTGCACGGGGCTTGCTGAGGGACAGCTTTTGTAACTCCTGTTTTAGAGCTGATAAAATCAGCTTCCAGGAATGGCTGGTGAGGGTCGGGGAGAGGAGAAAAGGAGGATCAAAGTTACCAAAATATCGCTGTGACTGCAGGGGAGGCGGGGAGAGGAGAGGATGCTGCTGCCCGCGCTGCGCCGCTGCGGAGCGCTGCCGCCCGGCGGGGACCGGCACTGCCGCTGGCCCGCGTTAATGAGCGGGACCCGGCGGGGCCAGCGGCTCCTCCCCGCTCCCGGGGCTCAGAGCTGGCGTTCCCAGCTGTGTCCTGTCAACAGATCCGGGAAGCGGCGGCGACATTGCCCCTGCCCGCCGGTGATGGGAGCGCGCTCCCCGCGCAGCGCGCCGGGACAACCGGGACAGAGACCCGGGACAACCGGGACAACCGGGACAACCGGGGGAGGCTCGGCCAGCGCGGCTGCGGCTGCAGAGCGGCTCCTCGGCAGCTCATCCCTCCTGGAGATGGCGCTGTGAGGGTCTGAGACACCTCCCTGTCCCCACCGGGGGACGCGCACCCGGCAGCGCCGCTGGGGGCATCCATCACTGATGGATGGACGGATGGATGGATGGACGGATGGATGGATGGATGGATGGATGGATGGATGATGGATGGATGATGGATGGATGATGGATGGATGGATGGATGGATGATGGATGGATGGATGGATGGATGGACGGATGGACGGGTGGATGGATGATGGAGGGATGGATGGATGGATGGATGGATGGATGGATGGATGATGGATGGATGGATGATGGATGGATGGATGGATGATGGATGGATGGATGATGGATGGATGGATGGATGGATGGATGGATGGATGGATGATGGATGGATGGATGATGGATGGATGGATGGATGATGGATGGATGGATGGATGGATGGATGGATGATGGATGGATGGATGATGGATGATGGATGGATGATGGATGGATGGATGATGGATGGATGGATGGATGATGGATGGATGGATGGATGGATGGATGGATGGATGGATGATGGATGGATGGATGATGGATGGATGATGGATGGATGGATGGATGGATGATGGATGGATGGATGATGGATGATGGATGGATGATGGATGGATGGATGATGGATGGATGGATGGATGATGGATGGATGGATGATGGATGGATGGACAGACGGATGGATGGGTGGATATATGGATGGATGGACAGACGGATGGATGGATGGATGATGGATGGATGATGGATGGATGGATGGATGATGGACGGATGGATGGATGGATGGATGGACAGATAGGTGGATAGATGGATGGATGATGGATGGATGATGGATGGATGGACAGATGGATGGATGGGTGGATATATGGATGGATGGACAGACGGATGGATGGATGGATGATGGATGGATGGACGGATGGATGGATATATGGATGGATGGACAGACCGATGGATGGATGGATGGATGGATGGATGGATGGATGGATGATGAGCTGCCACAGCCTCAGTTAAAGGAGGAAAACACCTTCAAACGTATTTAAAGCTCCTTGGGTGAGTGCCTGCCCTGGAGCAGCCAGATATTCCTGACTGCAAACACACAGATGTATGCACCTACAAATGGTGCACATTCTGTAATACAGGTAAAAACGAAGCAAGACATGAGCTCTGAGTACTTTTGTATTTCTGGTGAGCTTGCAGGGTGTTTCTAAAAGTCAAATGGATTGTGAAATCTGGCCACACTTTCTAATTGTCCCACGTGAGAGAGCCTGTGTTTAAATATTGTTGAAGTTCTTGATATACAGGATCAGTTTGCATATCATCATTTATCTAGAATGTGCCATATTACACAATTACATGAGCTCTGTAGTCACTGGCCTCAAGAGATTTTACAATATCACCCTGAATAAGGGGCAAAACTGCTCTTTTTAAACACGGGAAATGGAGGCATTGCATCTCAGCAATGCAGGAGCCAAGGAGCGACGCACCCACAGCTCTGTGAGGGGACAGGGCAGGCAAGGTCCTGCCTTGCCCCCTCCATGCACACTGCCTCTCCCTGCTCCAGGGAGCTCTCACAGCTACAGACCTTCAGCAAACACAACATGTGCCGTGCCAGCGAGCTCGTTCAAGGGGAATGCTGCTCACCAAAGCCTGAACAAACCGTGTGTCTCAACAGTGTCACCAGGAGCCCCAAGGGTGCTGCCCTGGGAGACATCCCACACCCACAGCCACCTCTGCCACCTCTGCTCTGCCACGCTCCTGCCAGTCATCAGCAACTCCAGCAACAACAAAACACCCAACAAGGTCTCTCAAACCCCAGGCTCAAACACCAGAAATGCTTTGTCCAGCATTTCACCTTGGGTGACTCCTGGCTCCGGGGATCTTTTTATTAATTCTACCAAGTTTTGCCAATAGTGCAAGCCAGGGACCTGCCTGTGTTAGTCTGCTGGCCATGGCCACGACATGTGTGTGGTGCTGGGGCTTGTGGCACTCCAGGAGGGCAGCAGGGCTGTGCTGGCCCTGGCACGGCTGTGCCTGCAGAGTGCCTCATCTCACATCCCTCCTGGGCTCCTCTCCCCCCTGTGCACAGCACTGTCACTCTGCATCCTCCTGCCAAATCTGTGCAGGCTGTTATTTCTGTGCACTGAATTCCTCGCCATCAGAGGCAGGTCAAACAAGCACAGCCATCTGAACATCATGTGCCCAGCAGCCTCGCATCAGCAGAGCTCCCCAGCTGCCACAACAGCACAGAGAGCTCCCCTGCACCAGGGTTCAGCCAAGGAGGAAACCCACCCTGCCAGGTAAAGCCCCTCAGTGCCCAGCCCCTGCCAGCTCTGCACTATTGAAACACTCTGTGCTCACAACAGCGGCCAAATCTTCACAACAGTGAAGTGGCTGGACTGTTTAATGTGCTTAAGCTTTGTTCTCAATGGGGGCTGATGACTGCCAAGTGTTTTGGAAAGAACTTAGCCCCTCTATTTAAGTTGCTGAAATGAGAACTCTTGAGCATTAAGCTCTTTTGGAAATCCAGCTGCAGAGCTCCAAGGTGGTGATGGTGGTGGAAGCAAGGCGGGAACAATTGTTAATGAAAACTTCCCCTCACATCACCCTAGTGATGTGTCTCAACCATGGCCTGCAGAGAACCACAGCTATGTCAACACTGGCCTTTTGTCTGGAGCCTTTCCCACCTGAAGAGCTCCACTCAAGCAAGAAGGAGCAATGCCAGGACAGACACAGCTCCAGGTGTCTCCTGGCAAAGGCACCAGCAGCTTTGGACAAACCCAGCAATTCTGCTGCCCTAACATCTTGCCTTTGCTAGTGCTTTTGGTCTTGCTCTGGCAGATATTAGCACAGTGGAAAATTTTCCAGAAAAAAAGGACTTGAAAGAAAATTTGCTATTCTAATCCTTTCAGTCCTCCTCCCAGCAGACTGCCAGTGAAAAGTCCAATGTAATGACAATATTTTCAGTGTAGCTCCTTTTTCAGAGAGAACTGGACTGAGGCCACTCACATGTGTCATCTAGGTGACCAAACTGCTGGTTAAAAAAAAAAAAAAAAAAAAATAGCAGCTTTAAATTGCTTGCAGTAATTGAAATTCACCATCAAAAGCATCGCAGCATTTTTGTATACCTACAAAAGCCCAAATGCTGATCTGGTATCATGGGGAGTTCAATCACCACATCCTGACTCCTAATTTCCCCTTTTTGAGACATCCCACCTACCAGCTGTGCCCAGGAGAGCAAAGACAGAAATAACCTCTTCAGCTGCACTACTGCTTGGCAGGCTGCTCATGTGTACTGTGAGAGATCCCTGGGAAATTATGTGGAACTCAATTCTGAATCATTCCACTCCCACAGAAATGTGTCTGATTTTCAGAAAATCTCCCTTCTCACAGCCCCTCTACACTCCTCATCAGCTCAACATCTGGCTGGAGAACACCACTGAGAGGAAGAAAAGGGAGTGAAAATGCTCTAATCAAAATATTTTTCCCTATTTTTTACATACATTGGAGGGAAATAAAAGAGGAGTTTCCTACTCAATTTATTAGCAGCCCAGAGATAAAACATGTGTTTGCTAATCATTTTTCTTTATATAAATGGAAGGCACTTGGTGTGTGCCACAGTGGTGAAACTGACAGATGATCCTCACCCAGAGCTGCTCCAGAGCCCTCCCTGAATGTCTGCCAAGACATCTACCCCCTTGGCAGCTGGCCAGCTATTTGGGATAGCTCCCTTACTCCAAATCACAGTCTGTCCTGGACTAATGTGTCATCCAGCTCTGCATTAACTCCTTCAGCTTCCAGGAAAAGTCCTCTCACTGCAGAACACACAGCAAGAGTGCAGGGATGAGACAGGCAAAAATCCCCATGGGAAGCAAAGTAAAAGGGGTGTTCTGGAGGTAAAGATTTATCTAAGGACAGCATCTTGTCAGGTTATCAATCCTCACCTACAATACTATAAGCAACCTTTTATCTGTCCTATCTTACTCTGTGTAATTTCCCTGCTATTAGGATTGTAGTTGTTTTCCAGAAACAAGCCATTGGCATGGATAGGACTAAAGCCACGTGCTGGAATCCTCCTGCCCTCAACTGGAAGGACAAACCCAACTACTGTGCCTTGAGGTGAAGAAGACACTTCACCTCTGGGTGTGTTTATGCAAGTAGTTATTATAGGAGCTTTCTCTTCTTCCCAAGAACAGGAGATCTGTGTATTTTGACCAGGGCTCCAAGCTGGCACGGACATTCCTCTATTCCTTATCTTATACAAACCTGATTCTGCTGAAATGTGGTGACTGCACATCCTGTGGAAAGAAGGATCTCAACCCAATGCAACCACAACATACTTTGCTGCTTTTAAAACACACTATAGGACTGGCACACTAGAATGTTTTTTAAATGTGTACTTTTGAAAGCTATCAGCACTGTTTACAAACCTTGTGCATTTAATTATGAAAGAATTGTCATTTCCCCTCTCAGCATTGTGTGCCTCCTGCTCCAGGCCTCTACAGTATTATTCCAGGCAGGACTGGTAGTCTTATTAAGATTGTCTAACACTTCCCATTAGAGGATGCTGTCTTCAGTTCCTTCAGCCTTTGCCAGATTTCAACCATTCTGTTTGGATTTCTTGTGTGCCAACTGTGCTTCTGCCAAAATGGTTCTACAGTTTCCCGAAAAAGGTTCCACAAAAAATACTTTGTTTTGAACCTGTTAAAAATTTCTGGCAGACTTTTCACTGCAGTGTGCTAGTGGCCTGTGCACTGGAAGAGAGGGCAGCTCCTGGGTCAGTGTTACTTCAGAGAACCACAGAACAGTTTAGATTGGAAAAGCCCTCCAAGATCATCAAGCCCAAGCATTAACCCAGCACTGTCAACTCCACCATGAAACCACATCTTCAGTGCCACATCTACATGTTTTTTATAAACCTCCAGAGCTGTGATGCAATCCTTCCCAGGGCAGCACGTTCCAAGTGTGGGCATGCTCAGGCTGCAGAAGGGAACCATTTCATTAAGTTTCAAAGCTGAGAAGGTGGAAAGGAGGTGAGGAAGGCGAAGGATGAGAGAGAGAGCCTGAAGGGGAAGGCTGTTCCAGCACAGGCTGTGATGAATGCACTCAGTAGAAGAGCACTGTCAGAGGAACAGCCCAGGATCAGCTTGTGCTGATGGTACAGACACAGCTCCAGATTCTCTGCAACAAACACAACACTGGCACAGCTCCCTGTCCTCCTGCAGCTCCTTACAGCCAGGCTCAGCTGTCACCCTCCACTCAGTCCACCAGCAGGACCTGTGGGTGCTGTCAGATCCATTTCTATTCATTTCCTGTTGGAAGAGTGGGACACGAGAAAGTCTGCATTGCCTTTTCGATTTGTTTTTAAAATGAAGTGCAAGAGCTGTGTAAGAAGCACAGCAATGGTTGCAACAACCTTCAGAGTTTCACACACCATCTTACCTCTGGACACTGCTGAAGGCTCATGGGGAACCTAATTGGGTTTTTTCCCAGATTGTTGACTTTTCTCAGCTCCAGCCAGGATCTTTCCCAGGCTGGGGATCTTTCTCAGAGACAAAACAAGGAAAGGCAGAAAGAAAACTCAGACAGACACCTGTTGAGCACAGAGCCGTGTGAGTGTCTGTGATATTTTGCACAGAGCATGTTTTCAAAGAGGTGTTGCCTTCTTTGACCAATGAGTCTTTTCTACTTTGTTTATTTGTGATGTCCCTTATATAAATGCCATGGCTTTTCAATAAATCTCTCCTTCTTGCTGTGGGAAGAGGAGTGGTGTTGCTGTGTTCTTTCATCCCTTCCCAGCCCCACACTGACACTTACCCAGATTCTCTCCTCCTTAAGGAGACACTTGTTTCATCCATTTTGAGTGATGCAGATAAATCCATATAATATTTGCCATATTCTCCTTTACAGAAACAATTTGAGGGGTTCCCTCCAGCACTCACAACTATTGCATCTGTGTGCTTCAGAAACAGCTTCTTCCCCACAGGACTCCCATCAAAGAAGGAGCAACACTTCTCTTTGCAGATGAAATTTTAAATCAAATCACCATTCTCTCAGGTTAGCAAATGCTGCAGGCATTGGCTGCATTTCAAATTGACTCTCACAGGCTTCTGCAGCTGTGGGGCACAGTGAGATCCACCCAAGTGTCACACTGGGCTCCTCACAAAAGGGAAGCAAACACATGGTGTGACATGTCCACAAAATCAAATTAATTGATCATAATTCTGCTGAAACTTTAAGCAAAGTCCAGTCTCTCTAGACAAAATCCTTTGGTCCTTCCTGCCAGATTTTCCCTTCTCCTCCTGCTGTTCCCTGCATCCTCTCACATCTGCAGTAAATGAGGTCAAGATCCAAGATCCTACAGACAACCACTTCCTTCCTGAAACGGGCCAGACTCAGCCCAGAGCTGCTCTGAGCTCCCAGGCAAACTGGGAAAAGGGGAAAGAGGAGGATATAATGTAATTAAAGCCAGCATTTCAAGGGACAGGGTCTGCTATCTGAGGCTGCACACGTGGCCTCCAGTTGTGTTTGCAGATCTTTGAGGGATTCTCTTGCAAGTGCTGCCTGTGGTTTCCATGGAGTGCATGGAATGCCCTTTGCCTGCTGCCCAGCAATGCTCTGCCCTTCAAAACAATAAACAAACAAATAGGAAGCACCAGCAGGTAAAATCTTCCACTGCATCTCCAGCACTGCAGACTCAGCTCTCCTGTAAGATCCATACTCCAAAGCCTTTCCTTGAATTTAGCCTGCATGAAGGCAGCACTTACGAGCTCAATAAGGCCTTATTTCTGAAAAAAAAAAGGAAATCCAATTTTTTTCCTTTCCAAACTACCCTTGCAAGATGCCTGACAGTAGCTGCTCCTGCTCTGAACAATTCCCTTGCAGAATGGCTACATGGGTTTGATTCTGCTCCCAGGACACTGAACAACCCACAGCATTCCTAAATGCCTTTCTGATTTCTCTGCAGGATGCTGCTTTCCTTACCAAGATCAGCAAAGATGAAATTCAGTGGGGACAGGGCCTGGAGAAGAGCTGCAGGGAAGAACGTTCACACCAGTATTTAATTTTAATTTACACTTGGCTTAGAAGCATGTCTCAGATCAAGATGCTGATGTTCTATGGTTCATTGGAGCTTCTTGGCATCCTCTGGCATATTTTTGTTACCTGTCAATTGACATAGAGAGAGATTCCTCAAGAAGTACAGCAATTCTTTTCTTAAAGGGAAGATTCCAAAGAAGCATCAGAATTGTCAACCTGCTCTGAAGGAGACAAAACCATCAATTTTCCTTTCCTTGGACAATTATGTACCCAGCTTTAATAAACCAGCAGATTTTAGACAGAGCCCCTGGTTTAGGCAATGGCCTCATACAGCACAGAGTTACAGAGCCACTGAGGTGGAAAAGGTCTCCAAGACCATCAAGTCCAACCTGTTCCAAATCCCCACCTTGTCACAGAGCACAGAGTGTCACATCCAGACCTTCCCTGGACACCTCCAGGGACTCCAAACCTCCCTGGGCACCCCTTAATGCTAAACCACCCTTTCAGTGAAGAAATCCTTCTTGTTCCCTGGGAGACCTTCACCTTGCCACAACCTCACTGCCCATCCATGTGCCCTCATGAGGAATTCTGCTCTAAACAAAGACAACTCTTGTCCTCAAGACGTGTCTGTGCCACTGCCAATGTTCTCCCCAAGCTCCAGAGCAAGTCAGCCCCCCTCCCATTGTTCTGTTTGTTTGTCTATCTAGGGCAGCAGCTCTCAGTAAACAGGTCCTGCAAAGAGCCCTCCTGTAATTGTGACAGCACAGGCCACCCGTGACTCAGGGATCCATTACCCACTGGTGGTACCCAAGCCCTGCCTGCCTGCCTGGGTGTGTTATCAAACACAGCCCAGCAGATTGCAGCTGGCACGGGACAGCCACGTGAGACAGGGACATCTCCTCTGCCTCCCAACCTGCAGCTAATGGGCAGCCTGAGAGACAGACAACAGATGCTATCAGCAGCACTGGAATACATCCCTGAAGGAAAAGAGGTCACTGGGCAGAGTTACAGAACTTGAAAATCTCTCCTTCTCTTTTGATCTGCTCTGTGCACACAAATCTGAACTATCTGCTGCAGTCACATTTTACTTTTTTTACTTTTTTTTTCCATTTTATATTTCACTAAAACAAAGCATACTTTTTTATGTGACAATTCATTGAGGGTGATTCGTATAAAATAATCACATTTTAAGAATCAGAGCTGCCAGAATGGGAACACACTGTTCCCATAACCTAAGTAAGGCTGAGTACATTTCATTTTCTCTCTGCCTTAAATTAGGATCCTCTAATATGTTTTAGGGAAAAACAAAACAAAACAAACAGCAAAACCCATGAAATTGTACTTGAGTTGTTACAGTAGTAACTGCAGAGGTCTAACTTGCTTTTCTATCCTAGCTTCATTGCCAAGGAGCACACATAAAGTGTGTGCCAGTAGCTTTTCCTCTGTTGATGCATTTATCTCCATTTATAAACCACAGAGATGCATCAGGCCTGGGTAGCCTGAAAAAGGGGGCCAGAGGAAGAAAGGGAACACATCACCACTTAGGGAAAATTCCAGAAGAGCAGGCTGTTGAATATGGATGCTACCCCTGTGTCTGTAACTATTTCTTTACCTGCATAAAGCAGGTTTTGGTGGCATGTCAAACACAGGCAAAATCAGGTAACTTCAAAAAGCAAGCCTAATTAAAAGGTATTACAGCACTGAACACTGGGCACTGATAAACTCACTGCTAAAGGGGAGGGAGTCACTGAGCACCAGAAAAGGCAAAAAACTGCTTTGCTGAGGAGCCTCCAAACCCAACCCAATGCCTGCAGAGACTTCTGAACAGCATCTGCATGGACCAAACAGAGCTACATGCACCAAAACCTTTGTGTTAATCTTTTAAAAACAGAGCCAGTGAAAAAGGTGGCTGATGGAATATCTCTTGAAGAAATCTTGGAATTTTAATGCTTATATTCCTTCTTGTGACCCCCTCTGTGAAGTGCCCACAGCCCTGAACTGTCCTGGACACAGTACTGTGAATGTTCTCAATGCAACAGGCATGCTGAACCTGTGAAGATTGTGAATGATGTCAAAAATTGAATTAAAATGCCCCAAGACACAAAAATCAAATCTGCCTTCATTTACTGAGCAGTGCATTTACTGAGAAGCCTTCAGGAGGCATGTCAGCAAAAGGCATCAGAAAAACCAATCCACCAGTAATAAAGATTTTACTCTTGCTATCACACACAGCATGGCTCTCCACTGTCAAATAATGTCAAAAAACCATAAATATATTAAGTCAATATATTTTAAAAATATCAATATATTAATATATTTTAATGTAACCTTGAGGGCAATGTGCACTGTCAAATCACTGATTTGATCAATTCTCTGCATATAGGAGCTCTTAAACATGGGAGTCAGCATTTTATAAACACAGAGGTATGGAGCATCACTACTTTGGGTTTATTTGGGAGGGAGGAAAGTGTTCCTTACCCCCTGAGAATTTCTTGTCTAAAACACTTAACAATTTGTATTAAATACACCATTGCTTCCCCAGCTGAGTCCCATGGAAGCAAATTGACTGCTTGGCTTCCTTTTACACTGGTGGTTGTCCCATTATCTGTACAGACAGCAAAAGCCTTACAGTATTCTGTTGTCTGGGGCTTTTGGGAGGATTTTGGGGGAGCAATGGACAGGACAGGACAGAATTCTTCATGTTTTTCCTCCTATTTCCAGGTCACCTGCAGAATTCCCAGCACGTGCCCCTGCCCAGCACAGGATGGGGTCTGCAGGAGCTGGCCATGTGTAAAAAGGTGATTATTCTGTGCCCACATGGAAGGAGAAGCACTGGAGAGCTGGAAAGCACTGCAGGGAGGGCAGCAGCAATTCACAGGCTTGGAAAAATTATGTGGTGTGGGCTTTACCTTTTACACTCCTGTTAACTCTGATTTTCATGAAGTAGGTGGTGTTGCTACAGCAACTGTCGTATCACATCATTTCTGCTGTCTCTGTCACAGGGATCATCTCATTTTATTTTAAACTCAGATATGCAGCTTCTCTTCATCTATTCTAAAGCCCTCTGTATTCTGGATATGAAAAAATTATACAAAATAGAGCTGTGTCATATAAATTGTATTTTTTAAAAATGTAGCAAAGCTTACAGAACATTTTTATTTGTTCTCCTTTTAAAAATAAAGAAAATGGCACTGGCAGATTTATGGTGCTCCAGATTTTCAGAAATAAACTAAGAGCTGGTCTCATGAAGAAGATGTTTCATGCCACCTTTAATGTACAGAAGCCAACCCTGTGTTCCTGTGCACCTCAGCAGAAGTAACTCATCTATTCACAGGTGAGAACATTTTGCTTCCTCATGCCCAGGCTATTTATGCTCCTGCATTCCAGAGAACTCACACCCAGCTCAGATGCTGCTGCCCACCCACAACACAAGCCCAGCCCTCACCTGCTTTACCTGCAGCCTGAAAGAGGCACCCACTGAAGCCTGAGTGCCAACACACCCTTACCTGGCTCACAGGGTTTGTCCAAGCTGCCAGGGATGAGGTGCTCACCCAGCTTTGCAGCTGCCTTGCTCACTAACCCCAGAATTTGGCTCTACCTCCTTGGCCTCCATTCTGCTGCCTGGAAAAGGTCTTTGAGGGTTCAATGCACAAGAAAAAAAAAAAATATCAATAAAATCCTGATGATGGAAAGGGTCTCTTCAATTTTTGTTATTAAACATGCATTCCAATGTGTGCAGTCACAGATCTTCCTTTTAAAAATACAAACAGCAATGTGGAACAGTAGTAAATATTCAGTTACACCCTTGGGCTACTCAGGAAATGAAAGAAAAGCCCTACCTATAGCCAAAGGTTATTTCACAGACCACTCAACCAGCACAGCTCAGACATCCAGATCAAACTCTGCCACAGCCTAAGCTGAGGAATATTTTGATCTTCTTCTTCTTCCTGAGCATTTCCAGCCATTTCCAAAATAACCAGAGCAGTCACCAAATTACACTTCAGTGCTCCAAACAGGTCCTGGGCAGATAGAAACCTGTCAGTGTGGATCCAGCCTGTGGCCAAGGACTGTATCTAGTGCACCTGGTCAATGGCAGGTACAGAATTAAGACATCAAAGGACCCTTCAGTTCCTCCAATTGCTTTGCAAACTTCATTTCAGTGCCCCCAGTAAATTCACAGCTGTTCTTCAGCTGATTTCCAGAGAAATCAGCTTTGTGCAGTCCAGCTGTGCATATTTATCCAGCCCCCTCCCAAAAACTTGGGAAATTGTCAGCCAATTTCCAAAAAATTTGGCAGGAAGGCATCCACACGTGCTACCAACAAGCTTTGTGAAAACAATGTGAAAGAAAGCTTTTCCCTCCCTGGCTGCAGGAGCCTTGTTACACCTCACAGAACCCAGGTTGTGCTGCTCATGGAGCCAAGGCCTTGGGCAGGAGATAGGAAGCAAAAAAAGAAAAATATTCACCAAGTCACTGTTTGTTAATGGCAGTTCAGAAAGGCATTTCATCCTCTTGCTCTCTACTGGAATTGAGAATATCTCTTCACTTTATCCTACCCACTCATTTACTATTTTCAGTAATCATGAGCAAAATGATTTGTTTCACAACTGCACTGTCACTTGACAATCCCTCTGAATTCCAAGCAGACACATCTGGTATTGATAGCCAGCAAGCAGCCATGCACATGGTCTGTCTTAAAAATCAATGCAGAAGACAGTCAGATGTGGACAGCCCAGCTGTCTGCTATCATCTGAGCATTCATTTATTCTTATAATATGTACTGAAAACCAGAACTGTACTAGAAAGAGCTTTTTATGTTTTATCCCCAGCACTTATGCAAGCAATTTAAGCCTTCCAACCAAGACACAGTAGGAGTGTTTGGGAATCAACAAATTCTCTGTGGCAGTGATGAAACATTTATTACTGGCTTTGAAGTAAGGAGGGGTTTGGTTGGAGGGGGGAATTTCTTTTATTTGCCCAAGATTTTGTTAAAATGTGGACAAAAAGCTGGTTGAGGTATCCTGGGTAGGACTCAGCTAAGAATCAGAATGCTGTGGATGGCTGCTGCCTGTCCCACCTGAGGGATGCAATCCTGGTGTGTTTTTAGTGTGTAAGGTCAGAGACCCCCCCTGCCCCTCTCCCCCCTGCTGCTATTGCCACGTTACACACCCACAGCTACTCAGGCCTGGGGAAGAACGGGTTAAACTCAGCCAAAGAAAAAAACACAAGAGAAACACCTTTCCTCTTTCTGCTTAACTGGATAATTGGTGAGCAGGAACCTGCTTGATGAGTTTCAGCAGCTCCTCGAGATCAGCCAGGGCTGTTTCTGAGAGAGGCTCAAGCTGCCAACTGGATAAACACCAACAGGGCACCCCTTGCTAAGGCTTCTGATAAATAAAAATTTCCAGAAGGCAACGAAGCAGTTTGTATCCAAACCCAGTAAAAGCAGGGAGCTGAAAATACAGAGTATTTTATACATGTTATATCCATAAAGCTGTCTTACAGTCAGAATAAATACATGAGCTTAAAAGAAAAAAGAAAGACTAAATAATTTTTTACTGCAGTGGAGAGAGTGCAACAGTAAAATTCAAATTAATAAATTAACAGGTTCTGTCCTAAGAATTTCCCAAGAAAATTCTAGTCCTACTCTGTACAATCCTTCGGGCTTATTGCTTGATACCATTTATAAAGATTTTATTCAAGTACTTAGTGATTTGGAGTCCAGCTAGCTGAAATAAAAGTAGGCAAGGATTGATTTTCACCTAAGGATTATCTTGTCCTACCTGTATCAGATGTGTGTGCAAGCACGTGAGTTAAACAAACCACAAACAAACAGAACCAAACCCTGGTAAAACCCTGCTGTAATTTCAAGCCAGTCCCAGCTGTACAATCACCAAAGCAGCCCCTATGGCAATCACTGTCCACATTATCATCTTCATTTCTATTTATTCACATCAGTGTTTCAATTAACCCAACACTACAGCTGGTAAACAGGCACTCAGACATGCTGGGTTTTGAGATCAAGACCCAGAGCTCTCCCTTGCTGCCAGTTGAGTCCAGACAACAAGCTGGGCTTTCTCCCAGGTTCCCTCCACTCTGAGGATACAGGAAAGACTAAGAGAAACCAAAAATATATTTATATCCTAAACAACAACATACAGATTTGGGGAAAAGTATTTCAGCTTTGCCAGTGTTGATCTGTTCAGACACAGCTTGAAGTTTTAGATGAATTTAACCAAAACCCCACAATTCAAGGCTCAATACCATCCATCAAAAACCAAACCAGCCAAACCCCTGCACACACTTTGGAAGATGACAGGAATTGTCCCTCAGACACTGTCCCCTGCCCTCATGTTTTGTACCCCTTCCCCAAACATTGTCTTTTTGTACTACTTTTTCATACAAGGGTGCCCTTGGAGATGTTGGGGTTTCAAACCCAGAGCCAACTTTCCAAAACAGGCTGCCTTTTAAAAAGCCCATTCTTGTTTCACAGAGAAATAAAGGACTTTGCATCATAAAGCCTTTATCCCCCCCCAAACTCAAAGCTTCCCATACAGTTAAAAATCAAATCCAGCTTTATTTTCCTGCATGAGTCAGGCTGAATGCAAACAGCTTCTGAGGAAGGCAGCTTGGGGGGGAGAAAAGAACTAAAGGAAGAAATCCAGAGAAAAGAAATTCTTCTAACAGCACACTCCTATTTTCCCAAGACATTTGCGAATATTTTCATTTTAAGGCTAGAGGAAAGCCACCCCCTTCCACCCCAAAAGAAGTTTTAAATATTGTAAAGACACACAAGGACACACTTTATTATTTTAACAATTACTGCTATTTTCAGGGCTCCAGCACAGTTACTTCCTTCCATAATTGGACTTCAATCAAACCCTAGTGAAGCTTTTGATCTTGGAAAGAGTAACAACACAGCTCTGTTATCAGCACAGAGGGGGAAAAGAGTAGGACATCCAGCATTTTTCAATAAAAGAAAGTTAATTGCTTTGACTTATATTTATCAAAGGTCACAGCTACACAGTTCTGAGTGCACACATATAACAGTGCACACTGAGAAATCTCATACAGACCGGACAAAGTCTTGGGGTTATACTAGCTATGTGCTTAAAAAAAAAAAAAAAAAAGAGAGAGAAAAAAGAAGGAAAAAAAAAGAAAAAAAAAGAAAAAAGCAGCAAAACAATGCTAGATTACTATCCAAATATACCCCAGTGGATGTCCTGCCAAAGAGCAAATATGTGGCTGTAAGCTCCAAAGTGAAATAAAAGCTTGGCCAGCAGCCCAGAGCTTCACTGTATTTTGCTCAGCCAGCCATAATCTGGCAGAACAGAGTGAACACATTTGCAGCCACGTGATGGAGGAGCCCGTCGGGCCAAGCTGATTTCCTTGTGCTGCTTAAATGTGATCTTCAGACTGTACACACCAGCAGCTTGGGAAAACGTGAGACAGGGGGAAACAACCAGCCACGGGCTGCAAACTCAAGGGCAGCAGAAAAAAATTACTTGAGGAGTTTGCTGAAAGGTTTGGTGGATTTTAATGAGGTGTTTAATGAGGCTGAGCAGCCAGGTTCAGCTGGATCTGCACTGGAGTCACACACCACCAGATCCTGCAAGGATGCACAGCCTGAGAGAACCTGGCTTGGAAAAGGCACTGGAAATTCGCTGGGTAGGACTGACAGTTACCCATCAGTGTTTCCAAAATGCAAAATGCTGAGTGATTTTGAAGTCCACACTGATGTGGCCCAGGGTGAGGGGTGCACATCCAGACACCCCCTGAACAGCCACTCCTCAACTCAGAGAAACACCCATGAAGTGAGACAGGACCTGCCCAGAGGATCCAACCTGAAAAACGTGGGATGACAGCTACCCCCATGACCAGGTATTATATTTTGATAGCAGTGATAATAATGTTTTTAAGTAAGTGACTTAGGCAGAGACAAACAGCATCCCTGGCCAGCACCAGAGCTGCACATGATCCCTGAGAGCAGATTACATGTGGATGCAGAAAGAAAAGCCCCCAAACACAAGACCTCACAAGTACATCCCTGCTGCAGATAAGAGCAACTAGGCTGAAGCAGTCACCAGAGTACGTAAGAAAAGTGAGATTTGTTTACTTTCCAACAGAAATAAATTGATAAACCAGACACGTGCAGCACCTGGTGAAATGGGAGACGCACACGAGTTGACAATTACACCTCCAGCCCTTTCCTTCTCCTGGGCTAATGGCTCCTTTTCACGTGTTCAGAACAGCTCCCAGACAGACACCACCACAACCTGCAATAATGACATCAACCGTGTCACACCGAGAAAATTGAGCAGATAAAGATTCTGGGAAAGTGCTTCTTAAACCTGGTGATGAGCACGGTCCAAGTGAAAGATCAGCCCTTCTGGGGACAGCCACATGGTTATGGATGCACCAACATCAGGCCTTGGAGCCTGGACAATGCCTGCCCTCATTTTTTAGGCACCCACAGACAAGGTGTTTCAAACAAGACACCCAAACCACAGCTGCCCAACATGTGTTACCAAAGGCTTGTGGTTTAACCTCCTCAGAAAGCAGAGATGCAGGTTAACTTTAAATATGCTGCACTCTTCCCTAATTCTCTCATGTAAGTATAGAGCTGAGTGATGCAGGTGTTCACAAGGTGAACATTCCTGCTCCATTCTACTCAAAAAATGCTCCATTACTTTAGAAACAATTCAAAAAATGTTCTACCACTCCAGAAACACCCTCTCCTGGTGAGCAAGTGCTGTGGCTTGTGCCTTTGTGAGTTAGCAGAGTAAGACACATTAACAACACATGGCTGAGGAGCATGACACAATCTAGATGTGTGATTTATTAACCTGATCTGTTACTTATGCTCTTGTCTTCCAAGAGAATCAATCTTCACTACAGGCAAGGACATAACTCCTCAGTTTTCAGTGGTCAGTCCCTCGTGACTGACCTGCTTGGGTAGCCCAGGTCCCTGGAAAAGTCTGGAAAACCAGAGTAGGAATTAAACAACAGTGCCCCAAGCTATGGGTAGTTTGACTTCCCAAAGTCTTCACATTCTTTATTCATCAGAGCAGTGATCACCCAGCTGGACAGGGCTGTGATTCTGTCCACCCCTCCTCAGTACTCCACCCTCAGCAGAAAGAACTGGGCTGTTTCACAGGGCAAGCCCAGTGTGTAAAAAGGATACACCAAATCAAATTATCTCAGGATGAATGCAGCACCAAAAACAATACAAACACAAAACCCCAAAACCATTGAGCAAACATATACTACTGTGAAAATTTTCCTTTGACACTGATATGCTGCTGTGGTATACTTCAAACAACACTGAGCTCAGCACTTGCAGTTATTTCAGATCTGTATCTGCTTTTTCACTCTTAAAAAAAAAAAAAAAAGCAGCATTTCCCAATAAACTTTCTCCAACTTAATCCTGAGGAAGCAAGAAGAAACTCTTAAGTGTTGTTTCAATCAGTTTTTTTATTTTTTAGAGACATTTAATATTGAATATGTCACAGCCAGACCAGATTCTTAGACCTAAGGTAAGTGTAACCTCATCAAAAATGGTACTAAACAGAACACAGGACACAGAGAGGTAGTTTCAGGTCTGTCAATGCCTCCCAAGGATGTGTGTGGGGGAAAGAAGAGGGGAGTGCAGCCAGCAGTGCTGCCTTACACTGAGAGCAGGCTGTGTCACTACAGCTCTGTCCCGACACACCCAGACTTTACAGCACTGTACTGTACAATCCACAACGCCAAGAAACTCAACACATCCAATCTGGCAGAAAAAACAAAGTCATATCAGGTTAATCATATTCTTAAATTGCACAACTTGGGAAAGCCAGCAGCAAAACAAATCTTCCCCCTCACTTGTGCTCCCCCAGCCCTCCTCCTGTGCACGTACCCTGCCACGACCTACTTTTCCTCTTTGATCCCTCAAGGTTTTTAGGCACTCTCACTGTGCCCTGCTGCTCCTGGGCTGGCTGCAGCCCAGGGCAGGGCAGGGGGGAGGTTTCCCGATGGAGCAGGGTGTGCAGGGCGGGATGGGCGGCGGGATGCGCCCACGCTGGCACCGCAACCGCTGGGCAAACCCAGCAAACCTCACAAAACTCACATCACTGCAAGGGAGCTGCAAAACCCAGCAAACCTCACAAAACTCACATCACTGCAAGGGAGCTGCAAAACCCAGCACATCCCCACTCACATCACTGCAAGGGAGCTGCAAAACCCAGCAAATCCCAACTCACATCACTGCAAGGGAGCTGCAAAACCCAGCAAATCCCAACTCACATCACTGCAAGGGAGCTGCAAAACCCAGCACATCCCCACTCACATCACTGCAAGGGAGCTGCAAAACCCAGCAAACCTCACAAAACTCACATCACTGCAAGGGAGCTGCAAAACCCAGCAAACCTCACAAAACTCACATCACTGCAAGGGAGCTGCAAAACCCAGCAAACCTCACAAAACTCACATCACTGCAAGGGAGCTGCAAAACCCAGCAAATCTCAGCTCACATCACTGCAAGGGAGCTGCAAACCAGGCACCAGAGCTGGGCTCACTCTGCTGCACAACAGCAAAAGGATACAGCAAGGATGCTGTAAAAGCATAAAGCATAAAGCTGAGAGATTGTTTCAGTAAAATAACAGTGCTTGGCTTTGGAGAGGATCAAGACCATTCCATCACATGGGATGAGAACTTCCAAGATCTTGCTTACAAACCTCACAACTAACTCATTTTCTAAATTCTCTTCTTAAATGAAACCCCAGAGGCTCATCTAATCACAGAACCCGAGAACTGAAGAGTTGCAAGGAAGAAGAACGGCAGAAAAAGTTTGTGACTCCCCTCCCTCCAACACACACTAAACCAATTAAATTTGGTTTCTTGCAGATTCTTTTCTCAAAGTGAACTGGCATCCCATGGTGTCTAAAAGGGTGTCAGCTTTTCTAGAAGCATTTCACACAGATCAGGCATTTTAAAAGTCTTATGTACCTTTTCTGATGTAGAAAATGCACATTTGCATTACTCTTCCTGCTCAGCAACACACTCCCATCCTTCACCTACTCATACATCCACTCATTTCCATGAAATTTTAGGACTGTAATCAATTCTTCAAAATCACAACTTTCTTGCTACATTTGGTTAAAATCTGCTGCTATGACCAGCAAATACCAGCAAGCAGGAACAGGCAAGAAGCCATACACACCTAGCATGACCAGTTTGGGTTTGTTTTCAAAGAAAACTGGTAACAAAAAAATACCCCAATGCTCATCTCTCACAGCCAGCAAATGCTGAGGGAGTTAAGTGCCCAAAGAGCCAGTGCCCCATGAAGGCTGCAGGGACTGCAGATGTCACAACATCCAAATTTCCACCATGCAGCACAAAGAGAGGCAGCAGTTGAGGAGCCCTGAAATTCAGTTTAACCCTCTGCTGTGATGAGGAACAGGACTGGGGTTTGAGTGCTTAGTTCCTACTTACTAATTATTACTAGGGCAAGAACACAGATGGCTTTTTAAAGCAGACTTCTTGGTGGAATAAGACTCATTTCCAAATGTTGCAGTGGTGAGTTGGTAAAAATGACTGAATTGTTTTAAGTCACCTCTGCTTCAGTGCAAGCTTTGAGCCTGTGCTTTATGTTCTGCAGCCTTGTGCAGTGTGCTGTTCTACAAGAAGGTTTAGTGTTGCTATTTCAACAATCCTGCTATCCTAAAAAAATTGATTGCTCCATTAAAGGCATTTCTGCAGTATTTTGTGAAGTTTCACATTATTGTTCCTTCATTTTCCCCCAAATGCAATTTACAGTTTCCTTCCTCTCCACATTAAATTTCTGTTGGAGTGCTTTCACCATGCCATGAGTGCTGAGTGATCAGCTCACCTCAAAGTCACCAATGGCCACATGGACATTAAGAAAGCAGGAAGGCCTTTGCAAGTGTTTAAAATGAAACTTAAGATTCAATCACTGCCACACAAATTAATTGATCTTGCTATGGACAGAGAACCTCGTTCTTTCATTTGTTTATTAAATTCAGGAGAACCAACCAGTTCTGTAATGAATTACTTAATCTTTGACCTATTGTCCATAGCCATGTTCCAGAACAAAGAATTTACAGCAAGCTGAGCTCCCTAAGGCTAATTGGAAAAGAATGCCTTTTTTTTTTTTAAGCCATTCTGCATCCTCAACAAGTCTTTGCCAAACTCTGTATTTTTGCCTCTCTGCTTTACAACTACATATTTAAGGATGACATTTGGTTACAGGTGAATTATTGCTCCAGTTCACTGTAGCTTCTGCTTTTAGGAAACACATACTAATGAACCCATCTGCAGGGACCTGTTTTGAGTAGCAATCTACATTTGTGCTCCAGCTAACAAGGACCTGAGCTTTTTAGAACCCTAATGCAATTTGGATTTTGTTATTCCCTCCGACAACAGCCACACACCAAAACAAAGAGCTCCAAGATGCTCAGTGCCTGTTTCCATTAAATTGCAAGTAATATGAACGAGAGAATAATGCCAGTGGGATGAAGAGCTAGTGCTGTTTCTCTCAAAGTTGACCAGAGAACCCTGAAGCAAGAGCTTGCCACATCAGAGGAGCTAAGCAATGGTGTTGGAGGGTGCACAGCAAAAATCTGGCCCAAATTTAGCCCTGGCAAAACTTAGTTGAGAGAATGGGACAGGGGAAGCAGAACTGCACAACAGCTTCAAGCATGTCAGAAATGTGAGAGGCTGGACAATATTTTGTATTTGTTTAAAACTTGATGGATAGCACCTCAGTCATGCAAAGCTGAAGTGCAGTGAAGAGCACCAGAATAAAAGAAGAAAAAAAAAAAAGAAATGTTGCGACATTTCTTTAATGCTGCCTTACCCACCTGTGTTAGCTCTCCACACTGCAGTTCTCAAGCTCTCAGGACCAAATTCAGCTTTGTGATAAACAGAGAGCTTCTTTATCTTCATTTGTTCATTTTTAAAAAAAAAAATTATACAAGCTACAAAAAAACCTGTCATCCGTTCATTTTGACACAATTGTGCATTTTACACTCATTTTCTATACCAAGTGATTATGTATAACCATTAAGTGGAATAGATTAGAGGTTTAAGTAAATGGTTTTTTTCAGAGCTTTCATTACCTACTTAAGATCAACCCACAGTTTTTCTTGAAAACAACTTAGCTGAAATATTTTTTTCTGATCACCAGTCTTCTGTGAAATTCAGACAAAATATTGAAAATATATTTTATTTGTTATGAAAAGAAGGTTTAACAAAAGAAAAAAAAAAAGAAACCTATGTTCATCTTTTATGTGATATAAGTACTAAACAGTATAGTGTACTGCCAGGCAACCAAATTTGATTTCATAATGCATTGAAGTCCTTTTTACTGATGGTGACTAAGTCCTTTCATCCTGCAAAAACTCCACTGGCCACTGAGAGCTATTACCCCCTCAAAAAAAATTCCAGAGAGACAAATGACAAGAGAGTGAATGGTGACATTTTGCTGCTCCACCTGGGAGGGGACGGAGAGCAGTCAACAAGCTGCCTACCTGCTGAGCAATACAGAAATCAGGGAGACCACATGAGGAGCAAAGTACTTATTGCTGAGATTAATTGGCAAAATCTGGCCTCTGCAGCTTCCACAATTGCCAATTTGCTGTCATAAAAATATGTAGAGATTGAACAATTTAATGTGTTTCCTAGCAGCTTCATCTAATCAGATAATAGTGGTGTCTTTGTATACATCTCCTGATGAGGTCTTCTCTCTTCACTATAATATATTGTTTTATGAAAGACTTCAGGGTGTACTTGCTCCTTAGAAAAATCAAATCACTGCACTGAGAACCATTCAATCACTCTGCAATGCTCTTCAAGATGGGAAGCAAAGCTCTGAAAAATACATTGCACTTTTCTAAGTAATTGTAACAAGCCTGACATGCAAGACATCCTTGAAATTTCTTTAAGGGGACAAAAAAAAAAAAAAAAAAAAATCAACAAACAAATCTTAGGTCTTCCCTGTGCTCTCTTCCAAAGTCTGGACAGCCCCTCCTTGCACAAGGAGCTCTCCCAGTCCAGCCTAACACCCGAGACTATTCCATGCTGTTTACTGTCTGAACTCCAAACTAACTTCAAGCTCTTTCACGCAGTCAAGCCATTATTTAACCAATAATCAACATTTAACTGTGAATATTAAAATCAGCTCTCTTGAAGGAGACACAGTGTTCTTGCTCCCAGCATTAACAAGCCTGTGCGTTCAGCACTTTTTCCCCCTGTTCTCATGTGACAGGCTATTTTTAATATTTGCCTGAATATATTCTGCATCTCCCTTTGATGCAGGCAGCAGTTTGGCGAGGTTTGCCCGTGGATTGCACTTCCTTGGCAGAGCAGGGTGCAGAGCAGGGTGCAGGGAGCAGAGCAGGGAGCAGAGCTGGGTGCTGTCTCCATCTCAGCACGGTTTGGGCTGAGCTGGGCTGAGCTGGGCTGAGCACAGGGCAGGGACACGTGCCTGGAGCACATGGTGCTGCAGGCACCCAGAGCCTCACGTGAGGCTCAATGTGAAGAGCAGCTCCTGGTACCAGCCTGGCCATGCTGCAGCTTGGTCATTCCCATCCTCACGTGGGAGGCCAAAGGTCAGGAAATTCCCCTGGAGAATTTCCCTCTGGGGAAGAAGGGGTTCCTGCAGCAGGCAGGGATGGCGTGTAAACAATGATTAAAGCTTAGCAGAGGATTCCACGCACAGGCTGGCAGCTGTGAACGCTGCCCTGGGCTCTGCCAAGCTCTGCTGCAGGAGGAGGAGGAGGAGGTCACGTTAAACAGCACAGGGAGAGGAAGGCTGCAATACAGGGAGTGCTGCACACACCCTTTGGGGGCTGCCCCATCATCACCTCACCCTGCATGGAGCAAGAACAAGCCTCTCCCAGCTGGCTGCTGTGCCTAGCACAAACACCACCTCCAAAAACCACTGCAACCCACCCAGGGGTGCCTGCTGCCAGCCACTGCAGCTCAGTGCCTGCCATGGATACTCCAGACAGAATATCTGCACTCACCAAACAGCATCTCATAAACATCTTTAGGGGATGGGAGCTGTAAATACACTTCATATGGAAACAATTCTCAGCTTTTCCATTAATGTGCCTCTAATTTTACTTTTTTAACTTGCAGATACTGCACATAGATACGTTTCTGCAGTGGATTACAAAGCTTGTTTTTTTTTTTTTTTCTTTCCTGAAATGATCTTTGGTAGTCTAAGGCAACCAGCTATGCAGGCAACACAGAAAATCACCATGAGAGAACACAAAGGAGGGAGCTCTCTCAGAGCACCCTGTCCTCCTTTGGAGCAAGGCAGAAACATCATCTGGTTTATCCTGTGCCAGCAGCATCCCTCTGACAGCCCCACATCCAAGGCTTTGGTGGCAAACAGAAAATTCATATCTAAAACACAAAATCCCAAAAATCCTCTAGCTAGGACTCTGCACCAGATCTAGCTGATGCTTCTCTAATTCACACCTTTCAAACCCTTCACAGTACCTGCCCCAACCAACTCCATCAGTGCTACATGGGGAAAAGAGCCAGGTAAAAAGCAACAACCAGCTAGTTACCTGCAAAATATACACCTTCCCTTTATATACAAACAGCTAAAAATTACTCCAAGTTTCCTTAAGGACTCTGCATTTAAATGGAGATTTACATTCCACTAAAAGACTACATGAGGTGCATGTCAGATAAAGAAGCACACAAGTGTGTCTGCAGTAATGAGTTACTTTAAAAACTTCATAAAAATCTGGAAACCTTTTTCTGAGGAGACCAGACTCCAACCAACCTACCAGCATCCAATAACTGAGACAGAACAGAAGTTTTAAATGCATCTGCACATGACAATGAAATTTGGTCTGCAATGCTAAAATAAATCAAAATACAGTTTTTATTAACAAAATCAGCACTGTGAAAGATAAATACATGGTTTCACTCTTGAAATTCATTACCCTCATCAAAACAAAGCTAGAAATTTCTGAAATTACATTCCCTGAACAGAAATGCATGGGAAGTAGGTGCTTGCTTTTCTCTTTGCAGATGATAAACTGGTGAGCCTAAACATCTTTCCATTGACCAGATAATCTGATCTGGAAATACAGAATTAAGTTATATTCATACAGATCCTTTTTGTTGCCATTACATTTTTTTTTTTTTTTAGCAGGGAGAAAGAAAATCAGTGAGGATTTTGTTAATGTCACATCCACAGTCAGGGTCAGCAGAGCTTTGCTGAGCCTGATGTCACCCAGGGAATGCCAGTGCAGATCTCCTGATCCCTTCCAGACATGGCACAAAACACCTTTGGGCAGCACCACTCTCTCCTACAGACAGATGGGGCTTGTGCTGGAACACGAGCACAGAATTCCATCTGCTGCCCATTCAATGTCCCATGGAGCACCCCTGGCCCGGGTGCAGGCAGTCACAGATCCCAGCTGGGCTCCACGTGCAGGGAATGTCCCCAAGGCAGGCACAGCCAGGCTGGGAGCTGTGCCCACCTGCACACCCCAGTGCCCAGCCTGCAGGGACAAAGAGCAGCAGCACAGGATGGACCCTTCCTCCAGCCCACACGCTCAAACAGGCTCCCATTGCAAGGCAAAACTCAAAAAACACACCAGTGAAATATCTGTTACAATTACAAACACCTAAAACATTCACTTCTCCTGAAAGTAGTAAGATCACATGGAATTAATCTGTATTGAAATTGTATACTTCCTACTACTTGTTCTTTGCTTTATTACAGTAACACAAATCACAACACTATCATATTGGAATGATAGCTCACAACAACTAAAAAACCATTCTTTACGTAACAATTAAAAAACAAAAATCTATTTCAAATGTCTTAAGATATACAAATCAACAGGCTCCATTACAATGATTTTAACACTTACCTCCCTATTTCAAAGCAGCATACTTGCCTTGGCCCTTTTATGATAACCCTTAAATGGTCATTTTTACTATTTTTTTAAATATATGCTGTTATATTCTCAAACTTGCTCAAATGCTAATTCATGAGATGGTCTCTTCAGTACTGATTGTCAAAAAAAGACTTTCACATAACAGCACATAAAAATTTCAACAACCTGATGATAAACCAGACTACTATTAATTAAAGTCACACTTCCTATCTGTAATGGGGGACAAAAAAATATTATTTAAGAAGTGAAATGAGCTCCCTTAAAAAAAAAAAAACAACACACACTTAACAAAAAAAATCTATTCTTGTTAAGGCAAGATGGTGTTGGGAAAAATATCTGCAAATTTAGATGTTTTATCTTACTCAAGAGACATAACGTCCTTTACAACAGTGAAAAAGTGCACAGTATCATAAGTTTGTAACCCTGTGCTGCAAAGGGCTCAGGAAAAACTGAAAAAAATCAATGAGTTGAAAAGTCACACAGATAGCTGATTACAAACCAATCCTGACAGGTGATCATTAAAAGCCTGGCTCACTACCAGGCTCCTCTGAAAATAAAAGAGAATGAGGACAGATTATTTGCTTTTAATTTTGTGTGTGCACAAGTGACAGAAAATGGTGTAGCACATATGCACTATTTTTAAAGCTGGCTCAGAAAAAGCAATGGGTTTCATGTTCTGCTCTTGCCTACTCCAAATATATTTTAACTTTGGACACCCTTACAAGTTATTAGTTAACCATGAAAAGCCTTGAAACTGAAACACAAACCAAAGTCAAATCCACACAAAGTAAAAGTAAGTAAATGAAATCCATGACTAAACATGCACTTCTGATGAAGGGCCAAGGAGTCTGTTGACAGGTCTGGGGAGCTTTGGGGTTATTTTATTTCTTTTTAATGAGACAGGCACGTTGCAGACTTAAGACATTTCTATTTCATCCTGCTCCACAACTTTTGCCTCTCTATTTATTTATTTTGCCTCCTTATCAGATGATTCTGACAATGACTTTGCACACTGAGCATGGCAAACGATCAAGCAGAAGGGAGAGGAGTGGTTTCCTGCTGCCAAGAGCACACTTTGCTCTAGCACACCTCGTGTGAGCAGAGCACAATAAAGAAGTCACTCTTTTTTTTTTTTTTTTTTTTTTGTAAGGAAAAAGGCAAAGCTCCATGTTTCCCAAGCTTCAGTGTTGACACTCTTCCACTTGCCCATGATCTCAGCCATGCTGGTGTCAAGCCAGAGCAGTTACTCTGGATTTGGACTGGTGTCTCTAAAGGGTTGATCTCAAGTGCTAATAAAATAATAAAAGACTTCCACTGACATCAGACAGACTGGAATTGTGCATTACAACCAGGCCTTGGACTCCACGGTGTTTTCTTAAGCGTAAGGTGACCACAGATACAAGTTATGAATTCAGGTCAGAGTCACACTCGCTTTACGCCAATTAAAGCAAGATTATAATGTTGTTCCAAAACTCAGTTCCTGTGGCAAATTTTACTTTGCTCAGTAGAGAGTAAGATTATGGCCAAAATTTCAAGTAAGAAGCATTAACCTTTAACTCCAGAATAACTGCCCACTCCTGTGTTCTCACAACAAATATTGGCTGAAGGAATATTCTCTTTCCCTGCTCTTTTAACACTGTGGCACCTACACCATTCTGTCTGTGATATTTTTATTTGCTAACAGCTAAGATATCAACTAAGACAGCCAAGTTTCCTTGGAATTCCCAGAGCTTTCCTTCGATAATTTAAACAAAAATCCTGGTGGAGCAGCTTAGCGATAACTGGAGCTATTGTTTTTATTTGCTGGAGTGTGAGTGACAGGAATCCTCTGGGCTCTAAGCTGCCTGTCAGCTGCACAGGGAGAAGCAGTGATTTACAGTGGGGAGGAGGGGTTCATGCCAAATTCCACAGGGGAGCTCTAAGGGCTGATTTACCTGGTCTGACCGGGCTCTGCATGCAGTTCTGCGACACCATGCCTGGATGGACTGAAGTAGAAGCCCTGCTGCTGAGGTCCATGACAGAAGGTGATGCTGAGGTAGCTTGCTGGAGACCTGACTGGTGTGGGCTAGGCTCGTGCTGGTTTGGGCTGGGTGGAATGCCATTTTCTGAGAGGAATTCTTCCAGGTCCATGTATTCCAACTGGAAAGTGTCTCCATCATATGGCAGTGTCTTGTCCCATAATGTTGGACCCAAGAAAGCTGACTGAGGGACTGTGGTACCGGTGCTGTCATCATCTAACTTCTTCTCTTTGTCTTTTTCTTTACCGAATGCTTAAACAAAAACACATAACAAACACGTAAGAACTCAGTAATTAAAACATGAACTACTACTACTTCCATTATTTCTGCTGTACTCTCAGGTGTAAGAAAGGAATACTGTCTTCAAAAAAATAACTCCTTTGACTCACTCTACTTGGAAGAGAATTGAGGGGTCATGTCACTGAGGACCTTTGTGGGAACCAACCAGTTTTTGAGATTGCCCTTTGTTTTTAGTTAACAATTCCACTCCATGCACAGCTTTGAACGTCAGCATCAAAAAGTACTCAACAGTCTTAAAAGTGGACATGTAAGTATTCCAGCAAACTGGAAGCTATTAATATATTCTGTTGAAAAGGAACAGACCTAGCCTAAAACCCCTGGGATCCTGTAATTCTTCTAAACTAAGGTTTAGAAGATCTTGCTAGTCCTGGCACAAGCAAAGTAGTCCTCAAATTCTGCACTTTTAAATGTTATTAACATACAGTGGCAAAAGCTGACAGAACACGGTTTTGATGAGCGCAAGAGACAACAAAATATTCAAAGGTAGGAGAAAAAAAAAAAGTTAAACTGAGGCTTCCTCATTTCTGCAGCCCCCAGTGATTTCAATGCACGCTTTGTAAGGGAAACGCCTGATTTCTCTGCAAGATCTGCAAGAATCTGAACTCCTAAAGCTTCCTGTCAGCTACCAAGCCTTCGCAGCATTTTATTTTTAATCTCATACAACAGCCCCGGTGAAATCCTGCGAGTCGCTTGGCAGTGGAGCTCGGGAAGACGAGGAGACAGGAACTGCGAGCCCTTCGCTCGGTTTGTGCCTTTGGTGCGCGCTCGGTCCGCTCGCCATACGCGGTGCGGCTGTTCCCGAGCTGCCTCCGCTGCCCGGGGAAGCCGCAACTTTCTCCCGCCGAAGCGGGGGCCGCGGGGCCGGGCGCGGTTCGCTGCGGGGCCTGGGATGGGGATCCCGGCCCCCTTCACCCGAGGCACCGAGCGCCCTAAGCGTCCATCCGCCGGGAGCGGCGATGGGAGCACCGAGCGCGTCCCGTTAGCTCCCGCAGAGCGCCCCGAGAGCCGCCCGGGGCTCCATCGCCGGGGGAAGGGAACACGGGAAAGCGATGCCCGGGTGACGGCGGCAGCGGGGCGCGCCGCGAAGGGTCCCGGGGAAGCCTCACCGTCTTCGTGAGCGAGCGGCAGCTTGAGCGGGTTTTCCAGCAGGGACTTCAGCACGCCGTAGGTGGGCGGCAGGAACGGGGGGTTCAGCGGGAGCGGCCGCGACATTGTCGGTGGGGGCTGCCCGCGGCGGCGGGGAGGGGGCCCGAGGGGGCAGCTGCGCGGCGAGCGGTTCCTTCCCCCTTGCTGCGGCCGCTGTCGCGGCGCGGGTGAGCCGGACGCGGGGCCGGGCCGAGCGCCGGTGGCGAGGGGCGCTGGGGCCGCGGGTCAGGGCGCGGACCGGGCGCGGGTCAGGCCCTCCGCCGCGCAGCTGCTCCGCCGCCGCTCCCGCCGCCCGCTCTGCGCCGCTCTGCGCCCGCCCGCCCCGCGCCCACGTGCAGCCGCCGCCGCCGCTGACGTCACGCCCGATAACGGCCCCGCCATTGGCGCGCCGGCCACGCCCCTCCCCCGTACCGGCCCCGCCTCCCCGTGCGCCCCGCCCAGGCACGCGTGCGGCCGGTACCGGAGGTTGGGGGGGGAACCCCGGGACACCCGCCCCAGACCCCCCCGCGGGGCCGCAGCGCCTCCCCGGTAACCGGGAGGAATGCGTTAATGAGATGTTAATGAGCCTGAACGTTTGACCCCGCTCGGGGCATCCGAGGGCGGCGGCTCCCCCGGGGCAGCGGGACCCGGCGCTGCCGCGGTGCGAGGGCTCAGGCTGCGGGGCCCGGCGGGCAGGGGGTCCCATCCGTGTCTGAGGGAACGGCCGTGGGGTCCGCGAGCGTTTCCCACCGAGCTCTCCCCGCCACTGTGCCGGGTGTCACCGCGGGTGACAGCTCTCACCACATCACAGAACCCTTCGGGCTGGAGGGGATCTCTGGAGATGACCCAGTCCAACTGCCCTGCCCTGGCAGCGTCACCCAGAGCAGGTGGCACAGGAACGTGTCCAGGTGGGTTTGGAACATCTCCAGAGAGGGAGACTCCACAGCCTCCCGGGGCAGCTGTTCCAGAGCTCTGCCACCCTCCATGGAAAGATGATTTTCCTCATGTTGAGGTGGAACTGTTGTGGTTTAGTTTATGGCCGTTTTTCCTAGTCCTGCCACTGGGCACCACCAAGAAGAGTCTGGACCCATCCTGCTGGGTCCCACCTTGAAGATATTTATATGCATTGATGAGATCCCCTCTCAGTCTTCTCCAGACCAAACAGGCCCAGCTCCCTTCAGACTCTTCTTGTAAGAGATGCTCCAGACCCCAGATCATCTTTGTGGCCTCTGTGGGACCCTCTCCAGCAAGTCCTTGTCTCTCTTGTCCTGAGCAGCCCAGGATAAGACACAGGGTTGAGTAGAGAGAGAGGTCACACTCTTCCCAGTTTGTCCCAGGATCCCACTGTCCTCCTGGCCCCCAGGGCACACTGCCAGCTCATGGTCAACTTGTCATCCACCAAGACTCCCAGGGCCTGTTTTTGCTCAAATGGGACTTTCCTCCCCACTCACTGTCATCCTCGCTCAAGCACGGTTGATTTCCCATCTGCTCTGGCCTTCAGCCTATGCAGGCTGTGCAAGAACTGCATTCATCCCAGAGTAACTTCACCCTTCACGTGCCTGTGGACATCGTATCTCCCTCCTTCCCATTTAGGTTCTCTTTTGGATCACACTTAGCAAAGCTTTACCATCTGGGTTTATTCATTTATTATTAAACATCAACAAATACAAATATTCATAAATATTCACTAGAAGCAAATAAAGATAAGTTATGTGCATAAACTGCCCAGTATTTAGAAAGAAAAGCTGCCTGAGGAACAGTTATGTTTTCCCCTTGTGTATCTACTGTATCTGTTATGGAACAGGACTCAGGAACGGCTGGAGCTGTGTCAGGGAGGGTTAGGTTTGGATATTAGGAAAAGGATCTTTCCCCAGAGGGTGCTGGCACTGCCCAGGCTCCCCAGGGAATGGGCACAGCCCCGAGGCTGCCAGAGCTCCTGGAGGTTTGGACAGCGCTGCCAGGGATGACAGGGTGGGACTGTTGGGGTGTCTGTGCTGGGCCAGGGCTTGGACTGCCTGATCCTTGTCAGTCCCTTCCAACTCAGGATATTCTATAATTCTATTATCTGTTATTAGGTGCACTGACCAGTGCCTTGTTAAATGAACTGCCTAAAACAAGCAAGCAATGAAAAGTCCAAAGTACATTCAAATCAATAAAACTGCACTGGCACAACCAAAAACACAAAGACTGGGGATTGTGACCATCAGGCCCTACAGAAAGAGAGACAAGTGAGAGGAACAAACTCAGGGCATGGCTGAGCAGGGCTTGAGATGCCACAGATGCCACATGGTTCACAACTGGAGCAGGGGTGTGATAGCAGCAGCACAGGAGTTTTTAAGAGGCACCTAACCAAGGAAAAAAGCCGTGGATTATTAAATGACTGTACACGTACCAATGTTGCCTCAGACGGCCAAATTGCTGGTTAGTGGAAACCTTTAATTACAGAGGTACAGATGAGTGACACAAAGATTAGGGTGATTGCCAATCCTTATGTAGATGTGGTACAGAACGTTTCTTCTATGCTGCCTAAAGAAAAATAGATACATTTAGGAGATATGATAAGCAGCAAAGATGAGTAAATATAACAGAAGATGTAAAAGTAATGGGGATACTGGGAAACACCAATAACAAGATTAGTTTCGGGTGAAAGCTCAACTTGAGCACAACTACTTGTGTTTTTATGATTATTGACCCAACTCAACAGAAAGAAACAGCATTTTCAACACCACAGGACAGGAAACCTGCACTGCTCCACTGCTTGACACTGAATGGGGTAAATTATGGGCACATCAGTGCAAGCGTGGAACAAAAGGAAGCCTCTCTCAGCACTGTGTGTAGTTCCAGACTCTGGATGAGAAAGCTGAAATAACTCTTCCTGATTTACAGACCAGCCAGCAAAGCTGAGCAGAGTACCGGAGCAGAGTGCTGGAGCTGTCACTTTCAGTCTCACACAACAGGAACAGTAATTTAACTCCAGCTGTGCTACACAGGCAGATTTCATCCCAAATAGCCTGAATTCCAGGCTGTTGTCTGTCTAAATTCCAACTGTTGTCTGTATATGCAAATTATTGATTTTTACTTGCTACCCTTTTCCAGAGGTGGCCCCTAATTCCTTCGTGCTGTTTTGACCATGGCTGACCCCACATGGTGCATGCCAGGTAAAGCCAATAAAGACAAAACAGAGCTAACTATACGCTATCTGAATTTCTCCATTTCCCAATTGCAATAATTTTTTGGTATGTGTTCTTAGCTTAGCATTCACCCATAAAATCTCTATTTTATGGCTTAGGAAAGACTATGCAGCTGCTTAGTTTTTGTATTGAAAATATCTTGATGAGTGCCTTATTAAAAAAAAATTACCTCAACTCGTATTTATATTTCTGCTCATGATTGTTCCCATCACTGGCATCAGTTATATGGCCTAAAAATCTGATTCTTTTCAAACCAACTATCCAGTGGTTAATATACCGTAAGATTTATTATTGTGATCATTTTCTTTAGCAAAGACAATCTGCAAGGCCATTTTAAAGTTGAAAAATCTTTCTACTTTTCAGGGGTCCTTCTACCAAGGTGCACTAAGGACATGCTGATCAGCGCCCTGGACAATCCCACCTGCACCCACGGACACCGATGGCCGCTGCGGGGCGGGGCCGGGGATGGAGATGCTCGGCCGGAGCTCCACGGGACGGGGCCGGTTGGGACCGCAGCGGGTCCCGAGCACCACGGGGCGGCCAGCGGGCACCCTGACAGCTGCAGAGTGCTGGCCGCGGTGCCGGAGGCTGGGCGGAGGAGGCGCGCGTGGCTCCGTGAGGGGACGACACGGAGGGTGGACAGCGACAAGGACAAGGCCACGACCCCGCTCCCCTCAGGGCGGCCCCGGGCCCCGCCCGCCGGTCACGCGGCGCGGGGGCAGCGCGCGCGGGGCCGTCACGTGAGCGCGCGCGCGCGGGCCGTGACCTACTTTGGGCCAATGGCGGGGCCGGCGGGCGGGCGCGCGCACGGCCCCTCAGCCCCCTCAGCGGCCCCCGCCATGGCCAAACGGGGGTGTCCCGGTGGGAAAATGGGGTGTCCTGCTGGCAAGGGTCCTGCCGAGGGATGCGATCAGGCCGCGGAGGGCGTGCCTGGGGTGTCCTGCCGGAGGAACGCGCTGTCCGGGCTGGAGGGTTGCCGTGCCGCGGGTTGTTGCCCTCCCGTGCGATGTGTTCGTGCCGCCGAAGCGAGCGGCGGCTCCGGCACCGATCCCATCATCGCCCCCGTGTCCCCCTCACCTCCCGGCCGCCGCTGTGCCCGGCGCCGGGGCACCCTGCGGGATGTGCCCTCGCTGCGGCGGGAGCTGCCCCGGCCCCTCGGGAGCTCCGCTGCCGCTGGAGCCGGAGCCGCGCACAGCGCTGCGGGTCGGAGCTGGCCCGGCTCCTGTGCCGCCTTTGGCTGACCCTCGGCCTGGCCTGCACTCCTCCTGCCCATAGGTCTGGGTCTGTTCGTGCCCCTTCGCTTAAAACTCAGTAACTATCCCCGCTCTGCACCAAGTTATTTTAAACGCGTTTTACAAAGCAGGGACTGCAGGTTTTTTAGGTAAAAATCTCCAGCACGGTTCATGAGATTCATTCTCTCCACTGCTTTGAAGCAGTTCCCATTCTCCTACACATTGCCTTGGCATAGCCTGTAATGGAAATTGGGAATTCTGTTCTGAAATATCTCCTGGAAACATGACTGCGGAGTTTTTTCCTCGTACAGAAAGCTGGAGTGAAAGTGTTTTTTTTAGGGATCCAACTGACCAGTATGTTCCAAGAGACCTACTTGTATTTTCTCCATAAATATGGATAAAAGTGGGGCAGGAAGACAGTGCACTAATCATGGCTCAGCAGAAATATGGTTACTGATAGATGGGGAGGCACCTACTCCTGTGCTGGGAGACAGGGATTGTACAGTCAGCTTGTGATCTAGAACTCTGTGTGTATTTAAATAAAGACTGAATAAAGACTGGTCTGAAGAATCCAGGCTTTTCTCTTTCTGTCTCAGGGCCAGTACTGTATGTGCAGTGTGAGAGATCTCTCAAACCTGAGCAAAGCTTCCAGTCAGATATCTGTATGGTCACAGCTGAGCTACTGCTGTCACTTCATTCCTCTGTTAAATATGTTCTGTGTGGAGAAAAGAGTTGCAGAAGTGGGCAGGCAGAGAACAAGGTGCAAGATGGAGAGGATAAATAATGCAGAAGAATTGTTTGGGTCAAGGCACAGGACAGACTGGAAAAGCAAATGGTTTGCAGTACCTTAAATACCCACTGGTTCATCCCTGAGTGGGTCTCCACCTCAGCCCATTGGGAGCCAAAACAATGGATTGAGTGAGATACATGAAAAACCCAACAAACAAACAAACAAACAAACAAAACCCCCCAAACCACAAAAAGACTAAACAGGGGAGAATTGGAAGAGGCTTGTGATTCAGCCTTTGTTTTAGCTCGGATTTGTCCCAGAGCAGAGCGAGTTCCTGGGCTGGCCTCCCAGTGCATTTCCAGCTGTGTGACGCAGAACACAGAGGGCTGTGAAAAGCCACATGAGAACGCTCACATACCCACACCCAGCTGAGCTGAAAAGCAGCAGCTTTTGAAGAGAAGGTCGAGAGACAGCGAGGAGCAGTGCCTGCCCTCCACCTCCCTCCCTTCCACAGAGGTTCTGGCCAGAGCCTCACTTGGCTCTCCAAGCGAAAGCCGCTACCCACAGCACTGATTGCTGAAAAATGGATGTTTATTGTCCCCGTGAGGTGCAGCTGAGTGAGCTGCTGGGGCTCCTCACAAGATGAAAAATGCCTGTTGAATGAACCATGAGCTGCCCCCACCTTTTTTTTTTTTTTTCATTATTTTTAATTTTTTTTTTCAAGTTTAATTGAATGTGGGAGAGACAGGTTTGGAACTGCTTTTGGGTGATGGCAGAGGAACTTCTCTTAAGTAATCTGGGGTGGTTCCAAAAGGCATTCCAGTTCTCAGAAAAAGAGGTATTACTAGTCATTGCTTATATGCTGTGAGTTGAAAGATTAATAATTTTCTCTGCCAAAGTTTACAGGCAGCCTTTACCATGGCAGGGTAGATCAAATACATGTTCTTGCCTGGGCAGCTGACCTGGTTTGAACTCAGTAAGTGTGGCTCTCAGTGATGACTACAGTTTTGGAACAAATACTCCACTCTGCTTTTTAAAGCAACCTTCCCCCTGTAAAGCATTAACCAGACTCTCAGGGCCATTCCAGGCACCTCGTGCCTTTGGTGCCTTGGCAAATTTTTTAGACCCAGTAGGTGTAAGCAGCCAGATGACAGAACTGAACTGAGATGAGAGATAAAGGAGTACTGGGCTGTTTTGCAGTCAGACCTTCCCCTGATTAAGGACAACTCCCAGATGGTGCCAATGGGAAAAACAACTTGATCCTTCCGTTTATTCCTCTGCACTCCATTCCTCTTCCTTTTTCACTCTTGGCTTGCGTGCTGCAAAAAGACAGTTTAGAAATAGCTGTTCTTACATGCTCAGGCTGTTTGATTTTGGAATTTGGCATTGGTTTTACTGGAGACAGAAGAGCACCCACGAGCACAGAATAAAAAGCCCATCCCCAGGCAGAGCTGCAGCAGAAGGGAGGAGTGAAAGGTGCAGGAGCTGAGCATCATCCCCTCCTTAATCAGAGTTTCTGTTGAAGTCAATGACCCAGATTTCTCTGACTTCAAATGGCTGCTTTCAGAGAGCTTGCCGGAGGCACAGTGCTGGGGAAGGTCAGGCAGAATTTCGCCTGAAGAATTCCACATGCATAGGCTTATCAGCTCGGGATCTGTACAGCTTGATACTGCAAACCCCTGCTCTCCAACGAGCTCTCTCAAAGTCACCGAAGTGATTGCTGCCTGGCTTCAGGCTTGCTAGGCTGCCCTAAGCTTGGGATTTCTTTCTGTGATTAGTTCTGTGACATCCACTTTGCTCCCAGGTTTTGCTCTCGAAAAAACAAAATGCAGAGAGCACAGACCAGTTCTTAATTGTATGGGTTTAAATTATTAAAAGCCAGAAATGTGATAAACCTTTCTTATCTTTTGCAGGAAAGCCTGACCTGTGCAAGACTGGGAAATTTCCTACAGACAAAAATCAGGCTTCTAAACATAAAAGCATTAAAGTCATGCTATGTCTTTTTATGAAAGAATTATTGTAACAGCAGTAAGTAGTGCAGAAATGCACATTATTAACTGTATGCAGTTTGTCCTGCAGGTTTAGATTAATTAAATCTTGGTGATGAGACTGAGAGTGTTCTTTTCCTCCTCTTTTTTAACATGCTCCCCCTCTCAGTTCCATGCAGTGCCTGAGCAGATTGCTGACACTGCTGCCAGCCCACAGTGCCCTTCCTGGGTACCCCAAGTACCCCCAGCCAGGGCATTCTGCTAAATTGCCACCTCTCTTATGGCCCATTTTATTCTATTTAAATCTCTCATCAGGAATTTCAGCTGGCAACTAGTTGCCATATCATATCAGAATATGTTAAATACCAGCCTACCAGGCTTCCCAGGTTTTTGGAAACCTGATTATGCAAATATCAATGCAACACAGAGACTGAACACTGTCTTAAAAAGCAAATGCACTGTGGATTCTATGTGTGTTTATCTCCCTCCTTTATTTGATACAGAAAGTCTGATTAGACCTCTAAAGATTAGGGTTTAAAAGGGCTTGGAAAAATAGAGTATTAGTAAGTTGGGATTTTAAAAAATGTGTATTCAAACCCAGAATCAGTTTTACTGATAAAGAGCATCCCAGAGCTGGGTTTCAGTGGCATGGCTGGGTGTTTATCAGAAGGAAAAGGTGATATTTTCCCATAATCATATGTTGGCTTTGTCTTAGAGTGTCCGGGGTGACACAGGACAGAGCAGCTGCACACTGGGGACTGTGGGACAGGGAACTGCTCCGAGGGACAGGGACAGGGACAGAGACAGGGACAGATCAGAGCCCTCCTGCCCCTCCTGTGCTGGAGTCAGAGCTCTGCAGGGTCCTGGTGCTCCTCTGCTGGCCCAGGCTCATTGCTCGTGTCTCCTGCGAGGGCTGATGCACACAGAGACAGCAAACACTCCAACAGACTCCTCGTGTTTGCCATTTCCAGCAGCCCTCAGCTTTGTAAAGTTTTTCTGCATTAAAGTGAAATGTTGAAGTTAATTGAGATGAATACAATGATAGCTGGCAGCTGTATCATAACAACCCCTCAACATACACAGACACAAGAAAGCAGAGCAACCCTGCTATTGTTTGTTGCTTTATTCTGCCTTTGACTTTTTTTTTTAATGCCATGATTTCTTTTAAAATTATCTGCACTGATCTGCAGCATGTGGGTGCATAATTGACTGTATTTGGACTAAAGATATTCTTGTCTGTATGTTTTCCTGGCCAGGCATTGAGACTACAAGCTGTATGGAAAGTATCAGGCAGAAAGTTATGCAGAAAACATCAGGCAGGACTGGTTTAATATTAAACCACCTTTGTAATATTTTTATTCCCATTAATTTTTAAAGCCTTTAAAAAAACTCCATTATTTAATTGGCTTGCAGAGTAAGTTGGTTTTGAGGGCTTAAAACTGGCATTTTCATAACAAGTTTCTTAGGTTTGGGGTTTTTTGTTTGTTTATTTTTTAACTGCCAAAGGGCATAAACATATAATTTTCTATAGTCACCTGACAGCATCCACATAGGGCAATAAAGATGTCCTCCTCCTGTATTTTCCCTTAAATGACTTTGACCTGGAGAATACATTATGTTGATTGGCATGAGAAAGAAGGCTGTGATCTTATTTTTACTGTTTGTTATAGTGGCTTCAAACTTATCAAAGAAAGAAATAGAGGCTTTTTAGATGGCTCCTTGCCAACAGCACTAATCAGAATTTTAATGAGATTTTTTGAGGCCTAAATTAGGTCTAATTAACAATATATAAAGCTAATGTATAATGCCATAGAAGGATGTAGCCTACTGTTTATAGAATGGGTTCCAATATCTTCCCAAATAGAAATGTTGAACAAAATGCACATTTTTATGCAGGTTTACATATCTGCAGCTCCCTGGTACTTCTACTGTTATGCCTTATTAACAAATTGCCTTTGGAAAATGTGGCCCTCAACTTCATAACACCTTTGGCATCCCTGCAGGGGAATAATGCAGGTTCTCATGGCTGAGCCTGTGAGGTTGCACTGCCACAGCCCCCTGGCTCCTGCAGTGCTCCCTTTGCCATCCTCCTGTCTCCCTGAGGCCCACATGTTCCCATTGTTTGTGGGAGACAACTGGCCTGGGACTCCCATTTCCCAAGCAGCACTAAAGGCAGGTTTATATTTAGTCCACATACACTGTTTTTCTCCAAGCATTTAAAACAGAAAATGATTAACAACTCCAAAACCTTCATCCTCAAAGCACAGCCTTGTTTCTGCCCCCAAAGGGTATTTTGTGCAAGGAGGGATGAACCAAAAGGATTTTTCTCTATGCAGGAGTTTGTAGTTATTTATGGTACCACAATTCAGGTTTATCTTTGTCTGGCTGAGCTGTTACATATAAACTATTAAAAAAAAAATTGAATCCCAGTTGTTCATATGAAGCTTAATGCAATTAAACACCTCAAAATACGGAATTGCTGCTTCTGCCTAAGTAAACATTTTTATTCACATACTCAGACCATTAACTGGGAACCCTCTTGCAAAGCCTCTTTCCAAATTTCATGTTTAGTAAACAAATCTAATTTCTTCATGCCAGATAAATCAATACCTCTTCTGATTCATTGAGCTCATGAAAGATGACCAGCAGCTCTAACAATGGGGGCAAAGGGCCCACTGAAATAGGCCAGAACAGAATGAAAATAAACCCCAGAATAAACTCTGCCCCTCTCACAAACTCAGGCTCACCAGTTCTGTGCTGTTGGAATGAAGTGTTCAAACACCTGAGTGGGCCTTTAAATCCTGCTCCAGAACAGGTTAATCTGCAAAGTTGTAACCAGAGCTTACACTAATTAATAGAATCTGCAGTTAATGAGGCAGTCTGTCAACTGACCATAAACGTTGAACCAACATCAGACACTCTCCATGGAAGCTTAAATAGCCATTTCAGATGTGTATTTCTTGAAGTGTTTAAATAAATATATTCACATTAAGTTTAAGGAAAGAGCCAAACCACAGGGCAGAGGGAGCCAGAATCATTTTGCATCTGTTACAACACTCAGAATAATGTTTGGGTTGATTTATAGGGGAAATATTTGTTTTTGAGCTGGAATTTTGGTAACTCAGAACAGATGTTCACAGTGTTGAAACACTGTCTGCCCATGCAGCTCTGTTAAATCAAGTGCTGTTACACATTTTAACTAATGTAGGAAAAAATTAATATACTGTGAAATTGCTAATCTTGTAAAAGGTAAATACTAATGGGATTCCAATTTGATTATCTTTCCATTTTATCGGAATCTCAAGCTATACAGTAACACCTGCGAAAAATTATCAGAGCAGTGAGATTTCATCTGCTTTGTGACCCTGAGTGGAGAGGAAGTGCTTGTCTATCACTTGTTTTTTCAAATAGTTTTTCAAAGTGTTGAACCAAATCAGTTTTCTGACTTTCTTCCCACCTTCGCCGAGCCAGGGGATATTTAAACAATGTGGAGAGAAGAAGGTTCTTGTAATGAGAGAGTTATCTGTGCCTCCTAGAAATCATTAGGAATTCAGTATAATAAATTTTACAAGTCCTATTTCTATCTCTTGAAGAGCTGTGAGTGCAGAGCACTGTGAGCACAGCTCTTTCCTGGGATTCATTCAGTGCTGTCCATCAGCGGGACGGAGGCTCCAGCCCCGCTCCCCGGGCCGGGGGAGCAGCCAGCTCTGAGCCCCACGGGGGCCTTGCATTGGCCCAGGGGCACTGAGCAAATGGCACCTCTCTCCCTTTGGAGAGGCTGCCTTTTGGCTTTTTTCCCCTTTTTCATAGGCAGGCAAGTTGCAGTCTCCTCTCCAAGTGCAAACATCCCAAACTATTTGCTGATGTGAATTCCAGGCTGCCGGCAGAGCTCTGCCTGATGACTTTCCGAGGGCTGCGATTCCTTCTAGGAACTTCCAGATATTCTAGTGCCTTGTTCTTGCTCCCCAGCAGAGGTGAGGTGAGCTGGGGTGCAGCTGTTCAATGGCTGTCCCATTTCCAGCCACCTTTTCCTCCTGTGCCACCGCTCTGTTCGTGGTGACCGATGGCACTGCTCGTGCCAGGGCCTTGCTCCTGAGTGAAGCAGACATTTGGAATTACTGCAAGCTGAGCTCTTGCATTTGGAATTACTGCAAGCTGAGCTCTTGCAGTTGTTCCCAGCCACGTTCCCTCCCTGCTTGGGTGCCCTCATGGCATGGATGATCCCTTGCTCAGCCCAGGATGTGCTGCACACGGGGTGTGCTGTCCCTGGATGCCACCAGCTGGGACCAGAGCAGGGGGCCCGTGGGGTCTCTCCTGTTCCACCCTGGATCCATCCTGAGGGATGCACTGCGAACGCTGCGACAAGTGGAGTCTCAGGCTTGTTGTGCAAAGGCAGTAGAAATGCAGATTTTACTCGAGTGTGCTCTTTGCAGGCAAGTTTGTATTTATAGTGGTGCCATGAGTCACCTCCTCAGCTGCCATGGATACAGTCCCATCCCTGGCTCCATTCAGCACCATCAGCCCCACAATACTCTGCATTTGTGCTTGTACAACTCGGGGATTGTTTTTCTCCTTGGGGAGCTCCTTCCTCCTTGTCCTGGAGCCATCGGGCAGGGCAATGCCTCCATGGCCAAGAAGCTTCCATGCAACAAAAACAAAAACGTCAGCTGCTGCAGACCTTCAGACAAGATTTTTGGAACATTTCTCTGATGCTTTGCTTGGACCTTCAGCATCATTATTTTATCTTGGTCATTGTCTAACTGATTTGTCAATTATTCTGTTGTGTAAATTCTTTCCTGGAAAACCTGTCTGTCCTGCAAGAAGCTCATATTGGTTTTTTTAATTTTTATTTTCTTGAGCTGGAGATAAAAACGTTAGAAATATGTTTTTTAACTACTGTGTTTGAAGAATAAAATTTTCTTATGATTTAAACCTTTACATTTGATCTGGAGCCTTCACTTATTGAGACAGTTCAGTGCAGGGGTGGAAGCACCAGGCTGGTGACCTCAGCTCTCCTTGCCACCACTTGCTGCATGACCTTGGAAAAGTCACTGAGTTTTAATCAGTGTTGTCTCTCTTTGTCCCTGTTGCCTGTAGCATCAGGTAGATGCTGTAGGATCAGGTAGATCTTAAGAGGGTAACACCTGTATGCCAGGCGAGTTTCTGCCAGAGTTAACTGTGTCATCTCTTAGATACATAAGGTAACAAGGTCTGTTATGACACTGACAGCTTGCAAACATTTGTACACAGCAGCCAGGTACTTGTTTCCAGTAAGAAGTCTTACAGAAATACATTAGATTTCAGTGAACCTCACAGTAACATCCTTTTTGGATGAAGGTTCTCCATCTCTCAAGCTGCTCAGAGGCTGCTGGGCAGTGTCTGCTCAGTAACAGCGTCAGCATCGACCTCAGTTACTGCAGATTTCTGCACAAACCCTCTGACAATTGCTCTTCGTAGAAAAACCAAACTGCTTAGATCCCAGCTGGACTTGGGGGGTTTGATCCTGACAGGTGCTGGTGGTTGTTGAGAGCTGAGCCATCCTCAGCCCCTGGGAGCAGGTGGGAATGTGGCTGGTGGGGACCCAGCCTGAGACAGGGACACTGTGAGATGCTGTCCTGCAAGAAAACACCTGGATTGCTCACTGTTGTGAATAGCTGAGACTGATTTACTTAAGAGTTGCACTGAGGTCCTTTGGAAGTCACTCAAAGGCTTTGTTATGCTAAGATTAGTTGCTCTTGAGTAATCTCTACGAGAACAATTCACTCTCACTGTTCAAACTTCTAAGCTGCTACAGCTCCCTGCCACAGCGACTGGCTTTGAAATTCGAAGAAATCTGTGGAAATGTCATATTTCTGGCATAAGGGTCAGAAAAGGGTCTATGGTGGTCCATACAACTGGCTTTTCTGAAAAGGGAACACTGGCTTTATTATAAACATAGGATTTGCTGTTGTCTGAGTGTGCTTGCAAATTTGAATAAAAAATAAAACATGCATGAGTTCATGGGAGAGGATCCTGTAACTCTAACACACTGCCGTGGCAGACATAAAATGCTGTGGTTTTTACTTTGTTTGGAGAACAAACTTGTCAGCAGAGACCCCTTTGTGATACAGCAGCAGCACCACCAGCACTGATGGCAGTTTGAAATAAACTGAAAAACCCCATTAGGCTTTCCAGTTTTATAATAGTTAAGAGGAAATGTGATTTTTAAAAAAATTATTTTTAACACTTCCCCTCAAAATTACAAAAATCAGTCTGATTTTTATTTCAGGTTGCAGGTTCTCCGGGCAGAGGACTTTGCCCACAAGAGCTGAGCACCCCGCCAGCCTCTGCCCGCTCACGGAGTGCGGCTGTGCCAGAGCACGGCAGGAGCTACTCTCAGCTCAGAGTCCTCCCTAATGCCACTTTCCTTTCATTCAGGCATGGGTTTCTTTTTTCTGTTCCACTAGCTGCTATTCCCTTTTACAAAGACAGATCCCAGCTGGGTTTTCTGCAGCAGAACTTGCTCTGCCCGAGCCCTGTGTGCCAGCAGCCCCCTGGTTTTTAGGTGCTGTTTTACAGCTGTTCAAGCGGCTGCTGTAAAGACCAGAGGGACACCGGGCTAATCCATCAAAATATTGGTTTTTCCAAGAGCAGTAAAATCTCACTCCAGCTCTGGATCTCACCAAAACAGAAGAGGGTTCCTGACTTTTTGTGCCTCGGTGTCTGGGTGATAATGCTTGCCTGCCGTGAGAGCTGCAGAGCAATGACGGCGTTCCCAACCTTGCTGGGAGCACAGTGAGGCTTCCCTGGAAATGGGGTTTAATTTCAAGCGGAGGCTCCGGGGAGAAGTCTGCCACAGCCTTTTCATGCTGCCTGCACCCTGACTCATGGCATCCCATGGGCAGAGAGGGAGGGGATGAAAAGCAGCCGGGTCCGTGTTCTGCAGAGCCGAGCATCTTCCCGGGCAGTGCCTGCGAGTGCTCCTCTCTCTCGGGGCTGCCCAGGCTTTGAGCAGCTTTTCAGCAGCAGTTTCAGGTGTTCTGGTGTCTCCCTGAAGTGAAGCAGAGCAGCCCACGGCACCCACGTGCTCAAGCAGCTCCCACTGATTTTAGGTCACATTAGCAGCAAATCTGGGGATTTGCTCTGCTCCCTCTGCTGCCGGCATCAGCCGTGTCTGATCTGCCTTCAAGGGAGGCTGGAATCTCTTTGAATCCCACTGGTACCTACAATTTAAACACGTACTCCACCTCCCAGATTTGTGTGAACGGCACAGGGCTATCATGTGCAACAGTCTTAAAAATCCTGGCAGGCTAACTTTGAAGAAAATCTCTGGTTAAGCAGTAGTTCCTGCTAGCAATTACCAGGCTTTTATCTGTAGCTGTCAGTGCACTGTAAAAAGTGGCTGTTACTCCCATTTTATAGAAGCAGCAGATGTTCTAGGGACATCTGAATAGATTTAATGCAGAAATTGCATGCCTAAAAGGTGTTCTAGAAAATCCCATCATTATCACATGACTGATTTTATTCAGTGCACTCAGGAATTCAGATCTGCTGGCTCTGCTTTGCTTCTCTTATTTGTTTTAAAGCAATAGTTCTGAAGTTTTCATTTTGTTCCCCTGCTTAGGCAGAGAAGCTGGAATAAGACTTTTTTTTTTTCTTCTTTTTTTTTTTTTTTTTTTCTTTTTTTGAGGCAAACTTTCAGGTATAGATTTATTCAAAACTTCTCGAGGTTTAATTTGGCTTTGTGATCAAGAGGCACAGAAGTCACATTTGTGAAATCCAATTAGGCTCCAGTGCTGGCAGAGACACATGACATGAAGCACGTACATCCATCCCAGTCCCTGTGCCTCCCTCAGCCTCCACGGCAGAGCTGTGCTGCTGATCTCAGGTATTTGGGATTACTGCAAACTCAATTTACCCACTTGGGAGCTGGCAGAGCTGCAGTCCCTGCCTTGGAAACGTGGCAGTGACAGGGAGAGCTGAGCACTGCTCTGCTCCAGGGGAGGATCCCAGTCAGAACTGGGCAGGGCAGGGCAGGAGATGGATGGATGGATGGATGGATGGATGGATGGATGGATGGATGGATGGATGGATGGATGGATGGATGGATGGATGATGGATGGATGATGGATGATGGATGGATGGATGGATGGGTGGATGGATGGATGATGGATGGATGGATGGATGGATGGATGGATGGGTGGATGGATGGATGGGTGGATGGATGGATGGGTGGATGGATGGGTGGATCCAAGAACCATTTCTGGGTGCAGGGGGCACAGAAGGGGGAGGCTGAGCCGTGGCCTTGGCTTTGGCCAGGAATTGCAGCCTGCTCTGCACCTCTCTGCTCCTTCACCTCCCTGCCTGCAGCTGCAGCTTGTTGGTGCCTTTCAGAGCACACTGGATTTTGGATTGAGGGCTTTCCATACAATGAGCTGAAAGTTGTCAGAGCAAGGAAGAGCCCCCCAGTAACAGTCCCTGGGATCCAGCTCCCGAGCCCAGGGAGGTGCTGGTGCCCCTGGCAGGGTGCCCCTGTCCTCACTCCAGCCCCAGAGCCCTTGGCTTGCCTTTCCCTTCTGGCTACAGCAAAGAAACAGAACTCAGTCCTTTCCTCACCTGGAGAGCTGTAATTTCCCTCAGCCACATCAGAAGCTGAATTGCTAATTCCCCCCATGCTCTGGGCAAGTGTCCCTGGCCCACAACAGCTCCCTGGCAGGAGCCACTGGTGCTGTTCAAAACTTCAGTCATGATGGCTATTGAATTTTTGTATAAATGAGAACCTGCATTTTTATTAATGTGGAGAAATTACCAAGGCCTTTCCCTCCAGTTTGCTGTAAGTGGGTTTATAAAACATCGGGACAAGCAACAGTAACAAACCTGGTCTGAAACAGACTTCAGGGTTTTGTACCAAACAACCTCTGAGCACAGCAGTAAAACACTTTTCTGTATCCTCAGCCAGCCACAGGAGTTTTCCTGTTAGTGAACATTTACTATTGATTTCATTTTTGGCTTTTGTATAATTTTCTGCAGGGCTCTAAGTGGTTATTGGAAACAGCAGAGCCTGCAGGACTGTGCTGCTTCAGCACCTGCAGCCAGAATGGGTTAAGCACATCCATGGTGGGTTTAGACTCAAGGGACTGGACTGCATTCCCAAAGCTGAGCAGAGAAAGGAGGAGATTAATTACATTTACACATTTTCAGTTAATCCCAAAATGATGCTTTTTGGTTGCATCTTTCAATTAGCCAAGTAACAATAGAGCCATACTTCAGCAGTTAGGGCCCATTTCCTTATCCTCTGTATCTTTATTATTTACAACAGTTCTGCATTTATTGAAGGAGTCTGAGAGTGCCAGGCAGGTTCTCAGGGGCCTCTCTGCTCCTGCTCATGCCATGCCATCAGTGCTGAGCAGTGCTCTCTAGCTTGGAACATGTAACCCCCACAATGACTAACTGCAGTCCCTAACGATGGGTCCCCAGGGGCTCAGTCTGGAGATGAAAATGTGCAGCTCAGCCAGGGCCTGAGATCTCCCTGTCCCTGGAGAGCCCCTGCTCCTGCTGCTCCCAGAACACTGGGCTTGGGAAGGAGCAGGGATGCATTACCAGCCTGTGGAGTGAAAATGAAAACATCAGCAGGAACCCCAATGCTCTGCTTTCCTAGGAGCCTTTCTCTTTCCCATATAAGTGCTATTACTGTTTTATTTCTATTTCAGGCAAGAAACATAATTTTATTTCTTTTTCCATTTCAATCCATTTTAATGAGTTCTCTTCACGTACAAGAGCAAGGATAGTTCTTGATGATAATAATAATTGGACTACAGGGAAATAATGCCTGTGGGTAGCTGACAGGCAGGGTACTTGAGAGGAGATGAAGACATTTCTGATCAGAATGTAGCTTTTGGGGGTCAGGGTGAAGTAGAGACTTATCTGAAACAGCAGCAAAAGTACTGATTTTTCATAGTTTGCTTTTAGCCAAGAAGCCTAACAATGAAACCAAAATTCCCCATAGTGTACTGTCTGGAGAAATTGGATTCTTCCTCATCAGGATGAGGGATCATTTCAGCAACCTTCCTCACTGGAGTCCTCAGTGAATAATAAGGATGGTGTAGCTGCAGTTCAGTGTCTCTGTAACACCATTCTTAAGGTGGAGGAAGAACACAGCTCATGTGTGCTTTGGAAAAGTGCTGGACTAAATTCTCTGGAGTCTCAAGCACTGCTGTAAACACCAAACACTGTCCTGGTGTGCTGAGAATTCCTGAGCTGCAAGATACAGCAAGGAAATATCCCTGGACAGCAGTTAACCCTGCACACACCTAACCTCAGCTAATCCTGGAAGTTGTAAATAGAGATCCTGATAATGGACATCAGATCAAACATGGCCTTGTGGCTTCAGGGCCCAGAATTTGCAGGAGACAAACCAACCTCCCAAAACATACCTGGGAGCAGGAGGGATAAAGATTTTTTTTTTTATCCACTCTCTTTAAATTATAGTTTTAAATAGTTTGGGTTTGATTGATACTGTGCCACGAGAACAGAATCAGCATTGGCTATCAGATTTCAACTTCCCAGCTTCATATTGGGAAACATGAGGCTCTATTTGTAACAGATCTTTGGCCCATGCCATTTTTTTTTCAACTCAATTGATTTCATAATGAATAATACAAAACTCATTTCATCTTTGTGGGAAGAGAATTAAATACCATTATCTTGTAATAAAACAACTTATTTTAAATGAGTGTTATGAAAATATCAAACTACTAAATCCATGCCAACATCAGCCATTGTTTGTGGAAAAAATCTAGAATGAGCAACAAATAATCAAGTCACCAGAAAAATATGAGTAGAGTCTGGATGGTACAACCTGTGAGCTGGCTGGTATTTTTAGTGTTACATGAAAACAATCCCAAGGGAAAGGCAAAGCTGGTTACAGAGGACAAAGGTGAGGCTTTAGTCACTGGCATTTGATTTTTGGTACACTATCACTGCAAGCAGCCAGGGGAAGATTTACTAAGGTATTTAGGTACCTAAACATGCCTAGCAGCATTTATAGCAACATCTAAGTAGGTTAGGTGCTAATTCCCATTAACTCCACGAACATGTTTAAGCTGCTAAACATCTCTGCAAAGCTGGCCCCAGTGCCTGGGCTGCCAGGTGCCAGTCTGAGCTGGTGGCACTGGGCTCAGTCCCTGCAGCTGCTGCTCCTTGGAGTGACACAAGGACCAGGAGCACAGAACTGAAAAAAGGCTCCAGAGCCAACTGAAATTATTGCTGCTCACTTCATATGGAGCCACGTGAAAGCCCCACTTGCAAAAAGGCCCCTGAGTTTTGGAGCTTGGTTTGGAGTCCTGTGTGTCTTGAGCTGAGGGTCAAGAATCCCACCAGTTCCCAGAAAATGAACCATTTCCCAAGGCAAGCCAGAGCAGCATTTCCTGAGCTCCTGGAGAGCCTTGTCAGTCCTGCACAGCCCAGCCTGGTCCACAGCCACAAATATTCTTCTTAAAGGATTTTCCTTTACTTACCTCAGTGGTATGAGGCACCTCCTGAGTGTCAGAAAAAGACCTAAATTAATGAACCAAACCATTCCTACAGCAGCCTGCTACAAATGAATTTCAACAGAGGAAGAATGTTATGTGGGACAGATTCATTCCAATATAAAGGTGTAGTTTTATTAATTTAAAGGCTATCACATGCACTTTAGTAACTTTTCCACTTATTTTTTAAAATTCAGGAATAAAAATGAAAATTTGCTGTTTACAGTGTTGCATATGTTGACAACTGCTCTTTACAAATTCTGTTCCAAGTTATGCTAGAACCATTTTCTCAATATGCACAGTTCAGCTTAAGCAAAATAATTTTCACAAAACTATTTCACAGAAAGGAAGAGATAAGGGGAGATCAAGAGAAATAACCTAGGAAACAAGTATGCCAGTGTACAAAAATAGACTGGAACGTTTGGAGATTGTAGGTAAGAAAATGTATTCTCAACCCTAGAGAATGTGAACTGGTGGATTATCTGAGGAGGGAAACGCTCACTGGAGCAGCTGAAGAGATGCAGAGATCTATTTCTACCATCTTTAATTTCTAGGCAAGTTTGTAAGAGAGAGAGAGAGAGAGGAGGCTGCAGGTTTGTGCCAGGCTGGGTGTGTGGGAGGGAAGGCAGATTGTCCCTGTGCACAGCAGCAGCTGCAGGGCTGGGAAGGGCAGCATGTGCAGAGCTGTGCCCTGCAGCTGATCCAACAGGACAGCCCTGAGCTGCTCTCCATGGAGCCACAGCCCCATCCCAGAATAGCTGCTCCCCTCTGGAGCACCAGCTGGCTGGCACAGCCAGGAGCAGAGGGAACCCAGGCTGCAAGAGGCAAGTGTGGCTCAAACCTGTCCTGAGCAGAGCTGGGGAGCTGCACTCTGTGTGCAGGCTGGGTATCACTGAAATATCAACAGAAAGTGCATCCAAAGCATCCAAATGACTACTACAGCCACAGCAAATACCACAAGAAATTCAGAACATCACATGTCTTCTGTAGGTCATGAGTCTGTGCCATTCTGAGAAAAGCAATTTAAATAAAAATGCTTCTGGAGTGTGCAAGCCTGAAACTGAAGCACTGCCCTGTCCCTGTGCCTGAGCTCTCTGGGAGCACAAAGGAGGCTGTGGAGCACACAGGAGCCACTGGAGCAAATATGGCTAAACCATTCATGTGTTATTGCTAGGAGAAGTTTTCTTAGAAATGTAACTTACTGTGGGTCTGCTGAGCAAGCTTTTTTTCCCTAATCCACACCACCTGTGTAGAATCACAGATAATTTGGGTCTGACCTAGTTAAAAGTACAAAACAAATTTTTCCTATTTGCTTATTCAATATACCCTGACATCTACTTCCTGCAAAGCCTGTAAAGGCCTCTTTTGTGAGCTTCAGGAAGAGCATTTGGGGATGTGCTCTCAGGCCAAGCACAGGAGATTACTGGGCTGCTATTCAGAAGCCTGACTTGGATTTCAAAAAAAAAGGTCAATTATTTTGGTTCAAAAGGATCAACCATTCCAGTGAGCCTGACCTGGCACTGCTCTGCACTGCTGAGGACAGAGAGCATGGTCCAGGCACCAGAACTGTGAGTGAGTCTGGGTTTGATCTTCATTCCTCAGAGGACCAGGATTCCTAACTCCAATGCCACACCTGCTGAAGACAGACCTCAAAAATGCAATTGCAGCCTGTGCCTTCCTCACACTGCCACAATCCCCTCCTCCCTCCTGGACTGAAGCAGAGATAGGAATTTCCTTTGGCATATCCATCAGTGCTTGTGCAGTTCAGGTGTGTCTCATTCAGCAGTAATGCCCACTATTGTATGCACAACACATGCATAAAGAGCCTCTAGAAAATGCAGCACAGAATCATGGATTTGACAAAGCTGACATCAGACACTGTGCTCTGAATAATGAGATTTAAAATATCCTGTGCTATTGAGGTACACAGAAACCTCATTTACTTGCACTAGTACCCCCCATCATTTTCTTTATCCTCTTTAAAACATGATTTTGTTCTACTTAAAAGACCAATTCTGTGGAGGTGACTGCTGTCTGCTGATCCTGGAGGTGGTTTCACAGGTTTCATTGTACTTGAAACTTCACAGCTTCCACTGAAGTATTTGATGTGTGTCTGTATCAGTTTAGCAGAGTACAAAAGTAGAATAATTTTCATATTGCCTCATATTGTCAGAGTATGATGTCCTCTACGAAAACTTCCTTTTCACTTGACAACTTATCAAAGACACATTTTTCTAAACCTCAACAACCAATCTTAGTAAGTATTTGTTTAAAAAGTCATAGTGGCTCCAATATTTGTAATAAATCACTACATTTCTAGTAGCAAAACTTATTTGCAGATTTCACACATAGAAATAAGAGTTTTCAGTTAAGTCATCTACATCATTCTCACTAGCATTGGTTCAAAAACCCCACCTCATTTTGCATCTCTCAGTCAGCCATCAGCTGGAAACTACCACCAATGGTCCCATCTTAAATCTCACATTGCTCAAAGCTATGCAAATTTCAGCTGACCTGGAAAATTCAGCTTCAGGTCAGGGAAATTATGGGTCTGTGGGGAAATCATGAAAAGACTGGACTGGGCCCTAAGGTGAGACTGATCCCTGGCACACCAGAATGGGGCAGATTAAGGAGTCCTGTGGCACCTGCATCAACAATCCCATCTCAGAACCAGCAGAACTTCCTCCAGCTTGATGGGAAGGAATGCTACCAGCTACTACAACATCACACGAGAAGGTAGGTGGATTAAAACCTGTGCATCTTCTAACTAAGGGACTAAAACCAGACAAACTACTCTCTGTCCACAGCTGTGCTCAGCTCTTGGGCCCAGGAAGGTCTCTGATGCCATCCTCCTCCTCCTTGCAGCACAGCAAGCTCAGTGCACTCGTGACAGGATGGATCCAGGATGTTGTCTGTGTCACATGGCTGAAAACCAACAAGAAATGCAATCAGCAACCCAAAAGAGGCTTCCCCACCCCAAAACAAGGAATTCCAGGAGGAGTCTGCAGTTGTAACATTTATCATGACACCTTCAAACACTGAATTGTCTTTTTCTTGCTAACTGCAAGGCTTTTAAAAAGAAAATGGGGATTCTTCAGACAGCCAGAACCTGGACTGGAGGTTCCATTTCCCAATGCAATAAAGAGATGCTTTTGTATGAGACTCCTGATACAGACTGGTGACATTTCTTGTTAATTACTGGAGCTGCAGACAATTATCACAGCAGGGTATTAACATGGCAGTCTCACTGGTAACAGCCTGAGGGAGGCAGGGTGGTCAAGAGGAAGCTGAGCAAATGTGGAATCACTCACAGGAACACACTCAGCTCTCAGAACATGAGCCCTGCAGTGTCCAAGGCCAGGCTGGATGGGGCTTGGAGCAATCTGGGATAGTGGAAGGTGCCCCTGCCCATGGAATGAGGGGTATTTCAGGTCACTCCCACCCAAACATCTCTATGATTTCTATTGTAGTATAATTAAGTAATTCCTCTTCTTGCAGAAAGAATCAATTAAAAAATTATGGTTTTTGCATGTCCTCTAGCCCAAATTCTGGACGTGCTCCCACAGCCTTTACACACACAATAAAAGGACATCAGTGGTGATTTTTAATGTTTAAACCCTACACTTGACATGCAGGCTAAGCTGCTTTGTAATTTCTGGAAAGCTTCTGTGTGAATGGAAAGAGCCCAAGCAGGGCTCAGTAAGGACAGACACATGGACAGGTTTGGAGTCTGTGGTGAGAACACTGCACACCTTGTGAGTGGTGTGTGCATGTGAGCCATACTGTGTGTGGGCAACACTCTGCCTCTTCTCCCTTCTGGAATAATGTGTTCTTGGGAAAGGAAATAGCTCCTTTTCACTTGAAAAAAAAAATCTTGCTAATAAATTCACAGCTTTTATAGTAAAGTCAGTGCAGAGATTAATTTTGTAATGTAAGTTCACTACAAGAACAAGCTGAAGAATATTGCAGGTGTACTAAATGCCACAAAGGACAAATGGCTCTTGTCACATGTTGCAGCACAGCATCCCTAAAACCCAGGTCTGTACTCACTTTCCAGGTGCACTGGTTTAATTAAATTTGAGGGAACTACTCTGGATTTAGATTTTCAAGTGAGAGCAGGTTTTTCTTTCTCTGTGCAAGAACCCTCTCTTGAGTAACTGATTATGGGGACAGATACATTGAAGCAGGAATTCCAGCCAATGTTCCAGTACTGAGTGATGGGCTTGGGATCACTGTTCCCATCAACATGATCATCCTATTCACACCTTTCAGCTGAGTGCACTGAGCTCAGAATCAGCTGGGTGTGATGAGGATGATACTGTTCACCAAGAGGTAAATATGATCCTGATGTAAATCCCAGCTGGGGCTGCTCTCAGCAGGGAACCTGGGGATTCAGGCACTGTTTCACCTGAGGCAAAGCCTGAGCAAGGAACACAAAGTAGAATACAAAGGCCATACCCATGGTTCTCATACATTAAAAAGGCAAAAGAAAATAAAAAAACCTACAACCTAACCAAAAACAACAAAAAAATCCTCCACCACCACCAAACAAACAAAAAAACCCCCAAAGCTCCAGTTGTATGTAAAACCAATTCAGAAGTGCTCTTTTGGTGAGAGCAGGACTGGATGGACTCCATTCATTCTTTTGCTACAAAAATTTGCATTACTGGGGTTGCAGGATTTGTTCCACAGGAGTTAAAACAAAAGGATAAATAAAAACCATGTTCCTACAGAAAACACATTGCAGCAGACAATGACCACTCTCAAGGACAGTAATTGTTCCATTCTAAGAAAGCAAATGTACTTTTCTTACTAGGAATAAGAGCAACTTGCCAAACATTTCCAATGTCTACCTTTAGAAAGTCAGGTGACAGCCAACATGAAGAACATAAAAACAATAGTTTTACAATGTTTTATGAGAGACTTGAGAATAAAGTCTGTAACCAACAACACTGTTCCCATTATTCCATAACACAGGGAAATGTATACATTCACATTTATATTATGAATATATTACATTTGTAAATATACTCAGAAAAATATCTTTGCAGCATATTTCTGCAATGTTGTCTATATTATCAGGAAATACCTTGTTTCCCAATTAAAATGTTCAGTCAATAAGGCTTAGTACTGGAGATGTGCTCCAAACTGATGTCCCAGCATGTGATTTATTGGTATAACAACACAGAACTTCTTCCAATACCTGCAGAATTAGGGGAGCTGAATGAACTGGATTCCATCCATTCCACCTCTGCCAATGCAAGATTTATTGCCTCCAGCACTATTTTAAGTGTTTATATTGCCTACTTCTATCAAACCATTTCTCAGCAATCCATTGCTGGATTGAAATAAGAACAAAATGATTTTAAAATTTGTTTCTTTTTCCTATTTGGCTTCCTCATGTAGCATGCCCTGACCTGCTGTGTACCTGAAGTCTTGGCTCCATTTTCTCCTGAGCATGCAGAATCAACCCTGTGAAATGGGAGAGACTGCACAGGACTAGAGTTACATGGAAAGGCATCCACAGGTCTTTGATGTATCCAACTAAAAAATTCTTTGTAAAGTGTTTCTTCTTCAGAAGATTTTTCTCCTACATCCTCCAGGGCCAGGAGGCAAATGACAGCATGCCCAACTTCCTGCTACTGCTCTAAGAACTTCAGTTTGCTCTCACACAAATTAAATGCACAAAATTCTCCACATCTTTACCAGTGCAAAACTGTGGCACAGAAATCTGGGTTACAATTCTCTGTATTTGATGGCATAAGATTGTTTCATCACTGGTAAGAAAGAACCAGTTTTCATTCCTTTTCAGAACCCATGGGCCAAGTTGTGCTCTGCTGTCATGCTGCTGCTGCAAATGCATCTGATTTGAACCCAGCTCCTTTCAGCGTGCTCTAAACTTTATCCCACGGGCAATTCTCTTAAGACAGTTTGGTTTAAACCCTTTGCCAAAATCCTTCCTAGGAAAAGAGCTCTTATAAATAAACATTAAGTCCAGATACCATGTCTCACACCGCAGACAGGCACACACAATACGCACAGATTATTTAGGTAGAGAATAAATGTATAAACCCTGCTGCTATTTATTTTTAGCTCTCCAAAAGTGCTGTGACTAAAGAGCTTTGACATAATCAGTCCGAAGAGATAATCCCAGATTTACTGGTTTGGAGAACATTCTTGTATTAGAAATACATCCTCTCTGATTTGTGTGTTAGGGCCAGCAATAAAAAGTGAGAGGGAGTCGAAATCTACGTCCAGGTTTTGCTTAATTGATGCAACTGGTTTGAATATTAAAGGAATGTTTGGAAAGCCAGCATTACAAAGTTTAAATGTACAACATTTTCCATTTGCAAGTGTTCCTGCTCAAAAGTCTAATTTAACATTTTCAGGGCAATTAGCAACATTTAAAGATTTTTAGGTTTTCAAACAAATTGCTGCTATCGGAGGGCAGCCAAATTTATTGCTAGAAAACAGAAACATTTGATCTGGAAATATGTCAGTAGATTAGTCTGTCTTTTTAACATTAGCAAACTGCAGGACAAATTTCAAAGCTTGGGAAAACAAAATATGAGAACAGAGGGATGCTTTGGCAAAGAAATAGCAGTGGATTATTTCAAATGCCATTATAATTACTCTCCTTATGGCTCTTCCTTCTTCACATGGAAAATTATTTATTTTAAAACTATAACCTCAGATTATCTTTTAAGAAAAGAATAACTAAAAAATTCAGAGAAAGGCTAATGGAAAAAAATACCTGCACCTTTTTTTAGATTTTAAGCATTGTCAAGACATCTTTTTCACCTTAAATTGTGCTCTCCAGCCAGGGCCAAACTGTGGTGCCTAACAGGGAACTGTGAAGTCTTGCAGACACCACAAGTGCTGTGGGTCTCAGGGCAGGATGTTGAGCTACAAACCTGACCTGCAGCAATACTGGAAGTTGGTTTTCCCCCTCCCTTTTGACATGGGATGATATTCACAACACCTGGCTCAATGTTTCTAATGCACCAGGGCTCCTGAGCTTTAAAAGGAGCCACCTTGTGAAAGACCCATTTATCTGAGATCAGTTCAGGAGAGGAGATGCCACTTCAAGCAATTACTCAGTCAAACCCTCCTAATGAATAGGGACCATTACTCAGTAGGGACCAAAAAGGATTTAGTTGTATCTGAACTTAAAAAGCCAAATTCTGCCCTCAGATGAGCCCTGCTCTTCTCTACCCAACTGAGCAGTTTGGAAGATGAAAGTGAACTCTGCTTCTGTAAAACAACACAAACCCCATGTTTTCCTCCTTAATGACCATACCCCACAAACTAAATCCATGTAATCCATTGTAGTCATTTTGCTAAACTTTTAATCTGCCCTTGCTTTTTGATTTCCCAATCTTCACTAGCCCTTTAACATAAACAAGAGTGCTCAGCTGAAGAATATTGATTCTTGATGAAGCTGTTTCTGATCTCTGCACAGAACTCCTGCAAAGTGGTGGCCCCCCAGTGCTGCTGAGAGCCTGGGCCAGGGCTGCTGCACACCCTGAGAGCTTCACCCTTGGCTGCTTTCACTGCAACAGCAATGATCATTCAAAAATGCAGCAAACAGCACTGCTAGATGCAGATGCAATGGGTTTGAAGGGGACATGCTCTGCACCACCCAGAAATAAATTCCACATTGTGCTTTGGGAGTTTTCAGACTTGCATGCATGTCCCAGTGGGAAGGGCTGTGACAGGAGTGGGTGCCACCTGCCAGAGCACTGGGAACACCAGCTCCTCATCCCCTCCTCACCCAGTGCCCTGCAGGCTCTGGGCACTGCTTGGAGGGTAATGAGGACCACAGCTACAGGAAAATAAACAATAATTCCCCTGAATGAAGATCCTGAAACTGAATCCTTCATGCAGAGGCTCTCCCATCCTCCCTGCTTGCTCTAGCACAGACTCTGTGTCCTGGACTCCACATGGCTACACAAGATTTGCTGGAATTATTGCCTCTGGCTTTTGTTTCCAGACCTTTCTGTTCCTGTTCCCTTTCCCCTTGTGCTTGGGACAGCCCTTTGCTTTGCAAGGATCCTTTATCCCTTTCAAATCCACTGTCCCAAATTTCACACCTCAGAGAAGGCTCCCAGCTCTTATTCTCATGCTTCTCTAAAGCATTTCTCTCAGGCCATGATCACAATTCCCTGGGCACATCTGAAAATGTTGTATCATTAGAAAATATACAATCAAACACAGATCCTGCACAATAGTGGAGCTGTCCCAGCTTGCACCAGCATCTTGAGGACCTTCACATCCTGGCAGGGAGAGAGAATCACCCTTCCACATCAGAGCAGATCACAGTGGAGCAGGAGTTCCAGGGAATTGCTGCTCCTGAAGGCAGCCCATGGGATATGGCAATAGCTGGCCTTAGTTACAGCCAGGCTCCCTCCCATGGCTCTGCAGCTCAGATAAATACAGCAATATTTGGTAGGCAGCACGGCCAAAATGCTGGAAGTGGGTTAATTGTGTTGCCCTCAAATCTCTACCTGCTTCCAAATCACTCTAAAATTCTATTAAATATAACATGGAGCTGCTGGTCCTGCATCTCACACATTTTGGGAATGCACTCCTAACTTGAATTATTTCTCAGCTTTCCAGAGTCAGTGCTTTTAACACTTTGCTGTTGTCCCTTATGAATTTAAACTTGTATTCATTTTTTGTTCCTTTAGCTCTGCAGAGTCAGCCAAGATGTCTGTTGTGGCTGGAATCCCCTTTGGAAAGGCCAGTGGTTGGAAAGCAGACACTAAATGCTGTCAAGCTCTGCAAAACTTGCTATTTTGAAGAGCAAATGCTGGGAGGATCTGCCAGGAATAACTTATTCTGAGCTGTAACTAAAGCATTTTAATTTAGCAGATAAGCAATTAGAGCAAAATAAAACAACTGAGTGATATTGATGCAAGTATAACCTATCAATCAATCAATCAATCCTGAGAGCATCTAAGGATGACAGTTTCCAGACAGGAATCCAGTTTGGGAAGGGGTTTTGCACTGCATTTATGAAGATTAGACTATTTGAATGGAAACATTCATTTTTAATTTTTCCCTTTTTTTTTTTTTGGTTAAAATTAATTTAAGTTTATATCCTCTTTCCAGGTATTTCAAAGGGAACATACAACCTCCAATGGTACCCCAGGAGATGCTGGGCAGGTCCTGGAAAATGTCAGTGACCTTAATTTTACTGGCTGTAATAAGATCAAGAGCACTTGTCACCTCATGGAGCTGTGTCCTGAGGCAACATAAATGTTTCTTGTATTTCCCTCAGGGATTGCAGATTTTGCTTGAGTATTAATTAAAGATTGAGGGATATAAAGTGAAACCCCAGAAGACAGTCTTGCTATTTATTCCTTGATTAAACCGATTAAACCCTTGTCTACCCAGAAAAATCTATGAGCCATTTCAGAGGGCAGTAATCACCAGGAAGAAGATTTATCCAGCCAAATAGTGTGTGCTGCATCATTAAAAATTGTCAACAATAAACAAATGGCCTGAGCTGAAATAAAATCAGTAACAAGAGCAGGATGTGAGCCAAGGCTGAATCAGAACTAAGGTTTGAGTGACAGCACAGGCACTTCTCAGCTTGAAGGCACTGCCTGGAATTTGTCTGCCCCAGCAGCACCAAGGGCTGTTCTCTGCAAGTGCTGCTTTAATGTGTGCAGCTACTCACAGTCCTGTCTCCAAGTGAGCTGTATAAAAATTCTGGTGCTGGGTATTTGCAAATGCATCAGAGCACGTTCAAGGCTTTTGTTTAAACTCCTCAGGACTAAAGTGACAGGAACCTGGAGCAGTGACTTTGCTCCAGATGAAGCACTTCCTGAAAAACCTTGCTGTGTGCTTTGATTTTCTTCTGATGGCCCTCCCAAAACCCAGGGAGCAAAATGATTTCACTTTCTTGTGTTTTCTCACAGAAGAAATTTTAACAGATTCCTTCTGTGACAGGCCAGAAGCTGGGCAGACTCTGCAGTATCTGTGGAAGCTGAAAGAATGTTTCTCCATTTTGGTTCTTGATATTAAAAAACAAACAACCTCTCAGGAAAAAAAAGATTACCCAACCAAAAGCAGCTTAAGGTCTTAACATTCTTGTATTACAAGCTCATGTTATCATAAAATCCAATGCCAAGTTTCCTAGTTCTACATCTGAGATTATTTTCCTTATAGTCATGCAAAATGATTTCAGTGAGAATCAGAGAAACTGAATTCCAAAAATCCAAGAGAAACATGTCAGGACTACCAGATTCTCATGGCTACATCTGAAGGTTTGTGAACTGATGCTGAGCTGAGGGATGGAGACAGCTTTGGATCCCTGGACATTAACCAGGAGTAACAGCAGATAGCACTTGCTTAGTGCTCAGCCAGCTCTATTTAATTATTTGCCACTTCTTCTAACTATATAACTATTCTTTATTTTTATTCAGGAGAATTTGAGGATGACAGGTAAAAGGAAATATTTTCAAAAACAACTTTTTTTTTTTTTTTTTTTTTTTTTTGTTAAATGTTAGATAGAAAACGTCCAAATTTTAAGAGATGCAAAGTAACTGCAGCTTTCTCTGAACTCAGTGGAACCAGCACTGCATGCCTCAAATTACCCATCTCTACCCACAAAACATCAGAGTTAAGATGGGGACACCTACAATGATGATTTGAAAACTGCTAATTTTGGTGCAAGTAACTTGCCTACTGCTTTACAAGGAGCTGGGAGCAGAGCTGGCTCTGGATTCAGTCCAGGGGAATTTCAATTCCATGCTGAAATCAGTATGGCAGATCACGGGTTCTCCTTGGTTTGCTGCTCTGAACTGACTGAAAATTCAGTGGAACATACAGAACTTTGCTTCTACATAAGGTCTGCTATGATTTGAACTTAATTGATTTCTTCTAGCAAGGGCCAGAACCCTTGCTAGAGATAACCTGCAGATAACCAGGATATTTTAATACACCAGAGTATTCAGGAATGACCTGAACATACCTCAGTGTTGAGGGGTTTGCATCCTTCATTTTTAAAGCAGTAGAAATGTACAGAGAACATTCAGAAAAGGAACAAATTTGTATTTTCAAGTTACCATGCAGTGAGTAAAATCAACTGTGACTTATTTCCTTTTATGATATTGTTAACTCTAGTGCTGTAAAACATCAATGTTTATACCCCAAAAGTTCTTCATCTGTCACACATGCTCTGCTATTCTTAGCTCAGCTAAAATGATAAACAGTTTCTGTGAATGCCCAGTTTTCAGTAAAGTGAATGGTGTCTCTTTCCCAAGCAAGACCAAACAAACCAGAATTTTATAGTATTTAAGAACGATGTGTCTGCTTTCCAAGTAGAAACCTGATTTGTTAGGTGTGATTTAAAAATCCACTAGAACACATCACATGTGGTTTTTATTAATCTGTCTTTTATAAATACTGACTTCAGGCTTCTACTTAACCTGGAACAAATTCTCCACCTTCCCAAGGAGGCACCTGAAGTACACAATGCTTCCATGGGAAATGGCTTATTTTTAGATAAATTGCTGAAAGACAACCCTAAACAAAGTATTACTGTTTCCCCCTTGTTGTAAGATAGAAAACATCACAGCCCTAATACATCAAAGGAAAAAGATCCCAAAAGTTTTAAAATATTTGAGAACTTCTGTTTGTCTTTTGTGAAAATTTAAGATAAGTGTTCTTGAGGAAAATGGCTTTTAATGTAAAATATTTGGAATCTAGTCCTATTAAAATACTAGAAAAACAATGTTTGCAGGGGTAAAATTCACAGCTGGTTCTTACAAACCACATACATATGCAAGGAGTGGGTGGGAGTGGGAGGGAGCATAGCAAGGCCTACCTAATTTTAGGTGCCAGCCTCATGATACAGACCTGCCATATGTTAAAGGTGAACACAGTGGGAGGATGGAAGAGATTAACTAGAATGGATTTTCTGGGGAAAAATTGCTGTGTCCCAGCTATGGCGTTTTATGCTGTTCTTGTGTGATTCTAAACTACCAGGATGAAACCTGCTAGTTTAATTAATTAATTAGCAGATATGGTGCCTTCCTGGGAGGGCACTTCTGCCTCTTTCTCCTATTTGAATATCAAACCCAGAAATTCCTAATTCACAAGATCAGTGCAGTGCTAGAATGAATAGACACAGTTTGCACTGCTGGATTTTAGTGCTGGAATGTACAGCAAAAGTGAGATTTTGTTCTAGTGGTGGCTGGTTACAACAATTTGTAAACTCCTTTAATGCCTGAACTAAGCCTGGGCAACACCAGCCACAGGAAAACTTTAAAAGTGAATAAGATGGCCTTTCCCCTATTTACAAACCTTTTCCCATCCTAATGCCTCCCAGCTGACTGTAAGTGCTCTCACACTCATCTGGGTGTTGGTGATACTTTATGAGGGCTCATTGGTCCCTTTGTGTTTCTGGGACTTACTGATGAAATGCCTCTCTGGGACAGAAATTTCTATTAGAAATTCAGGAACTTGAAAAATGCCTTCATCCATCATCTCATAAGTTAATGAACCTTTTTACCTTATTACATGGGGTCTCTTCAATGCACTGATGCTCCAAGTTCAAGACAGAGAATAAAAAATGGGAGAGGATCCAGAGGAGAGTCACCAAGGTGATGAGAGGGTTGGAGAACTTGGTACATGAAGAAATGCTGAAGGAATTTGGTTTGCTCAGCCCACTCTTCTCACAAAGATGTTGGGCACAGACAAGAAGCAATGAGCATAGTTTGATTCAGGGGAATTTTTGTCTAAATTAACAAAGTATTCTTCACTGTGAGATCAACTAAATGTTTGAATGGGATACCCAGTCAGTATAAAAAGGACTGAAATTCCAAATGTAAACTGGTGAGGAAACAGGCACCAGTGCTTTTTTCTCTTGATGGGGCATGAATCTGGTGCCATGTGTGAATGACTGGTGATTGCTACATAAAAGTACAACAGTGCTTGTCCTCTGTTATTTTAAAGTACACCAAGTTATCTTAAAACATATCTGGGCCCAAATTCTGCCTTTACTACCTGGCAGGAGGGAAGTTACATTTGCAATGAAGCTGATCCCTATCTACTGCTGCAATTTTTTCCTTCTGATAACTGTTAATTTATTTTATTTTAGTAAGACAATTGAACTTGCTTTTTTCCTAGTGCATTCTGAGCTGTAATTCAGAAAGGCTTCCACTCCAGTTTGCTATTCCATGGCAAAGCTGTATAGATGAGCTTAATGCCCAGCCCAGGCTCAGGTCAGTTTTAGCAGTTTAAAGGGTGGTTTCTCACACTTGCAGCACTGACTAGTCCTGACAATCTACTTGATTGAAAATAATTTAGAGGCTGAAATGATTTGCTGGATAAAAAAGGTGATTTCAAAGTTGTCCTAAGGTCAGGATTCATGGACAAGATGCAGCTTTTGTAGGTACAGGGAGCTGCTCAGCCCCATGTAAATGTTTTATTCATGTCACTTATTCACATAAGTGGGTTTCACTTTAGTGTGTAACACAAGCCAGCTGGTTTGCTTCTTTTAAACTCTGATTTCTCATGCACCTCATATTGCTACACCCCTTCAGAGATATTTATGGAAATTTCACAGCAAGCTGTCTCAAGCTCCATGTGCTATTAAGATTCCTTTCTGGGGTGTTTACTGCATTAGATTTATAATGTATAGATTTATGGACTCAGCTACTTGATGTCCCAATAAAGCATGTTGGAACTGAAGGCAACTGCTAATTAAAATAATATTTGATTGTATATCTGTATACAGGGAAGTGGGCTAGTGTTGACATACTCTTAAGCCCCTCATGGCTTTGTCTGGGCTAAAAATGAATGAAAAGATTCTGCAGTAGAATAAAAGGATTGACATTCAGAGCCAAAGAGAACAAGAAGGTAACAGCATTAGTACCAGGGCTGTGAAATACCAACTATTCTGATAATCCCCATTTAAACAATTAAGATTAAATCCTACTGGAAAGGATCAGCTGATAAGATGGCACCTCAAGCTAAGTTCCTTCTAGAAAAAGGATATATTCAATGGTGGTTTTCACCCTGAAATCTCCACCAATTGGTGTTAGAAACAAGGGACTGTGCAAGCTGTGCTCCTTGCTGCAAACAGTTAACTCTGACAGCTGCCTCCATGCACATCACACAGTGCAGTCAGAGTTATGGATTGCCAGGCATGCAAACAGCCTGGCTTACACTCTGCAAAGGCATTTGCAATCAGTGATGAAAGCAAAACAAGGAAATAGTTAAAAATAATATTAATTACCATGATGTGTTATTGAAATGCTCAGTTAATCCCATTCTAATGAGCTGCACTAAGAGCTCTAACACCACTTCAGTGTGGTGATTCCACTCAGAAGTTTCCAGCCAGTGATCATGAAGGGTGATTTCACACCCTTCTCTGCCATTAAATGGATTAAAAGGCATTTTCCTTGCCTTCCTGCCTCACAAAGACTGACAGGCAGAACTTTTTAGGACAGATTACAGAAGGTAACAGTAATGGGAAACCTGGGAACTGTCACCAGGGTAAATGAAGAGAGTCACTAACAGAGAGATCTGCAAAAAATTCCTGAAAAAGCTTTTTCATGTGAACTCCTGAGTTCCAATCTGTAGTTTCAGGGGGATAAGATGCAAAACATCTGATGCTTTCTGCAAATTAGGCTTGCACCACCTAGAGTAGCTGAGATTGTGCTGTTGTTAATAAGCACCTGCTTGTCACATCTGCAATGGTTCAGCATCCAAGTGCAGAGCTCAGAAAGAAGTGGCAGCTTTCTGCTGAGTCACTGAGATACACATCTGTATGAGAAACATGGGAACAAACCCAAAAAACACCAAGGGGGATGTTTCAATGTGTAATTTCTTCTATTCTGATTCTAAATTTTATTTATTATTATTGATAATCCAATCTTGCAGCTCAGTTTCCAGTCACACAGGAACAAACCCAGAGTATCACCCAGAGAAGAGTCCAGCATCCACCTTAACTTCCCAACTGACCTATCATGGCTCCCTGCATGAACAGAGTGCCCAAGGGAGCAGTGCTCTATTTTAATAGTTGCTTTTGTATTTATTGCTTTGCTATGAAATTGGCTTTTAATTCACTTTCATTTCCAAAGCTATTTTTCTAATTTTTTTTTTTTTTTGCATAAATCTCATGTAGTAACCTACATCTGTCTGCAAATAAAAGGCACCCTTTGATTAGAGCTGGAATGCAGGATCATATACAGTGTGTTTGGAAACCTCTGCAGAAAAAAACCATGTCTGCTTTAATACATCTCACTCGAGGCAGCACGGGGTGAGGCAAGGACAACTGAGCAGTGTGCTTGAGTAAAAAGGAAAAAAACCCTGCTTTTCTTGGCCAGTTAATACATCAGTGTTATTTACGTGACTTCTGGAAGAGGTTGGGATAAAAGTAATTTCTTTGCTGCCCTTCCTCTCTTTTAGGAGACTGCAGAAATCCACCTGCAAAACTCTGTGTTTCTGGCACCTATATGAATTAAACACTGTGGAAATTTCAGCAGCTAGAATACCTTACTATTAACTAGATCATGATATATATGGCATCATATTTTTCACCATTTCCTTCAATCTTTTAGAGGAATAAAAAACCCCCTATTATATATATTAATTTTCACTATATTATAGAAAAAGCAACAGCAAACAGTGCAATGTGGAATAATTTTTTCCATTAATTCTAGGACTGAAAATGTGTTTAGTTTGATGTGCTTCTATTTCAACTCTGACCTGTTTTCCCCAGAACTACTCACTTGATAAAATACTTGATTCCATCAGCTGTATAAGCTTCTTCCCATCCATAAGGCAGACCTAAGAGGAAATAAAGAAATAAGAACTCTCTCAAAACTCAATTGACCCAGAGAACATAGTTTTGAGATAGTGTAAGTTACAATGCTGTCATTTCAATCTCATAAAAAGATTATAAATCAATTCTTACTTTTGTAACAGATAATAATATAAACAATATAATTTAACAAATGCTTGCTGTGCCACAAAGCTACTAGCTTTGCTGATTTGATGATACATTTATTACCAGATGATACTTTTTGATAAATATCAATTTGATGACACTTCCATTACTAGAATAATGAAGTAATACTTTTAGTAGGTTACTATTCTATATTCCTTTTAAAATTAAATTGTTCTAGCAAATCTTTATCTTTTTAATAACTATTTGTTCAAAACTAACTCTTTGTAGGGTTTGGTAAGTGCTGGAGAAAGAAGCATCAGTCACTGTGTAAAAATGCTCCCACTTTTGTGATACTGTACTGTAAAGTAAATAATGGCAAGTGCAAAGTCCTGAAAAACTGTGGGTTTTTTGAGACTAGAAATATATAATGAATTTAAATATGCAAGAAGAATTGTTCTTGAAGGGTTTTGCCTTAAAGTCATCTTGAAATGTTAAGTGCCTTAGGAGTTAAACTATTTTTGTTCACATCCCAGTGTATCTCAAAGACCAGCTCATTAGAACCATCTGTGAGCCTGCTTTTGGTTTAAAACTTTTATTTGGAAAATGTGCTGGACTGCACGCACCATCTGAGCTTTGAAAGCTGCCTCCTCCCAAGGACTGCCCTAAATGCATATGTTTATTTTTTAAAATTTCTTTTTTGAAAGGCTGATTTTCTTCTGTCGTCACACCTTTGTCTCTAGTGTCTCTTCTTAAAAGTCTGGAGAGGGGTAACTTCAGTTCTCCAGTACAAACAGAGTTCATTACAGCCACTGAATCAGGACTGGGCACACTGGAGCTGGTACAAACCTCCTGGGAAGGAATTAGACCTGTAGGCACCAAGCGAGGAGCAACAAGTAACTCAGGAAGGGAACCTGAGAATTGGGAACTAGAACAGCACTGTGATCACTCAGTACAGCTTGAAAAAGAAAAAAAATCTATTGGACTGGGTTTTTTTTTCCTATCACTTTTACCCCCATTAGTCACTTATCTCAGGCTTCTTCCCATTTTCAGTTTAGAACAGATCTATACAATCTGTTCCTCAAAACACGCCACCCACCACCTTTCAAAGAGAATAATACACAGCTACTTCCCTTTAAACACAAGGTAGCTGCTGTGGAGCAGTTCTCAGGCTCTGATTCCATTATGAAGGGAGGAAGAAAAGGATGTTTTAAGCTATAAATATGCCAGACATGCTCACTGCTTCTTCCTTCCTCTCCCATGAAAGATGGGATCTTTATTCTGCATGGGTATTTTCTGATTATTGAAATGACAATGGGATTCATCCCTCAGTTGCTTCCATCTACCCTGGCCTTTCCTTTTTCCTGCATGAAATATGCATGTCCAAATAAATGACAAAGGATTTGCTCCATTTTGAGTAAAAGCCCAGCATCTGCTCTGTACTCACATGGATCCCCTACATCACCTGTTTCATTTATCAGTGATAATTACACTTTTTTCCACTGGTGATTTGATTAAAATTATGTCGTTTTTTCCTCTTCTAAATGAAGAGCTGTACATAGGTAGCAACAACTGATGTTCTGTATTCCTCCCTTACCCACTGAAGACTTTGCTTTTCAAAGACACTGAATACATTTGTCACCTAGAAATGAAACTCTGAAATATCTCCAGTGCTTTATTTGCCTTTTTGACTTTGTATGCATTAGATTGTGTATCCTATCCATTTCTTTATATGCTTCCACATTCCACCTACATCTGTAGGTTTTTTAATGCTTTTATTTTCCACATTTTTACTTGCTCTCCACTTCTTTTTCTGTGCTGTTCTCTTTATTACTTTCCTTCCCTTTCAGATTTGTACTTCTGTTTCTTGTATTTCCCCTGGTAGCTAGGAAGCTCTCATGTTTTGCATCCTATTTCCCCAGACATCATCTCCACTTCCTCCAAGCTCACTGTCTCCATGAATCATTCATAAGTTGATCTACTTCCTCCTGCTTTATTTTTTCACACCCTCCAGGGTCTAATTTGTTGTCTGTCCCAGGACTTGCTTTGAAAGGCTGCTAAGCTCTCACCTGGAGGAAATGGGAAGTAAAGGAGCTGAAAAATCAGAAAAACAGTCTGAAATATAGAGGATTTAGCCTACATAAACTCCAGCAAACTCAGATTTCCTGCATATTTATAATTTCTTGTGTGAACTGCTACAGTCTCTTTGATGAATCTTCATAAATAATATATTTGGCTGCAGCTGTCTGCATAGATCATCTTAAGAAATTACAGATTTATAGTATTTAAAAACTAGTTCATTTCAGCAGAAAACACAGGGCTTCTTGCTATTCAAATATTTGTGACTATTTGCCTTCTGCAAGGTAAAGAAAAGGTAAAGCTGCAAAAGCAATTGTGCATGCAAAAGAAGAGTGGTCTCCTGAGAGAGAGCACTTTAGTCAAAACACACAATAACCTACCAGCATTTTGTTCTGAGTGTATGCATTTCATTAGGGTTAATGCCAAAGAAATGTCTGTATTCTCTGTGAAAAACACAGCCAAGGAAGCAGTTGTGTTGTTTGTGCCCCAGCACTGCAGGGTCCCTGGGGACTGCTCCTCCTTCCAGAGCTGCCTGCTGGGATAACCACTGCTCTGGAGTTATATAAAGCTGAGAGGAAATGAAGCTCTTGGGCAAACAGAATCTCCCTGATCTCTGATAAGTGTGGAACTCATTGATCTTTATCACCTCTCTGATTTAACAGGACAAAAACTGCACCAGCACTGGCACTGTGGGTCCCAGAAAAAAAAAAAAAAGAGATGAGCATCAGCCTGAATTATAAATCTGTAGGAAGTGACAGACATGGAAGAGTTTGCCTGCAGCTCCCAAGAAAAAATGTGTGCTCTCCCTCAGTAACACTGGACATGGCATGAATCCCTCATGTCTCTAAAGGAAAAAGGGGGAAATACAGGTATTAGGGGAAAAGCCTCGTATTCCTGGGCACTTATCAAACCTAGAAACTGCAGTAATGTAGTTGGGTGTTTTTTCCCCCTACATAATCTAGTTAAAAATTATTAAAGCAAAAGATATGTGGAGATCAGGAGATGAAAGTAGTACAGCAGACACGACAGCAGAATATTCAGTTAACTCAAAACTGCAGTCCTGACATCAAAATACTGCAGTCCAAACTTGCTCTACTTTGCTTATTTTTTGACAAAATTACCCAAAGGAAATGAGAGATTTAGAGCCTATAGTAAGAATCACAAAAATGCACTGTGCACTAGGATTCTACCTAGATTTGGACTATTTAGATGCTTCAAGGTAAGTCTGTCCTTAAGTGCTCTATTCTGGCTTTGGGGCCAGAGTTTAAAGCCCTCCTTCCATTACAAGCAGGCACCAAACATCTCTGATGAATCTGGAAGGAGGGCTTAGGGACAACTGCCTCCCAGAGGTGCTAATCTCACCCTAAGTGCTCTTCTGTGAAACACAAACTAATTTCCAGCACTGTTCACACCTTTGTTATCTACCATTAAAAGGGTCTCTGGCTGCAATTCCCTTCCTGTTATGGGTAAACAGTCAGTATCTGGAATTAATATAAAGTTTAAGGGATGTAGTAACTATCTGGAATGCTAAAGCCACATTGTACACATATTGTGTTTCACAATGAACCATTCTTTGATCGACAACAGAAATAAAGATGTCTTTGTTTCATATCCTTTTCCAGTTGTACCTATCTTTTTTACACACTAGACTATGGGCCAGCTTATACCCTTTATTTATCACCTGATAATTTATTTGTATTTATTATCAGAGTCTCAAAAATTATGGGTTTTTTTAAGAAACAGGAATTACCTGCTAAAAGGGTTTCTGATACAGAAGATTTGCTAAAGGACATTAAAATCAGTTTTCTCTGTCACTTGATAAATGTGGGTTTGAATTCTGATCTCTTTTCAACAGCTATCAATTTCAGCTCTTACCAACATTTAAATCTTCTTCCAGTGGCTTCAATAATATAAGAAATGTGTTAATTAAGATCCCAATGCCTTTGGCTCTTCTCTTCTGAGCTATTTAAGCAATGCAAAGAGGATGGAAAGCTGAAGGTCTGATTTGTTGGTTCTAACTTGCCTGGATTTGGACTCCTGAGTGCTACTGGAATATGGGAACATCCCAGAGATGACACCAGAGGTATCATGGTGTGAGACCAGCACAGGAAATCCTCTGTGACTTATGCAATTTGACATAGCTAAAGCAAAAATATATGGAGAAATATCCACCCTTGTTTGTCCAGAGTGTTCAGTGGGGTGCAGGCACAAAATGGACTTCTATTTTTTGAGGCTATCAGTGATATAAGCTGCATTTTGCTCCTTTTCTGTCAATTAAATCATAAACACTCAGGTTCAGGAAAACAGCTTTCAGAACTGAATATGCACTTCTAGCATTTGCTTGTGTCACTTTGGATCATTTCAAGTGCTCTTCCCAAAACCAAATATGTTTCCTTTCATAAATAATACTCTGCTGAGGGGACATTCCATTCTTTTTTTCACATATCAAATTCCATTTTAAAGAAATCATTCTTTTGTTTTGTTGTTGGTCACTAATAAAACAAAGATGGACTCAGTAGTCTTCTCGTGGAGATATGTGGGAAATATTAGCAACTGAAACTTCTGCTGCTTTGGAGCATGGGTGGCAGATTGGCTAGTATCCCTTCAGCCTGTTCCTAGAAACCAGGCTTCAGGAACAGGATTTGTCATACTTTGGACATTCAGGGCATGGTGAAAGATAAGCTTGTGTTTTTCCACTGCCTATTAATCATAACATATTGACCCATCTTTGTGTTGGCAAACTCATTAATCTTGGATTAAAACAATTATGACTTACAATTTAGAAGGAGTTATTAAATAGTTTGCTTCATGCTGAAACATTGTATGAACAACTTTCAGATCTTTTTGGTAATTCTGAAGTTACAAATTGTTATAAATGTCTTTCTTCTATTCTAATATTTGTCTGTGAAAAGCATGGTACAGTTAATTAGAAACAGTTTGAACATAATAGCAATTGCAATTTATGAACAATGACCAGTCAACTGACGAAAATTTAAGGAAACAAGAATGACTTCAAACAGCACATGTGGTCAGACATCAGTACAGACATTTTCCTCTCCTACCTAACAAGGAAGGAAATCCAAAGTTAGAACAAACTCTGTTTAATGTGAAGCTCTTCAGAAATAAGTGAGAGCTACAGTCACCTGAGCAATGAGGTTCCTGCTATGTGTCTTTCAGAAGGTTAAAGAATTACCTTTAAAATTGTACCTTTTCAGAAGCTGAATATTGGAAAAACAACAGAAAATAAACCCCCAAAGTACATATTTTTCAGATTAAGACTAATTGTTTACTTTCACAAAACTCCTAGGCACTGTAGGTTCCAAGCAATTTGGGCTGTTAAGATAAGAAGCAAACAGAAGAACTGATGTTCATTTTAATCTGTGCAGAAGGTTAGTAGTAGTCAAAATAATATAAAATAATCATCTCTTGGGAAAAAAGTAACTCTTTAGCAACTTGGATTTGAAAAAAACACAACAGCTTATTTCAATATGCTTCTAATCAACTGGCTTCCAAAGTCTTTCCACATCACACATTTGATAGTCAGATGTTCAAAAATGGATTTTGAGGAGGTGAAGATCCCATGAAGCTGCTTGTCCCTCAGTATTGTCACATTTCAGTCATGGCTGCACTACATTTGTTTAGGTATTAGCTCAGGAGAGCATAAACCCTCAGAAGTGAGGGATGTGAAAGCTGGGAGGGGTTTCAGACCAGCTTCTTCTGACCAAACACTGGATCTATGGGCTCTTATAATTTGCTTTAAAAATACATTTAACATACTGATTATCTGACAGTGATTTTTGCATTTTTCACCTACACTGCTTCTAAAATGCTACTGGCTGTCCAGTGAAAATATAAAAGGATGCAGTGACCAACCACTCCAAATTATTTGGTTTACTGTGGTCAAGAATCTGTTGATAAGTTGGAGATGATACAGAAAAACCAGAAAACTGCAGAATGCAGAAATCCACCTCTTTCACAGAAAAGGCTGCAAAGAAAAAGAAATAATACCAGTGTTCCATATCCTCCAGTGGCTCCCATCTGTTTAGTTTGCCAAGTTAAAAATGCTTTGTTTTATTTCAGTGTTAAAAGCTTCTATAGCTGAGTCTCAATTAGTGACAGAGAAATGCAGTACCCAAGGATCACAGGGCTGGTAGTACTCCCTGCTAAGGTTGAAAAATGGTAAAAGCATATTCCCCATCACATTTTTCTCAGCCTCTTCCAGTTTTTTAAAAAATATTCATTTCTATGAATTAATTGCAGGCTGGTTTTTTTTTAGTTTCCCACTACTGACTGTTAGCATGATGCTGTCCACTTGGGATGAGTCCAGAATGCATTATTGCTTCCACTGCTGGCTGAATGCACTGCAAGTTACAAAGTAATTTTGGAGGAATAGTTGCATAAATTAAATTGAACTTAATTTTGTTTATACCTATGAATCTCAAATTGCTGAACAGAAGACAGGGAACATGTTATCAATTCTTATATTAGAGAAACAGTCCTTCACTGGGGAATTTTACACCAATGCCATGCAGGCTAAAAGAAGCTAAATTCATGGAAGTACTCTCTGGGGGGACATTCTTGCTCTGAATTGGTACAAGCCACTTTCAGCTGATTAAAAAGAACCTGGAATAAGCCAATCTTATTCCAGAAATACAAGACTCTGCACACAGGGCATTCACCACCAGGAGCAGGTAATCAGGAATAGCCTGGAATACCCCACTGTATGTCCCAAGAAATAATTTCTTTTCCCCAGTTTCCCTCCTTTCTTGCTGCCCTGATTGCTCTGTTCCGGAACTCATCCATCTCCTTTCCTTCCTGGATCACTTCTCCTGTCACATCCATTGTGCCACCCACCCACCTCCATCACTGTCAGCTCCCAGTGCTCACTGACGCATGTCATCCTTAAATGCACCTTTAATTAGAGAGCATTCACTGGCAACAAATTCAAATGGCTGCCTAAAATTAGAATTGAGCAAAAATCGTCTGAGATTTAAAAAGCAATAGTATTACATTATATGCTTTTCTTGCTAAGTAATATCTTTTTTTGCACTGATGATGAAATTAAACTGCAGAAGGGGCTGCCACGAACCACCTACAATTGAGGACAGAACCACTCTCTGCTCAGCTCATCTCACAGCAAGGACTGACCAAAGTAATATTTTTTCCCTTTGAAGCAAGAATTGTAAGAATACATCAACTGAAGCCATCCTTTTAGTCTGATATAAAAAGGCCTGTAGCTACATATAGGTAAAAAAATGGGTTTTAGAAATAATGTTAAAAGTTCTTAAAATCTAAGATAGATTTCCTTTTTTATTATAAATCCGAAGGGGAAAAAAATTACAAAGTGCCTCCATTTAGCATACTGAACTTTACCTGAAATGTAAAGGTAAAATTGACAGTGAAAGGAAAATTTCTGTTACCAAACACAATACCCACAGCAATCACTAATGCAAGGCAAAAATCTCTCTCCTTTAGTCCCAGTTAATGATCCATAACTCATCCAGTGTGAGCCATACATACATTCTGTACATCCTTTAGGTTGCTTTACAAGCACCAATTATGTTTTCCTCTAGCAAATTCTCTTTAAAACACACTTTTTAAAAAAGTTTCCTCTCTTATTCTTGGCAATCAGCTTTCCTTGTACTTCTTTCCATTTAAATGAACACTTGTGTATGTCTGAGGAACTCTGCTGGCCCTCAGCTTCTCACTCCTACCTACTGAGGAGAAGTGAAAAAATGTGACAACTGCAGAAGCTGACAGCAAAGCCTACGAGCCCTCTGAGACAAGATGAGCCCTGGCAGCTTCAGCACACATTGATTCCCAACAAAGGGAAGGCTGCTCATCCCCCTTCCCCCTGTCAGCATCAATGCAGCTCTCTCAGGATGCTCAGAGAGAAGAGCTGAGCACTGCCTGCCAAAAGCACACACACCCTGCTCTGGATCAGCTCCACTCCACGCTCACTCTGCTGCTGGTCACCTGCAGTGGTGGCACTGGGGATCCACCTGCCCCCCAAACCAGCTGAATCTGAGCTGCCCCTGACAGCCAAAAAAGAAGGATGTCACACTTGCATCTGGGACTGGCCCCTCCAGGATAAATCCCTGTCTCACCAGGGTATTTTCTGGCTTTCAGACACTGGTCTGGGGCTGAGACCAATTCCTGCCTCCCCTGTGTATTTTATCTGACTTGGGAACAATTTGCATGTCTGTGCCACAGAATTTCAAAGTTTGTTTCCTCCCTTATGTCAAAACACCATGCTATAATGAAGGATTAAAATATCAAAATTCTAAGTATTATGTCAACAGAAATTAATAGAGAGACAGTTTAGGAAGTATTTACCATCCAGTAAAATTGTTGAATCTGGAGAGTTTTGACTTCAGTCTCCATAGTTACAAGAGCAAATACAACTTGTAGGGAAAGAGGCACAAAGCCAACTAATTTTTTTATAAAGGGGTCACAGTCTGAACTAAACAAGTCCATAGACTTTTAATGAAGTTTTTCTCTCAGAGATGCTGGAAATTATCCTAATGAGACTGCACTAATCTTGTTAGGTCATCTGTATTTTAAGATATTATTATATCACTTGTTTTTCATTACTAAAATGTTTTGATTTGAAAGTCAGGACAGGCAGTGCTATTCAAAAGCTGACTCATCTTTTCTCATTAAAGGTAAGTGAATGGAGAGAGAATAATTTGCTTTTCTAGCAGCAACAACAGAGTTCTGAAATCTAGGTCACATTAAAGAACTGTCTTGAAATACAAGCTTTAGACACTGAATTATGTTTTTCCTTACTGTGAAACATGGGGATTAACATGCATATTCAATCACCAATAAATCAGCATGCAACTTATTCATAACTGATATTTAAATGTATTTTCTGATTTGATCAGAGTCTAAAATTATTCTGTCCTTATTAGTGTCAGCTTTTTCTGGCTTCTCTGCTTGTCCATAATTACTGTAATGTTCTGATTCTTGGACACCAAGTTAAATGAGCAAGGTCTAGTTCCTGGGCCCTGTAACAATACCCCCAAGTAAGGCCAGTTAGGTGAAAACAATGTCATTCCTCACTCACACTCAACAAAACATGGATTTAGTCTAAGGAAGAGGAGTTTGGGGATAATTCAAGATTTAAAACCCATTGGTAAAAGGACCTTTCTTTGAAATGTCATTGAAAAACAAGATTAGAATTTTGTAAGGGTTTTACTAACTGGATCAAATGTCTGAAATAAGTGCAGCTGAATAAAGACAACAGCAAAGTGTTGTATTCAAGGTGTGGATAATCAGCTGCCCAGAAGGAAGTGGGCACAGCCAGAGGCCTTTGGTTCTGGGAGCAGAAGGAAACCCAAACTTCACAGGAACCAGTAACCTGGAGCTGCTGGGGAAAGGAAACAGCATGTGGGACCTGGTGTGAGTTCATAAGCAAACAAGCTTCTTCCACTTTTGTCTCCTGCAGGAAGCTCTCAAAGACAGAACTCAATACACCTTCCATGAATTGGAGAGAAGCCAAGAAAAAGACAAAGGTAAAGGAGTGGCCAGGAGAGATGTGGTGCAGGAAAAACTTCAGCAAACTGGTGTCATGTATTTGGGGAAACAGCTAACAGGGTGAAGATGCTCCATGGTCTTCAAATATGTTAAAAACTGCCACTAAGAGGAAGTAGTGAGGTGTTCCTAATAACCACAGGGCTCAAGACAAGTAGGAACAGGCTTTAACCACAGGAAGGAGGATTGAAGCCAAAGGAAAAGATTTCTTGTGGCAAAGATAATTAAGGATAGCAATAGTTGGCCCACGGAGGCAGTGAGATATGCTAGACAAATTCCTGTTTGGTTGAGCTAATTATAATAATTTTTTGCTGCTGGAAGCACGTGGATGCACAGTCTAAGGTCCTGCCAGCTCAGTCTTTTCTGATGCCTTGGTGGCAAACTACTGAGTGCTACTTTTCTAAACTTTTGTGTAATTTTGTGTAATTTCATAAAATGCAAGATTCAAGAACAAAATAACAAAAAAAATGTATAAATAAATAATGTATTGTAAATGTACAAATGAATAGCATTTATTGTGCTGTAATAAACACACCAGGCCTGCAACAAACAAAAGAATATGAATACTTAATAATATTGTCTCTTTTCAAAACAGCAAAATGATTTGTGAAGCCTTGCTACTCAACTTTATAGCTTAGTTCCACCCACACTGTCAAAAGAATGGGAAGGGATAACTGACACTTTCCTGACTACAGAATGGTTTTGGCATTTCAATACAATACAGCTGAAAAATCCCTAAACTGAAGAAATGGATAGATCCAATATTTCAGCTTTTAATGCCAAAGATGTGAGGCACTGCCCAAAAATAAAAGGCAATTTAACCACCAAGAGAATGAGCACTAATGGATGCTGAGCAGCAGCAGCAGTTTCTCTGATCTTCTTTCACCTAGTCAGCATTCAAGGAAAATGAATATAAAATCCAGGCAACTAAACCTCTGCCTGTAGTATCTTCAAAATCAAATGTACAGTGACTGGCAAGACCAATATGAGTAAATTAAGTCAGAGTTTTGGAATCTGTATTAATTTGGAGATCATCTGAGTGAGCTTCAGCATGATTGCCTTGTGCCAGATCCCAGGCTGAGAGCAAATTAAAGGAATGTGATGAGATAAAATAGCTCAAAATTCACTGCTTGAGTTGAGAACCTGGCTTCAGAGCACTTCCTGGATGTGGATGGTTGGGATTGTGTCAACTACAGCACGACTGTATTTTTGGACAGAAGTTTGAGAGGCAGAGGGAGGAAATTGGCAGCCAAAATACTTGAAAGCTGTGTTATACTGAGTGCCTATTTCAAAATGCTGATTGCCTGCTCTTTGATGAGGAGATAAGAATGTTCCAGGGTTAATCAGATTTTGGTCATTACCAGAACCCAGTGTATTCTTTTTCTAAATCTGTAATAGGAAAGAAGAAAATTCTATCTCTATTCTTTTTAGCATGATTTGTACCATATGGACTACTAAGTGCAAACAGCAACTACTTTTAAATGTTGCAGTTCTTCACTGAGGCATTATTACCCTCTGTATGAGGAAAGCAATTTCAAGTGTTCAGGAGATGCTCACATTCTGTAAAGCACAACAGCCTCTCAAGGCTTAGTTTCTAAAAATAGCTCACAGTCTTTAAAGATGAAGAATGGCTCTTTCAAGGGATGAGTTTGATAATTCTGTTTATTACTTCATTATTTGCATTTTGGATCCTGAAGTAGTAAGCCCTGGAAAACGAGCTGTTGGTTTTTTTTCAGAGTCTTCACTTGAAGAATCACCAAAGTGCCTTCACAAAGCTGTCACTCAGCCTGCAGAGCTGAAAGCTGATCTGCAGCACTATCACAAGGCAATATATACTTGAAGATTTTCAGGAATACACTGAACTTCTTCAAGCCTCTTCCCTCAGGCAAAATGTCAGGCTATTACATAGGAAGGGGACAGTTTGTGTGGATAACTCATAAATATGTCATTTTGACCTGGTTGTCAAGGAAGATTTTTTACAAAAAACAGTTTTCTGTTGCAGAAACACTCTACAATCTTTTCTTGGCACCCAGACTTTCTTTCACATGTATTGCAAATGAATCAAAAAGGAATTTTGGCTGGGCTCCTTTCCTTCATATTTACAAGAATGAAGCAAATAATGAAAGAGAAGTTCTATTTAGAAGGCAAAATGTATCACAAAGAGAGCCCAGCCAAACATTCAGATCCACTGAGCAACCTCACAAATATTAACTGCAGTTCTCTCTCTAAGAATTCAATAACAAATTATTATGTTGTGGACACCTTCCTGGAAGAAGGAAACCCTTCAGTCTGCACTGCAGTCTCTATTACACTTTTCTCTTTGATGGATGATATTTATGAAATGCCACATACACAAGAGCCCTGTTTCCGTGACAGCCCTGCAAGAAAACTTCAGATCACACGGAAAACATTTAGTGAGAAGCTGGCAGAGAACACTGCAGACAGAATGCTATGACATAGTTCCTTTGCCTTAACTCATTTTTTTTTTGGAGGGAGAGGGAAAAAAAGCCAGTGAGGTTTAAAGCTTTAATCTCATACCCAAGCTTGTCAGAGCCCAAATCTATCAGTAATGCTCTCCAAACCAGAATGAACTCAGAAAGATGACGTTCAATCTTTAAATCCTTCTCTGCAGACTTATTTTTAATTCTCAGGTTCATAAAACGGATCCCTGCTGTGGCTCCAGAGCCTTCTAACATGTATTCTACCTATTATGTTTGACATAACCACGTGTTGGAATTTAGCTGCATTGAGAACCAGAAGTTTTCTTTGCACAATTTCCAGTGTAGTGTAGTAAAACCAATTCAGTGTGACAGAACTATGATTGTCATTGGTGGAAAACCAATTATCTCCTCTCCTGGTCACTGTTATTCTTTTCACTCCATCAGTAACTCTAATATTCTGACCAATTTTGAACAAATTTTATCTTCTTATTTTGCTTTCTTTGCCACAGACTGAGTAATAAACAAATGCTTCATAAATAATGTCAAAAAACCTATTTTTCATATCTTATTTTCTCAACAACCATTTTTCTGTCTCTTTCTAAATTAATTCCTAAACAATCAAAGCTATTCAAATATTTGATACAATAATTAGGGGAAACCATAATTAACCACCTTTCCAAAACCTCCTGTGAACATACCATTTCTGTTCCATTTTTGTAAATCAATTAATTTAAGCTGGATAGAACTGACATGCCTGCTCAACTATAGGCAAGTACCACCAAAATACACAATCATTTCAATGATCTGAACCAGGAATTATATGATAATTCAAAGCTGTTTCTTAGGTTTCCAACTGATGCAGTTTATTACAGTCACTCCCATGAACTATGATCATTTTCACCAATGGGAACAGATTTCTGTTCATTACCAGAGGACATACACAAATATCTCCAAATGGAACTGCTGCCTACATTCAGTCCCTACAGCAACATCTTCATTAAAACACTTTGATATGTGTTCATGTAAATCCAGCAGAATAACATTTTGCAAATATTCCAGTATGAAAAACAGAGCATTAAAGTAACGAAATTCTGCTAGTTTTACATGATTCTGGTAATCATCATATTTCTCACTTTGGCATTAATTTTGTGCTTTAAGTTTTCCTGTGAAGAAATGTACTCTGCAACAACTTTATTTTCTATTTATAGTTTGATGAAGATGCATCCTGAGCTGACACTGAACCTGCTCTGTCCTTCCGTGCTAGGAATGATTTATTCTGCCAGTTCACATCCAATCTTAAATGAAATTATCCATCTTCTTGGCTGATGAGCTGACACCAGATTTCAAAGCACACAGAGATGGACACACTCACTCACAATCTACTTCCAGAATGGCACGGACAGACTTGGCAAGGTCCCTGGCTTCTGCTGCAAGAGCTGCTGTGACAGTGGGGCCGAGCCTTCCCAGCCGAGCCAGAAGCGCTTTAGTGGACAATGATCTCCTGTCACTAATGCAATAAAAAAAAAGAAATGTTTATTTGTAAGATGATAAAGGAAACTACTCCTTTTAATAAGGTAAACTTTCTCACTGTATGAACAAGAAAGACTCACGCTCCCAAATCAGTGAGTTTGCCCCAGCAGCAGTGCTGGCTGAATGGTGAAGTTATTTGGAAAGCTCAGTTCAAGTAACATTCACTCCAAATGCAGTGTCAAGAACTCAGTGGGTGACAGGAAAGGAACTTGAATGGAATTTTTCAGCACTTAAGAAGGGACACTGCTTGATGGGACCCAACTCTTATCTTCTCTGCTGTGAGTCAGTTTGTCACCTTGCCTTAATATTTGATAATTAATGCATTCACTAAAATAAATTCGATGAACTTATTAAAACAGACAACATCACTGCTGTGAGCAGTGACAATGGGAACTGCATCTCACTGATTATCTGTGATATCCTAGTTGGTCTGAGCCTGTACAGGTTCTTTGAAATAAAGTTCCAGTTCACTTCACTTAAATAAATGAAATTTCCTTGAGAAGTGCATTGAAAAAAAAAACTGCAGGAAAGAAACCGAACAATTTTACTGTTACATAAATATTAATGGAATGCTATCTGAGATATATAGGCACAATCATGCCAATTTTCTGAAGGACTAAAGGCTGCTTAAATCTTCTTGAATATTCCCAGCAGCTCTTTAAACAAGAAAAATAATAAAATGTAAATGGATACACATTTTATCCATTTATTTATATGCTACTAGGTTCATTGTGATGCAAAATCACCTAGGAGAATCTAAAAAAATATTTTAAAATATAACCCACTGTTAAGGTTCCTTGCATTTTAACTAATCCTTAGTACATTATAATTACTTTATGGAAACATCCAGACAATCATAGCTATGTAATTACTAACTGTTTTAATTTAATTCAGAGGTTTTTAATGAAGCTGTATCCTGAAAGCCTAATTTATAATTCATGCCATTCCCTCTCCTTCAATAAAATGACACTCAGAACATACAGCAAAAGTATAGAAAAAAAATAGCTACAAGGCATTTTTTTGAGACTTGGAAACAATAGTAGAGTTTTTCACTATTAATATTGCCATTTCATTACCTTAAAACTGTTGAGGAAGTAGAGTTATCTGAAAGTATTTCATGCACAACCTGTTGGTCATAGTCAAGAAATTAACAGTTTATAAATCAACAGAGTTAAAAATGTAATACCTTATAGTTTGATGTTCTGTTTGGAGGTGGGGGATGTGATTTGCAATTAGAGTCTAGTGTATTTCCCAGACAGAAATGCAGCAGTAAAAACCAAAATATTATAACCCCTTTAAATGAAGTAAATATAACATCATCACTGTTTTTGCTATTGTTTCACAACATGTCAAAAATTATCAAATTCTAGCTCTTCTCCCTTTTTCTTTTGAGGAGTTTCACAGAAATTGATAGAGTTTAGGTGGAAGATATTATCTGATCATTAAAATTCGTCCAGTACAGCAAAACACAAAGATTCTATAAACCTCCGGATGGATCCGTACACTTATACATCGTCTATTTTTCTAGGAATTAAAGGATCTCTACAAACTAGTTTATAGCCATTTCACTATGCTCATTCCTAACAAACATCAACACAAACCTTATCCAAATAAATTATTGTTAGGAAAAAAAAAGGTGAAGTTACCTCTACAAATTGCAGCAATTTTTCAGTGGCCACCTCAAAGGTCTTCCTGGCTGACTCTGATTTCCGCAGCTGGCAGTCAAGCACTGTTACCCTCTTCTTCAAGTCTTGAATGTTCTCCTGGGAAAGGGATTTTAAGGCTTTTAGTCTAATAATTTTCCTCCCATGGATCACACAGAGACATGGTTTGAACAGAGTGTTTGGAATGTTTAACACACTCTTCTAAATTTCTGTTAACCACATAACTGGAATGCCTGAGCAGCTGGCAAATCAGCACCAAATTGCAACAGATTTTGGCAAATGATAGAAAGGTAAATTAAAATTGGAAGATAAACAACAGGGATAGGGCTGAAAATTAAGAGAGCTTGAACTGACTGATGAATGGATCAAAAATACCAACCTGATGGTGACAGTATCTCTCATCAGGGTGCCATAAACAGCCAGAACAAACTCATTCCAAGTTTGCATCCACACATCCTTTGGCCAACACAGTAATTAATGGCACATCTTGGAGGAAATTGCCCCCTAGGATGTCTCTGCATGCACTTGTATAACCTATTGATCAGTGTTATGCATCCCTCCCTCCTCCAGTATAGAAGATGTGAGCCCTGTTAGATCCAGCCCCAGAGGCTCTGGGTTTCATCAGAGTCCCTGGCACTGCTCCTGTGACAGGACCACGAGTAAAGTCCTCACATGTACCTGGGCATGTCAGTTTAGCTCAGCTATCTACTGGACACAAGATCTAACTAACTTTACTGGAAGCAAACAATTTGTTTGTATACACTGGACAAAGCAGCAGAACCATCATCACCCTGGATGTCAAAGATGTTGATTCAAACACCTCCTTTTGGCAATTCCACTGTCCACTCAGGTGAAGGAGCTGGTGAGAGACCTCACACTTTCACACTAAAAAAGTGAGAGAGACCAATCTGATTTTTATTTATGCCTCAACATATTCCATTTAGTGAATGTGTTTTATATTCCATTTAGTGAATGTGTTTTAGGGGGGGATTTACTTGGACATTAAAAGCAAAGTGAAAAACAAACAGGTGTGACCCTGCCTGAAACTTGGTGCCTCCCCTCTTACAATAGGATGGGACAAAAGGCTGTAGTACAGAGTTGGTACCCACTTGATACTGCTGCTTTTGGGTAAGAAATGCAGAGATTCAAATCTCCACACTGATATTGTAGTACTAAGTCAGAATTTCAGGAACTCAAGCTAGAATCTTTGTAACAAACCTCCAGGAAAGCAACCCACACTCACTGAATTTCTTAAAATTTGGCTATTTATAAAACCCCTAGAAAACAAACAGTGCTGCAAGAACACCTGACATAAAAGATGGGGGATCACACACAGATGTTCAGAAAGAACATCCAGGGTGTGATTCACCTCATCACTCACAATCTGATAAAGGAATTCCTCCTGGGAACCACAGGGACTTGCTAAGCTGTTCTCTTCAAGCTTGTTAACCACAGAGCTTGACTTTATCTCCTAATGTCTTAAAATATTAAATTAATTCTCAGGATGAAATAAGGCAACATTTCAGTGGGTTTTCTTCACCAGGTCATATGCACATCTATTTTTCATGAGAAAAACAAGGTAACCTCACAAATGCCAACCTGCTTGCACTTGTCAGGTCAACACTTGCTCAGGTCAGGAGTTACAGAGAAAAAATTTTAAAGTGCCTCAAATATTTTATTTCTTAGCCTGTTCTGAACTGCCTCACTTAAGATGAAGTAGATTTAAAATATAAGGCTCAATTAAATTTCTTTTTGGCAGGATTAGTAGCATTTAAATGATTGCCTTGATTAAATCTAAATTTACTTTAGAGCAGGACTGGACTTTACATGGTTGCTATTTGCCTAGCAGAAACATAAACCTGAAGGCTGTTTTCACATGAGTTCAAAAGCAAACAAACATATGCAAGGTGTAGCCTTTAAAGACAATATATCTGCAGCCCAGAAATGATTCCATGCTTAATGCTTGAGATGTGCCACTCTGACCTATAAGTCACACATGCTGGCAGCTCCTGTTCCTGCAGCCCAAAGATGTCTGGATAAAGGAAGCCTCGTACACTTCACATCACCCCCTCCACTACACATCATCCCAGTTATTGAATAATACAAGACAAACAGTGACCTACTTTAGAAAAGCAGATGAAAAGAAAATGAAAACAAGATACATGACAACAGCAAGGAAACCATGGTAACTCTGACAGGCTTTGCTTACTTTATTTTGGCCAGAATGCTCAGCGAGCTGAGCCTTCAGCTCTCCAATTTCAGCCTCTAACAGGCGAATCACTTCTTCATAGTCCATCTCCATTCCCCTGGCCTGCCTTTGTGCAGCCTCTGCAAGGTGAATTCTGCCTCTCAGGGCTCTTGTCTCCTCCACAGCTGCCTTGGCTTCCTGCAGATTATATAATTCAGTGAAAAGTTACAACTCCAGCTACCAAAAAAGAGCAGATTTAGCTCACAAGTACTGCAGTTGGCATCAGGGCTACCTGTTAGTGTTCATGGTTAGAGGGCTTAATTTCTAATTTTTAATATATGATGTGCAAATGAAAAACAGGTATATACAGAGACATATTTCCTAATAATTTAAATAGCAAGTTCTATATTACTGAAAATCTACTTGAATGAAAGGTTTTCTTGAAATGCACCAGATGCTGTTGATCTGTCCCACTGCTTCCATACCAAAAAAGTACCTTAATGAGATGTTACTTCATTTCATTATTATTGCCTGAATTCATACTCTAGTCACAGCTCATACATCATGTAGATGGACTTTTAATGCAAATATTCAGTCCACACACTTCTCAGAATCAATGCTTTTTATTTTTCTGCCTAGTTCCTGCTCCTATTATGCTCTTAATCTCCTGGATTATCACAGAAGAGTGTTAGATACAATTTATATATAAATAACATACAAAAATCAGAGACTGTTAGCTTTTAATTCAGCTAACATAATCCCTAAATGTTGCAAAATCTTTCAAGAAACATATTGCATTTTAGGACTGAATATTAATTGAAGTTAACTTTGATTAGTCAATTAGAAAGCCAAACTAAATGTCTGTACAACAGATGAGTTTACACTCATCTAGGAATAAAACAAACAAACTGCTCAGACAAAATGTACAGGCTCACTGACACCAAAACCACTAAACCATCTTTTCCCTCAGCTATTAATTAATCTGTAGGAAAAGTCACTTTATCTCAATTTTCTGAATAATTAAATTTAGCAGATTTGAATTCAGAGGTAGAAGTTTTTTGTAGAAGCTGCTCAGTTAAGGATACTTAGGTGAATATTCTATTCCTGGTCTACCTATTACATCTAGTTTTATAATTATATCCTGGTTGGGAATGGAACCATAGGGAAAACAGGTGGGTAGAGAAGAAATACACTGTGACTCCTGAACATGGAGGAAATCACTTTCTAGAAGGTAGGTTTGAATTGCTGTTTCTAATAAACCTAGATAACCAGATCTTCCTGGTTTGTAGAAGAAATCACATTTAACAGGTGTCATAAAGGAAATGTCTAGAGAGGCAAGTTAAACTTAAAAATGCAGATTTAATTTTTTCCTAATGTAGAAGCATTTGTTCTGTACAATCAATATCCTTTAAGTCAGATTTTCATATACTTTGTGATAATGTTCTTTCTGTAAAATGATCTACCAATCTCAGCTTCACATGACTTTCACTGTTAGTCTTAATGAACAATATATTCCAGGCCATAAATCAGCTAATCTCAGAGACATATAGCCAGTACATCATCTTGCTCATCTTTGCAATACAATACCAATTTGGCCCATGGCCAGGGACACCCTGGTCCCTGAGAGCAGCAGCAGAACCACACATGTAGAACAGCAACACCACTAGTGAATACAGCTGCCATTGGTGCTGTATAATTCAGAGGTTTCTTTTACAGGGCACAAGCACTAAGAGATCCATTTAAGTGACCTTTCATTTGACAGCAAGTGGAATGATTTTCTTTTTTCCTTTGGAAGCAATGGGTGAACTCCACAAGGACCACCTGCACCTGGAACAGAGACTCATGCCAAGCTCACTGCTCCATGGCTGTGCTATTCCTCACGTTGGTGTCACAGCTCTGTGTTTCCAGCACTAAGAGCAGTGGGAGCTCATTACTGCTCACACTCCCTGGAAGCACAGCAATCACCCTTCCTGCAAGCTGCTCCTGGCACCCCTTTTTTCTACAAACAATTCAGGGAACACAGGGTCTTCTGAGTTACCACCCTACAGAAGCAGAGGTCAAAATTTCTGCCTTTGGGGAGGGCACTTTCTTGCCACTGTAAGAAACAAAATGAGTCCACAGCACAAAGAGCTGGGCCCTGCTGCTACAGAGGATGTGTTGGGAGCCTTCAGTAGCAAAGGCATCCTTGGGAAACAGGCTGGAGGTGGGAAAAAGATTCTTGGAGACAAAAGTGAAAAGATGCTCTGACATTAAATTTGATTAATATAAATGAGCACAGAGGCCTTGAGAAAGGGTGGCATCTTAAAAACCCACACTTAGGAATTATTTAAATAAACTGACATGAGAAAAGTGAAGAGAAAATTGCTATTATGAAAAGGGAGGTCTTCATTTTGAAAGGAGACCTCCTTGAGATAAAGATTTAATCTCTTATAATCCAGAATTTACTTTACTCCTCCATTGTTTTTTGAGAACTCCAGTTGTTGAATATTAATTTCTCTGTAATAGCAGACTAAGTATGACCAGATTTCAACAGTGAAAGACCTAAAGGAATAATTAAGGAACAATAGCTTCTTACACAGCAATGAAACAATTGCACACACTACAACTGAATTAGTGAAATCATCTGACACACCAGAGATGTTTGCTGGAGCAGAGGGGTACACAGGGAAATGATTCCATCAGGTTTTCCTATTCTCCAGTTACTGGAGTTGGCACTGTGGGGACACCTCTCTCACCTGGCAGGTAAGGGGGCCCCACCAGTGAAGAACTGATGGGTAACACCCACTTCAGCAACAGGAGCTCCTGTCCACTCAAATGTATGAAAGAAGTGTCCAGGGCCAGGCTGGATGGGGCTGGGAGCAATCTGGGACACTGGAGGATGTCCCCCTCCATGGCAGGGAATAGAATGAGATGAGCTTTAAGGTCCTCTCCAATCCAAACCAATCTAGGATTCTAAGACACAACAGATAGAGGATCTGCAGCTGCTAATATTTCATTTCTATAAACACCTCATGGGACTTATTGTCCTGATCTGGTAAGAAGCCACTACAACCAGGAAGGAACTAACAGCTGGAGGAGAGAAGCTGAATCCTTAAAAAAGCAATTTCAAGGTACAGGTTTCCTCCTAAGCCAGGTTCTATTTCTTCCTTGGATAAATTTGAGTGTCACAAGGTTTTATCCAAGTTTTAGTCCAGCCACCACAAACACCAGAACTAAGATATTCTTTTAAACCACATGAAAATTGTAGTTACAAATCAATCATGCTTGTTGATTAGTTCTACAAAAATTGTATGTTTAAATCATCCTTTAAAGGAACTTTTAATATCTTTACTATGTATTAAAATAAAAAAAAACATAATACTTCTTTCAGGCAGGGTGAAATAAATTAGATACTGCTTCCAAAATATCAGCCATTCAAAGCCCCTCTTTTCCCCTTAGAGGAAATAACCACAGAGTGGCAAATCTCAGCCCTATGGAGCAAGTCCAGGAGTCTGGGATACCACAAACAGTATCTTATCTTTACAACCTCTCCCATTTCCTATGTTTAGCTGAATGCTCCAGCTGCCAGAAACTGCCCAAAAAAAGCTGTAGTACAGAAGGGATCATTCAGGCTGAAATAGCCCAGGACTCTCAGGCAGCACAGGATCCAGTCCAACTCCTCCAGGAAGAGAGGAGACATCATTACACATTTCACATTCATGCTCTTGGCAAGACTTCAGGTACTCAAAAGTGCCTTTCTGTGTTTTGTGCCAACTTCAGCTGACATAGGATTTCAAGGAAACCCCAAAGATACAGTGCTATAGCACAACTTCAAAGCAAAAATAGATCAATTAACGAATTTTAATTGTCACATACCAGTATTAGAAAATAATTACTACCTCACTGCAAGTTCAGCAGCATTTCTAATCTTAAGAGTTTCCTCATGCTGTTAGTTACTGAGTCAAGCACTGTTTAATGAATTGGTACTAACAAAGCATGTTCATTAACCAGAATATTTGTACTCCTGTCTTAATTAATCTGTAATCTCTGCAATTCACAATTAGTAGAGAAGAGAAATATCACAAAATACACCCAAATACATGACTGGTAACCTAAATCCTCATTTAAAACCTTGTTTCTTCAAGGTTTTGTTTTCAGTGAGGAAAGCAGTTATTTTTAAAAAATGTTTAAATTACACTGAAGTCAGAAGACCTTAAGCACAGACTTAAATTGGGTTTTTTGTTTACTTTGGTTGTTTGTTACTTTTAATCAGGCCATTAGGGCTCAATAATGTACTCATTAACATTTCACTAACCAGCTCAAGCAGGAATGCACATCAGAAGTTAGATGGCAACTTGTACTATAAGTAGCTTGTTTTAAAAAACACTTATCACTGTGAATCTCAGTGCCAATATTGGTTTTAAACAACAGAAATATATAAATAATAATATATATAAAACACTTGAACATGCACCAAGCATAAACAGAAGAAAATGTCCATTAGAAGCCCACTTATATCTCCTCAAATAGATCACACAATGCTATAATTATATATAATTTATTATTTCTCTTTCACTTCACTATATGCAACCCTTTCAATTCCTACAAGAAAATCAGTATTTTTATCCCTGGGAGGTTTGCAAGGTAAAGCTGAATTTCACCACCACACAACAGTACCTGAGAAAAATAAAAGTGGGAGGACCTCGAGTGGTGGCAAATGGGCACTGCTGCCACTTAAAGCATCTTAAACCAGCCCTGTGCAAAGCTGCTTCCCAGGAAAAGCAGGTTTGTACTGGGGATTGTACTCTCTAATAGCTTTAGTCTGGACTAATACACTGCACAAGAGTTCTGGTCTAGAACAACACAGCCCATGAGAGAATGGGAACCTCAAGTGCATTATGGGAACAATCTTCCAGTTAAATTTCATCCAGGAGATAACTCAATTTATTTCCCACAGTGTACACAAGGAAACAACACAGTATTAATGGAAAAATCTTCCAAGCATGCTCTTGTATATTCAAGGAATAAAAGGTGATAATTAAGGTGTTCAACGAATCTTATGAGCAAAAATATAAAACTAATCTTAAAACAGAGGATTTTTAAACTTTATCTTGCATTTTTACATCTGACATGAGAAACCTGCAAAGTACAGGTGCAGCAGTGCAGGAGGGAAGGAAAGAAGCCAGCTCACTAAAAGGAAAAGCTGACAGGGTGTTCAGGAGGAAGAGAGAACAGGAAAGTTCCCTGGATTTGAATCCAGGCTATAAACGACATGATACTTACATTTCATTGGGAATTTCCTTTAAGAGACACAAGGAAGCCAAATACTCTTGATTTATTGGCTCATAATTATATAGAGATTTGGAGGCAGAAAGAAGACTTTCCTCAGAAAAGCCTGACTACAACTTTCTTCCCTGGTGATTTTTTCCCACTTAAGACTGGCTGACATATAAAGTAGTTAATCTTAGGCCTGCAAATTAGGCAACTGTTGCCTAAGAACAGCAAAATATCTTCAAGAACACTTAGGACTAGAGAGGTTCTACTACATCATTATCCCACTTCATTGATCCAGCTGGTCTCAGGGCTCCTATCTCAATTCAATAGCAGAGAAATAGATTACTGCTCTAAAAACTGAAGGATCAAATCTCCACTTTGAACCAAAAGCTCTGTAGTAACACAAGAGTCACTTTGTTTTGAAATCACTGTGAAAGTGTAGTCTGTATGAGCACCAAGAGAAAAAGAAATGCTCCTTTCTCCCTTCCACAGAAAACAATTAAATTTTTAAAATAATTATAATTTTTAGAGACTTCAGCATACTTGCTTCACTACTTGCAGCTGCTCTGTTAACTGTTTCTGCAAGTTCACAGATTCAGACAGTTCTTCCTGTCAAAAAAAAAAAAAAAAAAAAAAAGAATAATAAATAAGTTTGAAAGAGAGTTTTGGTCCCAAAGCAATTAGCTCTTTCAAAACTACAGAATAGCAATACTTAACTTCTACCAGCAGCTTTTATAAGACCTGTGATAATACCATCTCTAAAAAGCTAACTTTACTGGGAGTTCATTGATGCTGTTTAAATTTCATGAGTATTTTAGAATTATTTACTGGTGGGATGTGTATAAAAGAGTGTAAGAAATAAGGCAATTAATTATAGATTGATCATTATCAGTTTTCCACATCAGCAGTTTAGGGACTTCTGGTCAGTATTCACTGTGCTCAATGTAAATGGTGTTCTTTCATTTCAGGACAAAGCTCTCAGAAGAATCCTTGTGCACAGAACAGAGAACTGATCTCTGGCCATTTCAACCCAACAATTCTGTAATTTACAGCAAGATATTTCTTGGACCAAGGGGAAATTTTTTTAATTGTCTTTATCCCAAGCTCAGTATTCCTGCCCAAGAACCAGAGTTATGTATGCTGAATACAGAATTTCTTATCTTATGATTTGTTATAAAAGAAATTCAGGACCATGGGAATGTGGTAGCACCCTGGGGCATGAAGAAATAATATTTATTGCTTTAGGACTTGGGAATTTTGCAATGTCTGGGAAAATATGTATTAATTTTGCACACAGACTAATTTATTCTCCAGTTCTGATTCCTTTTAAAAGTATCAGCACACGCTCAGACTCTGCAGTTACCAAAATCACACATTTTTAAATAAAACTGCCATGCAAATCAAAATCATGCAAATCATTTCTCCAAATTCACTTATGTGAAGTGTCTGCTTAGTCTCATTTCTCTATGGACCAGATTAAAAACTGTGTTAGCATTCAGTATAACAGCTAAAATTCACTGTCTCCACAAATACATTGTAAGCAATCTTCAAACATGATTAGGACTGTTTGCACTGCCATTTTATTTATCTATGAAAAATTGCACATGAAATTGAAAAAAACCAGTAAATTACTATACACTTTGAAAAAAAAATTAATGTCTTGAATAATTTAAAGCAAATAAAAATTAAATGTTACCTTTAGTTTGCTAATTTCTTTTAAAGCTTCATTTCTTTCTTTCTTAAGGTTTTCCACATCATCCTCCAAGGAATCACAGGTTACAAACTGTGTGTATACAAATACATAAGGTTGGAATGTATTGCTAACTGTGTCTTCCATAATCTTTAACATCTTATATTAAAAGTTCTTGTTAATAAAACAAGAAGAAAATCTTAATTTTAGGATGATTTATAGATCTAAAAATGGTAAAAAATGCTTAATAAAGATTTTAACTGACTTATCTTCCAAAGGAACAGTTACTTTTCATTTTAAAATGGATGAATAAAGTGTTTTTAGAAGTATCAAGAATACATCACTATTTTACTATTTTAAATAATATTAATTATAATAAAATTTATATTTATAAACATATTTAAATAATATTTTAGCATTCATATACTAAAAATGCTCTTTTTTTCAAATCACCTCTAGAATAAAATTATTTTCACTGTAGCAGCAGTTCAAATCACTGGGCCCAGTAATTGTTTCTCACTCACACATGTAACAACCCAAATTCTATTAAGAAACCTTAGCAAATCAATGTTGTCCAGACTTACAACAAACAACAACTTAATTACATTAATTGCTTTCTACAAATTAGGCTGCTTAAAAAAGCTTCACAGAAACTAGGTTATCCTAAGAACCCCATACTGTGGAGCTGTTTTAAACATCTGCCCAAGATCTGGAGTTATTTTACATACAATCAACTCTCCAAAAATCTCCTCCCAGGGGTTAAAACAATGAGCAGGCACATACTTTACCTGTGAGTCCTGTAAGGTGCCAAATTCACTGACCCCCAAGGCTGCAGATTTGTGGCCATCATGAGCTGCATTTGATTGCATGGACAGCAGACTCCTTGAAACTTCAACAAAATCTGGAAACAAAACAGATTTTGTTGTTGTATCCCAGAAGTTCAGTTTAGTACCAGATTCCTAATGCAACACAACTGTCAATATCACCATGCACAGCCACTCTGATAAATGCAATGTCTGCCCTTTAAGATTTCTAAAGCAAAAAAAAAAAAAAAAAAAAAAGAAAATCAGAGAGGTATCTCCAAAGAGAAAGTTCTGGTAAAGCTGGTAAGAATAAAAACGCCCAAACATATCATGGAATGAAATATCCTCAAATCACATTGTGAAGGAGAAAAGAAAACAAAGGTGGTGTGAAGTTCACCTTCAAAGTACCTGATGCACAATCAACATGACCCATACAATTTGAATTTAAAAATTCTGCTACACTGACATAACCGTGGAAATATAAAGGTCAGTTTACTCCACACAAACTCTAATAGAATATCCAGTATCTCTCCTGCTGAAGATCTTTCTGGATGTTTAAGTAGAAAATATTTTCCACACACTTGTGTTTTCCATAGACTTTAGAAAAAGTGAAATTTCCATCAGTTTTAGCATCTGAACCATCATGTCTAGCAGCTTCTGAAAAATATTTTTAAATTGTCAGTGTCATCAACCAAAATTGTTATAACCAACAGAAGCAACTCACTCCCATCAGAATTAGGTTTAGCTGCAAGAAGTGTGATGGTCTCCCTGCAAACCTGTTTCTGCATGCAATAGTTGAAATGTTCTTGCTTCCCACATAGTAAAGTTAAGTGATCCATCAGTTTACTTGCTTCAAGAAGCCTCTTTAATCATAAAAAGTCTCCCAGGAAATTTTTGGAAAAATTACAGTTCCATATTGTTAAAACAAAAATTTCAAGATTTTCTAAGCACAAAATAAAACTTTCCCAAGGCTTCTCTTAATAAGATGAATTTGTGATTTGTACTCCCATTACTGTTTCATAACTTCAAGCTTATTTTCATACAGTAAAATAAGGTTCTTGCCTCAAATTGTCATTTTACTTGCAGCAGCAACCCAATACTGACAAAAATATATTAATGGTTATTATCTATCATTTCTGTATTCCTACTTTTCATTATTTTCTATGGTAATTAACAAATGATTACCTCCAAAAGACACTGTTCCTTTAGAATCCCTATGAAGTTGCTGCCTTAGGGCTTGCTGCTGTTCATCTGTGAGCCGAATCCCAAGATAATTCAGTGCCTGGAAGGAAAAAACTTATTTTGGAGTGAAAAAAGAAATGACTAAGGATAATGACTGCAGGGACATGGGGGAGTAATTAAAGAGCTACACTTCAAAGAGCCTTTGTATCCTTGTACACTCTCACTGACAACATTTTTATTCCAGAGCCACTCAGAGGCTTTTCCTTCTAATTGAGAGATGTTCATATATTATTTAACCTTGAATACAGATATGTGTAATAAGCAAAGCCCTTTGTCTTTAATAACTGCTTTAAAAATTGTGAGGGATGTTCTGATTCCCAGAAGAGTTAATCAGTAATTAGATTAACAAAAACAGTAATTTGCCCAATATATAAAGTGAAATACTGGCCTGCAACATGAAAGAACTACCCAAATAGAGAATTCTCTGTGTCATTTATACTTTAATGCTTGTCAGCTAGAAATATTGTCCAGATGTTTTACCTGGATCATGAAGGGGGAGGAAGGAGAACTCAGAAGATTTTAAAGTATTTACCCTCTCCAGCTTTTCTGTTTTGAGATGAATATTCGAGTTCTTTCCTTGGGGCTCATAATCATCATTCTGGCTGGGGGAAATAACTAAGAAATAAAAAATAGAAAAGTAATAATGAAGTAGTGGCAACTATTGCTTTGAAAAAATATTTGTTCTGAAGCTCTACTCATCAAATGGATGCCAGCTAAATACCCATTTGCCAAAAATATATGTTAATCCTTAGATTGACTTCATTTTTTAAAGGACAAAATCAACAGAAATTATGGGTATTAATCACATCCACTATTTTTTTCACATAAAAAAGTGACAAGTAGCAAATTAACAGAAAATAACCAGGAATAGCTTTGAGTGATCCATCAAGCATATGGCTTCTCCTTGTGGCACTTTCTCTTCTCTCAGAGACACACAGATACTCAGGAAACAGAAGGGGAAACACACTTGTGAATTCCAAGAGAGATCTCCAAGACACACCCTCAGTGTAAGTGACAGCTGCCAAAAGCACATGGAGTGATCCAGAAACACTGGGAAAGAGGGAGTGACCTGCTCCCAAACATGGGCTGTGTGGAGGGAGTTCAGGCTGAACTCCCCAGGCTCCTCAGTACTTTTTCTTGGGAAGGAACTCTTTTCCAAGAGCTCCTGTCCATTAGGCCACAACCCATCAGCCCCTTCTACCCTCATAGTCATAAAACCAAGTTTGCATGGGTTTTTTGAGCTATCACTTTGGATTTCAGATGTATGCAAATAAAAACAATCATTGTCTGCATTCCTTATTAATAAACATAATTCATCATTTCATTAATGAATTAAAAAGGTTCTGAAACCAAAACCAGCCTTTGACAAGTAAAGGATCTTGCAGTTTGAGATTCTCTCTAAAGGAACAGAAGGAATCACAGAGAATTATTTTAAAAATTTTTTTAGTTTCACAGCATATCTGTTTCCAAGCTCAATGTAATTTACATTCTCTTTACATGCCAAAAGCATAAACCAAAATATCTTGAAAAATCTCTGACATTAACACCTCTCACATGCTATATTAAATTCTGAAGACAGTGGGCTAGAACCTTGGTGGAATTGGCTCAATTTCCCTTCAGCTCAGAATGAAAAAGCCTTGTGTGTGTGTTTGTACAAAAACTCCTCAAAACTATGCTGATTTTTTCATAAAGTGTTTAAAAAAAGAGTATCTCATCTAAGAGATGCTTTAATTTTTCAAGGTTATCTTTGAAAGTTTATCCTTGAAAAAGGACAGCATGAAAGAAGTGGCAGATTTGACAAAGGATGTGCTGTTAAATAAGAAGGAAATGAAAGATGACAAGAAGCAGCATGAACTGGAGCTGACAGTATTTGTGCTTTCTGCTCCACTCTCTACGTTCTTCAGATGTGCTCAGAGACTCTGCCCTTCTTGGTATCTTCAAACAAAGAAGCTCCTGTGAACTGAATTATATTAACCAACAGTCTTATATTCTGAATATATTATAAAAATAAGACTTTTGTCTTGTTCCTTTGAATCAGTTGCAGTGTTTTTCATGGCCAATATGTAAAAACTGGGTGATTATTAATCTCCAGGTGTCTCCAATACCAAAACTTTGCCAGTTTTAACAGCCCACATTTGGTCAGCTCATCCTTCTAGGAAGGGAACCAACTGGTCAGATTTGCAACATGGGAACTGTTTCATTTTAAACTTGAATATCTAATATGGGGTATAATAAATGCAGGTACAATTTAAATAACATAATAACAGTGGAGAGACATCTGAAATGAATCAGATCCTTCCTCTCCTCAGAACATTAGACATGAAGTTGAGAAACTCAGCCTATGCTTAATTGCTAGTGCTTGAAGAGAAAGAATAAAGTTCAGGTCTGCACAGAGAAATACTGAACAGAGACAGTTCTATCAGTGTGTCAAAGGGGACTCCCATTATTGTGTCACTCTTGTATTTTCACTGTTTCTAAATACCATGTATTTGTTTCCCCCAGGAATTACAATTGTGCAGCTCAGATTTGGTTCTGACCAAATTTCCAAACCCTGTTTTTCCTTACATGTTGTTTTTGAAATAGATTCTTAGAGATGTGATCAAAGTGACTCTTGTCCTTGTTTGAATGCCATGACTATAAAACACAAATATACATGATATATTGTATTTGTTAATAACTGAAAAACTTTTAAGAGGGCTGCATGTTATTTCTATCCTTTCAATATGCTGCCCTGATTTAAGCAAAAAAAAACCATGCAAGCAGCATACGTGCCCAGAATTTCATTAAATTAAGAAAGCACAGTTTCTATGGCAACCTAATCTTGATCTATATGTGATCTTCATTATCTGGTTTCTACTGAGTCTATCATCATTACTGCTGTACAGCAAATGTTGTGATCACTCACTTTTGTTTGGTTTCAGCTGTTTGTTAGAAACAATGTAAGTTATATTTGACAGAAGCTACTAAAAATCCATTGATCTCAGTCCTTTATTTAGGACTATAAAAACAGTGCAATATTCCCTGTTTTTTTAAAGGCTGAGTCTCACTATGCACTATGTTCTGTTTGACTGTTAATGGAAGAACAGGGAAAGGGTGGCAGGGAATGAAATCAGCACTTACCCGTGGCAGACACATCAGCAGGATTGCTGTCTAGAGCAGTAATTGGAGACTGCTCTCCCATCTTGACTCCAGTTTCCATCTACAAGAGGAAATGAAAAGTCATGAAATACCATTTCTAAAGCAGATCACAAGCCAAACCAGAAATGCACATTAATGAAAAAAGGGAGGAAGACTGAGGGAAGAAAAAAAGGGCTGGGGAGATCAAAACAACCCCAGGAGAAAAAGAAAGGCATGGAGGGGGTGGTGGTGAGAAGGAATAGCATTGGAAAAAACCAGATCAGGGCCTCATCCAAACTTTGGGTTTTGAAAAATCTTCACAGATTAAGGTAGCAAAATCTCTCTAGGGAACCCACTTCAATGTTTATATCCCCAACTGAAAAGAAAAATGGGCAAGAATTTTACCTACAAATATAAGAAGATTTGAGAATCACCTGTTTTGACTTTGTGTTTGAGAACATTTTATTGTTCCTTCTTCTTTGCAATACTTTTTAGCTTTAAAAATATGATAAACTGAAAATGTTCTTTCAAAAACTGAAATACTAATTTTAAAATCTCCTTTCTCATGGTCAACATTATTTCTTTACACTAATGGTGAGCTGTATGAATTAAAACAATTGCTGCTTAGCCAAAAGAAAAAGGGAAAACCCCACATAATTCTAGGACTTTTTTAAAGCAAAAATCTCATCATCACAGAGCAAGTGTGAGATTGTCCTGTACTCACACATATGTAGTAAACAGGGAGTGTTTTATCTCTGAAATATACAACTATTTATATCTAATTCCAAAACTTCAGAGAAACAGTATAGGAGAACTTGGTATCTAAGAACACAGTTAATGCTTATGTAATTTGTTTTCTTACCCCAAGTCAACTAATTCCTCTCATCAGTGTGGTTTACTCACCTGTATACAACATGGTTTTTCCACAAGTTTTGATATTCCAAAGACAATATTGTGCAGGAAAATAGACAGTCATTTTCTTACTAAAACGGAAACTCAATTACAATTAGGAGGAAAACAACCATTTGCTCAGATTGTTCTAAGAGGAGTAGTAAGTACACTCACAGCATTTGGAGGGAATGTTGAAACCAGCCTCCCATTAGGAGAGGGAAGAGGACCAGGTGCTGCAGCCTGTTGCTCTCCACGTGCTACAGGAGATGTGAAGAGGCTGAAAGGATGCTGCAGATTCTCTGGATGACTGGCTATGTTTTTCTGCCTAATAAAAGCTATCTCCCAAAAATTTTCAAACCTAGAATTAAAATTTTAGAAGTTACATATACTGTGTACTTATATTATTCATAAGATGATACTTCTGCAAAAGTTACACATTTCCAAACACCGTGTGTGGGTTTATTTAATTATTTTTCTAAAAAGATGTTCTGTTACCCATCATTACAAAGAAAAATACTGTAATTTTTTTTAAACGTTAAAGTATCATAATTTTGTAGGTCTAAAAGGTGCACTTAAGTCTTTTCTACAAAATAGTATTATGACTGAATGTTTTTAAAAATGAGTATCCCTCATTTCCTCTAAGCACACAAAACCACATTTCACATTAATCTGACCATAGATATCATCTATTGAACCATTTTGGATGATTGGCTGTTTGACAGTAACAGTTACCTCATTTTTGTTCTGTTGATTATACTTTTTGCCTCTTCATAGGAGACTCCAATCATGGACTCTTTGTTGATGGACACAAGCTGATCCCCAGGCTTCAATCGTCCATCCTAAAATGGACAAATGCAAAACCAAACCCACAAACTTTATATTAATTGTTAACTCTAGAAAGAACAGTATAGTCACAGCACTTAGACATATTCCCCTGGTTCTAGTAGGACAAAAATATCAAGAACAGCTCTGCATTCTGCCTGTGCTTGACAATCTTCCAGGAATAAACAGATTAAACCATTATCCCTCACCATTAAAGCAGTCATTACAAAAACTCAGAGAAAACAGACTTCAGAAATTGTATTAAGAAGAACTTTGGACCCAGCTAAACACTTCTGTAAAAAAAAAAAAAAAAAAAACGAAACAACAGATTTTTCTAGCACCAGCCCATCTGACTTAGGAAGCTTCTTCACTAATTAATTCAGCTCTGAGCTGGATTAATTTGTATCTCAAAGGCAAATGTTCATGGCAATACATGAACTCTTCAGACACTGGCCATGTTAATGAGAAAACCAACTTGATCAGCAGTCCAAACCATGACAGAAGTAATATTGTCAGCTTTGTGCTTCTGTTGAATTAATTGCAACTCTCTACCAGCACAGGAACATCTCACATTTCTGTCCCAGAGACTCTAAGACAAGACTTTAAACATGCTAGGCTAGATCTCTCACTAAGACAGAGCTTTCTTTACTCACATTTTAACAGAGCCCTCAACACTTTAACTGGAAATTCATGCAATCCACCTACAGCTAGAGAGATAGTTATGACATTTGTCTAATGTAATACACATCAAATTACACAGAACATGTCTCTGCTCTTCAGCTCCTAAGAAATCAAACAAAAAAAATCAATATATGTGAAAAAAATTGGAAAATACCTTCTCAAGACCAGTATAATTTTACCTACTTAACACCTACATACCATAATTTTAGCTCTGTTGTTTCAAACCTATGCCAGTACTTTACTACCTTTTTTTTTGGTCACTTAGTCTTTTGGTTTTGGCTAAAGAATAAAGCTGTAGACCTTTTATTTTGCTTTCATTCAGCATGTTCTGAGATATCCATTTCAATGGTGCCCTCACGTGGCAGACATTTAAAATAAGCTTCCTGCTTCACCTTCCCAAACAGGATAACTGGGAAATGACCTCTATTATTGCTAATATTAGAACCTACTGAAAATTGGTGTCTTAGCCTCAGTCTATTGATTGTGTGTGATAGGCTTTAAATTATATGCTCACAGTGAGAAAAATGTTTTAGAAGCCACAACAAAACAGGAGAAAATAAAAGGGGAATGATTACCATTTATCTACTGAAAGAGGTCTTTGAGAAACATTGCATTTTTATCTTTCAGCTTGCATTTTAGGATTAAACTTAGTCTACAACAATTCAGTAACAAATAGTTATTAACTGCCTGGGGACAAAACTCACTGCTCATGAATTGAGCTCATCCAGTCCTGCTGGGCCAGAGGCAAAGGCTGGTTATCTACACTTCCAAATATCCAGAGTTACTCAGGATGCCAGAGGAAACACTTGGATAAACAGCTGTGTACCTGAACCAGCCAATTACATTATTTATTTACTTTTTACACTGACAAATCCCCCTGATTTACACATTGCATTTGTCACAAATTAAAACAGTAACAGACACTGATTCATACATTTTATTAGTCTGCACTTTCAGAATACTTTTTTCTAATTTGCCTACACAATGATTTCCAACTGCAAGGATCCATCTAAATTAAGTCTCAGGGAAATATGATTGTTTGAATGTCCAAGAAAATAAAAAAGAGGTGCAATCTGTAGCTGTGTTCATCCTTCCTGATTTACCTTGCATCACACACTCTCTTACAGAAGTTGGTTTTGTACCTTCTCATACATGAACTGAGGAATAAGATGTGCATTTACCTCAAATGAACTTATGAAAAGATTTTCATTACCATGTAACTTACAGTGCAGTGAGATAATTCTGTTAAAAGGCAAGGAGGAGCATAAACACATTTTATATTTAAAATATGATTGCAGATGTAGCACACCAAAGCAAGTACTAAATTAAGGCAAAAATACAGGTGTCTGAAGGGAAAGGAAGGGAAAAAAGGCCTTTACCTTATGGCAATCACCACCAGGGATAATTTCTTGAATATATACCAAAGGCCCTTCATTTCTGTTAATTCCTCCTACAATATTCAAACCTAGGTTTGTTCCTTTGCAAACAGAGATAATCTGAAATGCACTCTCACTAGAGATACAAAGAGAAAGAAAAGTAGAATTACTTCACAGACCTAGATAATAAAGACTGAAGCAATTACTTGTCTTTATTTTACAGGTTTGGCAAATATGTATTACAATAACAAATAGAAATAGTGGACATTTAATCTCAGTGTTCAAATATTACACTATTTACAACAAAATCATTAATCTCAAGCACTTCTGACAATTACAAAAAGAATCAATACTCTATTTTACAAGGCTAAAAACTCCTCTCTACTATATAGATATATACTATATCCCAAGGCTTATGGGAGTATCTGGGTAACACATAAACCAGGAACATTAATTCATTAGGAGACACTAAAAAAAAAACCAACCTCATTTATCCTCTTCTACCACTTAAACAAAAAATAAATATAGAAATAACATATAAAATGGAAAGTCTGTAATGTCAATGGTATTATGAGCTACAGGACTACAAGTTAAAAAATAAAACCAAACTTTAACATTTAGTGCTCAACCCAAGTTTTCCTGACCAGCCAAATACAGCATTTCCTGCAGCTCCCACAAGAGAGGTACAGTCAGTTTTAGAGATTACTTTGGAAGCTTTGGGGATGGTGGTGGGACAGAATGATTTCTGCTGCTGCTGGTGATGTTGTCCTTCGGATGCAACTGAGGACTCTGTGACCTTGAAGATGACCCAGAAGAAAGGCTGTCTATAGATTTTGCTTCAAAAAAAGAAATAATAATAATAGTAATAATAAATAAATAAATAAAAGCCACGTTTGGGAAAAAACATAAAATTTCAGCCCATGTAAGTAAGTTCAGTAGGACTATTTTCATATCAGACAACCAAAAAAAAAAGCCTGCACAGTTAAGAACAGAGAGCCACCCAGGATTCCAGAAATAATTTTTAAAAACTTAACAAGTGATGATTTTTTTTTTTCAAATTGGGTGCAAAATACAAAACTGACTAATCCTCCATGCTATATAAAGGCATCTTAATTAGGCAGCAGTCCCAGAAAGATTAGAATTTATAGTGCTCTAAATCAAATTCTACTAGCATTTTGAAGCACATTTCAGCTACAAATACCAAAAACTTTTCACATAAATCATTAATCAAAATTGAATGTAGTTATCAGTATATTTTAGAGCTGGGGAAGCTGACACACAATTTCCTCAAGGTACATGTGTGTTCTGTCTGACTTTCAGCCACTTCCTCCAATACACCTCCCCTCAAATAAGGAATTTTTAAGCACAGGTTTCTACCCCACCCGAGGTGATTCTTGACCCCCAGGATTGCTTCAGGCTGGGAAGTGATCTCTTACCAGCTAACTGATGTGTTGGAGAAGTTCCTGCAGGGCTGGTGTCACTGTGAGAGCCATACTTATCCATCAGGTCATGAAATTCTTTCCTGTGCCAATAGAAAGATTTTCCTTGTCAGGATTTGGTGTTAGTTTGAATGGACTCTGTGAAACCTGCACTGCTTGTACTGAACAGCTGCTCCTCCTCAGAGAGGGAAGCTCAACCTCCACTGAAAGAGGAAAGCCCTGTCAAATGGTCAGAAAAGGCAGAAAAGATACCATGTAATGCATTATAAAGATGGGGAAACAACAGACTATGGATGAAATGGACTGTTGGTAAAAACGTTTTATTTTTACCTCTCTTTACCTTGAATTTCAAAACTTTGAAAACTTGCAATACAATCAACTACAGATAATAAGACAGTAGTACTAACAAGTTCCAGAACAATTTATTTATATTAGAGGAAATCAGATTATACATCTGTAGCATATTCCTGTTTTTGAAAGAATGCTTTTAGTTCAATTATACTGAACAAGAACCCAGAAGAGACTGACAAAGATGTAGTTCCTTAAAAACAAGGGGACAGAAGAAATATTTATTAACTACTTAAAGCCAGAAGCAGAAGTTTCTTGCAGACACCAATCATATTGAAGCAGACTGGCAAAGATGTACATCCTGTGTGACAAGGATGAGAATACAAAAACACTTGATTCATCTGATATTGATTTCATCCTAATTTAAGAAAAAAAGTTTATAATCTGAGCTCTGATTACCTCAGTGATAACTGATTTAAAATATATAAATAATCTAGAGTGATGTAAGCCAGAAACATTACTGAATTAATATTACAGAATTAGCCAGAAAAGAAATTAACTGATTGCAAGGAAAGTAATTCCAGTTTGACTTCTGAAGGTTGCTTAAAAATGCTGGGTGCATTATTGTTAAAAAAAGAACAACATTTATTGTACTAATGCTGGCCCCGGGGTAGACACATAAACACAGTTGAATACAAATCAAATAATCTTTAAGCACAGGATGCAAAGTCACAAGAAATGAATTCACAGGTGGCTGGTGAGGGACTGCATGGAATGGCAAATTCTGCCCAGGCCACTGCACTTCCCCCCAGAGTGGTTAAAGGACTGATGGATTTTAATTATTCAAGGAGTTTACAGGAACTAGGCCAGTATGCTTTAGATAAAAGCAGATTAAGAGTGGACCTCACATATATCTGGGCAGTCTGAAAAAAGGGGACATCAGAGGCTACAGAGTGATTTAGATGTCTGTCAAATACAAAAAAATAAAAGAACAGAAAGAGGAAGCTTAACTCGGACAAAAGGCTAAAGGAATTTAGAGAAAAATCCTTTATGGGGAGATTACTCTGGAAGTGGAACATCCCAGGAAAGGCAAATAACAGCAGATACTCTCAATGATAATCAAAAGTAGTTACATAACAGCTGCTTTCTCCCGAGATTTAAGTCAAAAGGGGATACAGACCTGGATTGTCATTGCTGATGATCCTCTGCCAATATTGGTTTATGTGCTTAACTTTCAACAGTCAGGTTAAAGCAATATGTAACATAAATGTCCTTAAAACAAATATATTTTGGACTACCTGCTGCAGTGAACAGTTTAACCTACTTATCCAAACTATTCAAAGCTAGAGATTGAAAAGCAAACTTTTGAGGGGAAAAAACAACTAAATCTGCCTTTTGTCAGAAGGCAAGACCAGTTTAGATCTTACAGTTTTGTGGTAGCTCTAATAGAGTCCTCATTTTTCATTATTATAAAATGTGAGAAGTATTTCAAAAACTATCACAGCAGATAATTTTTAATGGCAATAGCTGTAAACATAACATTACAATCCCCCTCTTTAAACAGGAACTGGCTTGAGCTTGCTACTTGAAGTGATTGATGCAAGTGATCTCAGAATGAACTGGTATCAAATGCTACACAGAAAAATGTGGCATGTGGTACAATACTGCAATTAAAACAAATCTGAAATAAAAATACATGCAAGCCCATCCACCCACCCCAAGATACAGCACTGGATTTTTATGAGTTTTGAGGTTAAAACGATTTTTCTCTTACTTTGCTTCTTCATCTCTAGCAACGAGCAGAGACATGTGATTAGAGGCTGAGGCTGTTCTCAAGATGTCAACAGCTCTAGAAGGGGGCAGAAAAAGGCCAATAAATACACCAGGGTGCTGGCAAGAAGAAAGCAGTGCTAGAAGGGCAGGAAAATGGACAAATTGCTAAGGTAGTTAACAATTTTCATGGCCAGATACAGAGAAAAGAGCTTGGCAGCAGCAAAACTTAAAGTGAGCACTGGACAAAAGACAGGCTGTGGTGCATCTGCTGAGAGAAATAAACTGGGACTGATCTCTCTCTCCCTTCCCTTCTGTCCCCTTCCCTCCTTGGGCCATCCTGCTGCCTTCCTGAGCCCTCTTCAGGATTAACAGCTCACCCCAACAGAAGCAACTGCTCTGGTGTGCCTGGCCCAGAATCCCCCTCAGCAAAACAAACAGCAAGTCATTCACTTTTCCACAACAGTTCTGCTGAACTAGATTTACAGGATAAATTACTGCAAGTTGAACTCCAAGGATCTCGGGGAAATTGTGCTCTTTCAATCAGTCACTGATGATGTCCAAAATAATCCATGTATAACATTCCCAGCTCTGATAAACACTCAGCAATCAAAACAAACATACCTTTCGTTTGTTACTCCAACCAAGTTTTCTCCATTGACATCTAAAATCAGGTCCCCAGTGAGCAAACGGCCTTTAAATGAAACCAACAATTACTGATGAATCAACAGGAAAATGGTGAACATACTGTATTAAACCAGGACTTTTCCTTTCCAGTTTTAAGTGACTTAATGCATTATACAACTTTATGACTCTTGGCACCTGATCCTAAGTAAGACAAATAATTGAGATAAGACTAGAAACTATAAATAAATCTTATTAGCAATAGAATAGGCACTGAAAATAACTGTCATTTAGGTATTTGTATTATTTATACAGAGCATAAATATTTTTGAGACTAGAATTTGTATTCACAGTTGTGGAACTAATTTTTATTTGAATCTTGTTCTTAAGTTACCATGTGTAGATATATGTTTTAGACCTTAATAAAGTCAGCTAAAATATTTTTAGAACTGATTTTTAACCTCCTGAAAATCTCGATTAAAAATAGCAGTAAAAAATATCAGAACTAATTAAAAATACTAGTTCTATACAGGAAACCCAACTCCTATAAATTAAAAGTGATTCAGCATCTCAACACTTACTCAATAGTGCTGAAAGATTGCCAATTGCCTTCACCAGCTCTATCTAGATTTGAACACATTTTCAAGACCTGATTGTATTAAAATCTTTTCCCATAAAGGGTCCAAATTTCATTTCTCTATATTAAAGTAAGCCCAAACTTCATGGATCCTGACTAAACCATACTATTTTAAATACCCTCACTCACAAAGTAAAATAAAGACTTCTTTTGACAGCTTTTTATATGCAGTGTGTTTGCATCAAAAAAATAACATTACTTACTATCTACAGCAGCAACCCCTCCAGGTAGAATTCTCTTTATGAAAATCCCATAATCTTCTGCTGTTTGTGCCCGATAACCTCCAATAATTTTAACTCCTGAATACACAAAAAGACAAAAGAGAAAAATTGGTTATTCCACCTACTGTGCTAAATGTGTTTGCAGCCAACTAAACTTTCCTGATGCCTAGTATGAGCTAGCAAAGTGCACCAGGTGTTTTTAGTCTGATTTATTCAGAATCCCAGAATGTGCAGCCTTAGTTACCTAATCCATCCTGGCAATCAGAGAAGGAGATGCGGTGAACAGCTCGATTAATTCCATGAGGGCCCATAATGGTCCTAAGGAACAAAATTAAGTCATTAAATTACAGAAATGTGGGTAGAACTATGTTAAAAGAACTCACAGTGACTGTGTTTTCAACTCAAATACAAACCCAAAACAGTCTTCTCAACTGACAACTTTATATTGTTTGATATCTCTGAGCCACCATCTTCCCAGCTAAAGATTAATCTACGCATCACAAATATCAGATGAAATGGTACAATAAATATACAGAACTTACTTCCTTTTCCCCCAAAAGCATTTTGGGCACAACTGTGAATCCCATTTTGTGTAATAAAAAGGTTGTGATTAAATATAAACAAAATTCCACAAGCTGGTCCACCTTAACATTTAGGCAAGAAAAACATTCCATAAAAGCAGTCTTCATTTGGTAATGAATATTTGAACAAGATCACAGCTAAACCACTGCATAAAGCTATTTCCTAAGATATATTTTAAATATAATTTTGTGGCTATTTATGGACATAATCTTTTCCCAAATCTCCTAATTTCTTCACTCAACACTGATTTCTTTCTCTGTTGTAAAAAAAAAAAAAAAATACTTCTTTTCAAACTCTTTTGCCTGATTCTCTGTGTACCTTCCCATCCCAAATGAAACACCAGAATGCCACTTGGAATTGTCTAAAGGTGGAGGAATATTTTGAAGGCAGTTGGTCATGCTACAGAATTAAAAAAGAATACAGAGTAAAATTAGATTTTGGAACCTCAATTTACAGTTTCATCAGACTCATGACCAGCACAGTGCTCTGAGAACGCAGAGTATTAAGAATGCAAATAAACCCAGATTATCCTTGACCAGGTTTTACTTTCATTTAGATTAATTAAATGTAAAAAAATGTAAATTGAATTATAGCTCCTCTGTTCTTCCATTGCACCATTTTTGGAGAAGACTCAGCAGATTTCTTCTAGAAAAGAGCAGAAGCACCACTGAATTTTTTCCAGTTTGACCTACATATTGTTCTACATTAGATACAGAGTTGTATTTTCTAGAGGGTTCTGGTGAAATGGAACAACAAGAATTCATTAGCAGGGTGGGAAAGAAGATCAAAGTGGAGGACACAGTGACCCAAATCCTTCCACACAACCTAATCCAGCACACAGCCTGAACTCCATGCCTGAAACTGGGGACATCTGCAAAAGCCAGAGTACATCATTAAAAGGTGCTGTGCCAGAAGGAAAAGAGAAACCCAGAAAGTCCAAAGGTTCTTAAAATTCTAGCACTAGCCAAGAGATCCAGTTTCTAAAGCACATCTGCAGTTCTTTTGGTTTTGTAGAAGAAAACTAGATAAGTTTTTTTTTTTTTTTTAATCAAGGGGTAAGCACTAGCTCTGAAAGCAACAATTTCCCAAAACCTCTTATTTTCAAGTATTTGCAAAATTACCCTTTGCTTTAGAAAGGCTGGCCACAAGAAGAGACCTAATAATTCTAATAACCTTTAGAAACAAAAAGTAAGCCTATGCTTCAAGCACTGTATAATTTTCACTATAGTATTTTTGAAGTATTTGTTTCACAGGTTAAAAAGAAATAATGAGACCCAGTGTATTTGGTGTGTGTTTGACAGGACTGCACAGGACCTTGCCATGATATGTCAGAGCATAAGGTACCCTTTGTAAAGCTAAAAGTGAACCAAACTGCTTTTACTTAATCACAGCCTGAAAGGAAGAAAACCCCCCCAAGCCTGACATTTCTTTAAGAATATCCTTTGGACAACCTCCTACTCCATGAGGAGAACAGAGTATTTTGCATTACTACCCAGCACTGTCACTGCAATTATCCCACAAACTTGTTTTGAGGCTGAATGACAGCATACTAGTCATGCTTTGTCCTGACTTGTCTCCATCTCTGAAATCTTAAACATGGTACACTGACCTTTAAAATAGGCCATTTTTCTATTTCTTTCCCTCTTGCATTTTTCTCCTAACCTATTGTTTTTGCTCTGCCATTCCCTCTCAGCAGTTTTCTTATGGCAGGTTTTTTTTTTTGTTACAATTAAAAACAAGACCAAAAGTTACTTCAATTTCTCACTGACACAGAGGTTTTACTTTTGTGAAGGCTGAAAAGATCAAATCCCAGACTTTAAGTCTGAAGTTTAGAGTTCACCAGAAACTGTAGAACCTCTTTACATACTACCATATAAAACAATCATAAAATATGATCAAATCTAAGAACAGGACTATTAAGAAGAAAATATCTACATTTTCAGAAGTAACCAGCAATATTTTCAAAAGAGAGAACTTAACAAAACTAAAATGGATTCTGACTAAGAGGATACAGAGAACACACAACTAATAATGCACAGTGGAGAGGAATAAGAGACCTCTGAAACACTGGAACGGTGATGCTGCCACCTACAATTAGAAAGAACTGACACTTTGGACAGACAACTTTTACAAGGTACTCAGGTCTGTTTGTGCTCTAAAGAATAAGCAGTTTAAAATTACTTTATCACATAAAAGACAAAGATTTTCAAATGTACCAAATTTGTTTAGCATATCACATCTAGTTGACTTTCAGTGTTAAGGTTTTTTTTTTTCCCCCCCATATAACTTAGAACTTCAAGTCAAGCTACTTGTCATAGTTCTAATAAAAAAAAAGAGCTTTAACGATTTCCCTGTAAAATTACTTGGATTCAGCACCCACCCAACATTTATTTTATGTCATCACTTTTAATATTCATGAAGTGCTTGAATATTTCTCCCAGAGCATTAGAAACATGCTTAACTGTATAAATAAGGAAACAGGCTCCTAAATCAGTTGGCAGTAGTAACAAAAAAAATTGAATGTTCTGTGCAGAAAAAGATGTAAATTAAATAATCAGATGTTGCTACTCATTTTTGGAGGTCAGGTAAAAGTACTTGTAAGCAAGGTTTTAGCCCATAGAGAAGATGTGAGGCAAGAGATGAAATAAACAAGCAAAACTCACCAAAATGTACACTGTAACCTTCTTACACTAAAAGCCACTAAACTCAACACTCCAGCTGAATGCTGACAGACTAAGGGCAATTGAAATGTACCTGCTTCTAGCACTTTTTAGCAGCATACACAAGGAAGTTCAACAACTTTGAGTTTTATTTCTTGTAGTAGTTATCAGGACATACAGCTTCAGATATTCTTCTGATCTCTATTCCTGAGAAATTATTAGTCATTTACGTGCACAAACAAAATATTTACCTATGTTTATCTATGGCAGAATAATACACTTAACTCACAAAACACATGTTACTTGACACACAAAAATCCAAATTATAAACTCTGGTTGTTGATGAAAAGAAGCTTTTAAATTATCTTTCCTATATTTTGCCCAATTACAGACTAGAGCAATGCCCTCAGAACTGAATGGTTCAGCATACCAGTATAAGAGAGAGAGACCATCAAAACGCTCTGGTTCATCTTCAGCCCCTGGAGAAAGCAAGGACATCCTTCAGCACAGCAGGAGAAACAAGGGCAACACAACCAAAACACACTGAGGGTTTCCAGTTCACCCAGATAAAGGTTATGAGCAGGATGATTTCTGCTACCAACTAAAAAAACCCAAACACAGAGCTCCAGCTGAGCGTCTCTGCCCACTTAATCTTCTCTGAAAGCCTCTGCGTCACATGCACTAATTCACCTAGAGAGGTAATGCTTACTTTTTCTCTCTCTGAAATGGCCATTTAGAGCAACTTTAAAGGCTGATAAATGCAAAGGAGAAAATTTACTACACTGTGATTAAGCAATCTAGATCCAGCAGCCAAAGGCAAATGTGATGATTAAAGGAAACTTATTTCCTCCTGGTCTTCTAATAATTTATTTACATGCTCCCTGCAAACAAGGTCAAAAGCAGTAACTCATGACCTTTCTAAGCAATCTTCCTAGCAGACTGGATTATGCACAGCCACACAAAAGGGAAAGCCAACAAAGCAGACTGAAAGTATTAATGAAATGAATACCATTATGCTATTACTTTTGATTCTCAATCACAGTACTGGCTTGTGCCATGATCTAACTTGGGTTTTAGACTTTCAAGATACAGCAGTCAAAAGTCAACACCGAACTTGGGTCATGTATTTTCTCTAGAAATGGAAGCTGATGTGCTTTTCTGTGAAAGGAAATAAAACTGCCAAATTTGTGTCACTACACTGAGAATGATCGAGTTGAAGCCAAAAGTATCATCTTTGTTCCCAGAAGTCAGACCCTGTGATAGGAGACTTGCTCTTGCAGAGGGATGCACATTTTCAGAAGTTCTGAGTATCAACACTGGTTTGGTTAATGAACATTTCCTTCCAGGCTTGCCTCAGAAGTACCCCTACTGCTCCCCCTCTCTCAAAAGATCATAACAAGGCTGCAGCTTGAAATGAAAGCCAGCTACCCTGTATTCACTGAGGGCTTTAAGTAGAAAGGTAAATCCTCTCTAGCCAGGAGCAACCCTGTGATCAGACAGCATCTGTCAGGTCTGGAGGTGCAGCAGGAGGGCTCGGCTATGCCAGGAATGCAAATGCTTATCTCAAGCACCTTTTTTTTTTTTTTTTTTTTTTAAAGCTGCAGTGACTGTGGTTTCATTAGCAGATAATCCTTCTGAGGAAAAGATACCTTTGCTAAGAGACAACAGTGTTCAGACAGAGTGGGCAGTCCTGAGAGCCTGCAATGCACACACAGAAGGGGCAGTGACCACAGATCAAGGAGCAGATCAGAGATGGAAATGGGAACATAAAGCAGCCTTCTCAGTTCCCAAACTGTGAAAAGCCCCACTGGCACAGTGAGCATATCCATTCAGAGATGAAAATTTGCCCCTTTGTTGCCTTTTCTCAATCAGCTTACTCTGCTGGTGCTACTGGCATTAAGAAAAAACATTGATATTTTAAGCCTCATATCAATTAGATTTGCTCTAGGCAAGGTTACAGAAGACAAAATACCAATAGATTTTCTCCAACAAAACGACCTCTGTTCTTAACACCAGTGGGGTTCAATTTGTGGTATCAATATCAGGAGCATTTGTCAAAATACACCACTCAGCCCAACCAGTGTCACATTTTCTGCTATAGAAAGCCCCCAATTAACACATGGCTCAAGGCTCTGCAATTTCCTTGTTAAAAAGCAAAAAGTTCTTTTTATTAAACCAGTCATGGCAAACTTCTGAGCAATTTAAGCAAATATAAAGTAGCATTAGGCTTATTACTCTCATTTTATTAGAGCTATTACCAGTAATACATCACTTGTTCAGAAAATTGCTCTCCCACCCCTTCTTCAAAGTAAACTCTGCTTTCTTCAGCTTCCTGAATCCACCCCAAGGCTTCTATCCCTCTTTACCTTCAAATTCTGTTGCTGTGCTGCTTTTAATGAATGACAGCATCATTGCTTCTCTTGCAAGTCCTCTGTCTTTCAAGAACATGCTCAGAGGAACACAAATTACTTTCTACTTCTAGAATGATCTAGGAAAATTGTAACTCAAAACTCCATCAAATTTAGTATCAATAAATAAGACTAAATTTTCAAGAGTTATCATTTGTTGTTAAGTAGGATTCCTTTCCAAACAGCTGGAAAACTATTCCATTCTGGCCACATTTGCAATTACAACTTGCCTTTCCCAAGGAAAGTTTTGCAGTGCTTTAGCAACTGAGATGGATTACAGGATAATTTAGCAGATGACAAAAATATCTGCAGAATCTTTGGAAGTTCAATTCACAAGATCTTTTTTGCTATAAATAAACCAAAGTCCTGTTACAAAAATCCCATACAAATCCACTATGCAACTGTGGCCTTTCAGCTTCACTAACCCAAAATTCAGATTTTAAGAACTGCATGCACAGGAATTCTGTATCACGTAACATGGGTGAGCACTCAGTGTGATCCATCCAAACCCACTCATCATTCAAAGTACATTCTACTGATTAGGTTATAAAGATCAAAAGAAAATATATGTCATTATCCTGCAACTGTTAAGCCTGAAAAAGCCTGGACAACACTGTAATTGTGGAGAAGCATGAAGGGTTTGAGGCTAATCCCTGCATAGAGAAGAAAGGTATTATTTAAAGTTTAGGTAAACCTCAGCTAACCTATAGCCAAGTCCATTCTTGGAAGCATCAATGCCATCTCCTATTAAAAAAAAAAAGTACAGAAAATGACAGCCTGCCTTCAGCCTGCAGCTGAAGTGCCTTCCCTGTTCATCTCTAATGTGAAAAACTACCTTTGGAACACAGTGGAGAGGAATACTCATGCAAATACTCATCTTTCACATGACTCTAGCAAGTCACAGCTGTCTGAAAGATGTATCTTTGTGATCATATACCCTGAATTTCCACCAGACAAGCAGAGTTTTGGCTTTTTCAGGTCCCAGTAAAAAGCAAGTTAGCTTTTTTAATGTTTTGTGGTTTTGCTTTTCAAAACAATGAAGTTATTTATGAGGTGGCATAATTCTAAATCTATGTTAAATTGTTTTAATATTCTTCTGGATACTCTTTGCTGGATTCTATTGGACAAGTACAGCAAACATGGTAAGTCCAGCAAGAGCTGCCTGTGCCTGGTTTTAATTCTGGTTTTGATGACAACCTTGGCATGGTTATTTGGCAGTTTGGAAAGGGTATGGAGTTACACTTTTCAGTCATGACTGAGTCCATGGTTGACATTGAGAATCTGATCCAACTCCTAACTGGATAAGATTATGTTTTATAGAAGGAATATAATTATTTTATATCCCATGGCATTGGTAAAAATATGATGGTTCCTAAGTGCTACATATAAAATATTAAAGATATAGAGACAGAGTATTCTGAAAAAGTAATGCACTGTAATACAAAACCTCCAGTCTTATACTACTGCAGGTACCCCAGATGTACAAAGAAGTCACCTACTGTATAAAAATATGTTTTCAAAGTTCAGAAGCATTAAATTAAGAAATCTCTATGCAGGGTTTTATCTCTACAAAACTAGTCCTAACCAAGTGCTGATTAATTTAAAGAAAAGCTTAAGGGACAATTCCTCCCTAAATGCGTAAATCCACTGGTACTGGTGTCAACTTTTCTACAACATTACTGCAGACTGCTTCAACATCAAACTTATTTTATTCTTCATCAAGACTTCATCAAGACAAGATCCTACCAACGAAACTGCAAGAAATTTCATATGATAATCTAGTCGTATTTCTGTATCTAAGGAAAAAAAAAGTACTTACTCCTTCTCTGTATTTGTGAGGGGATCTGTACTGGACATCTTCTTAGAAGCACTATTAAAATAAAAGTTCAAAATTAAGAGTTCTGACACATGAAGAACAGGCTCCTATCCAAGATCAAAACTGATGAAAAATAAGAAGAGAAACCACTTTCTGAAATTTACATGACCATGTTTATTTTCAGACATTGGAAACAATCTTATTTATTACTGGCTACTTGAAATCAACCTGGAAGAAGACAACTCCCAGGACAAAATTGATACAATTCACTGCTGAAAACAGTTAACAACTTGGACTTCGCTGTAGTAATAGCGAAACATTTCACCTTACTGGAACCACCACAGAAGAGAGGCACAGCTCTAAAGCAGGAAATTTAAGTATTGCTACAGCAAATTTTATTACAGTGCATTGCACCAGCAGCGTGAAAAACTATCGTTTGTGAACTTGCCTGACTTTGCCCATGCTAAGGTTACCGCTATTTACTAACAGCGCTCGCTACCTTCGCAGCGAACAAAACCAAACTCCTAGAAATGAAAATGACGTGAAGGAAAACACCAGGGGGCGAAAGGAACAAACAAACAACCGGTGTCAAATATCCACTAAAGGGGAGAAACTGCAGGCCCAGGAAGGACCACCCGGAGCAGTCTGGCGCCCAGGGAGCCTCAGCGATAACCAGGTGCCTGCGGGGCCAGGACAGGCCTCCGGTACCCGGTACCGTGTGCCCCGGGACACCGCCGGTACCGTGCCCCGCGGGACCGCCCCGGGACACCGCCGGTACCGTGTGCCCCGGGGACCGCCGGTACCGTGTGCCCCGGGACCGCCACCCCCGGTGAGCCCGTGCTCTCGGTGCCGCTCCCGGCCAGCACAGCCCGCTCAGAGCGGGGCCGGGGCTGCTGCAGTTACCTCACACACACCCTGCGCCCGAGCCGTCAGTGCCGAGCGATGTGGGGACACCCACGAGGGGACAGCCACGGCGGGGACAGCCACGAGGGAACACCCGGCCGGGATCCCCGCGCTCACCGCCCGCTGAGGGGGCGCGGCAGGCAAGGGTGCGATGGCGGCTCGGCCCGCCCTCGTCCATTTACGGTTCCTCCCTCAATCCCGCCCCCGTCCCTCCCCAGTTCCTGCCCAGTTCCCCCTCCACTCCACTCCCGCCCCGTCCCTGTCCCTTTCCTCCCGCAATCCCGCCCCGTCCCTGCCGTTCCCCGCCCCGTTCCCCCCGCTGTTCCCCGCGGCCCGTCCCGGCTGTCCCCGCGCTGCGGCCATGGCGCTGTGCGGGCGGGGCTGGGCGCGCTGTGCCCGCGGGCTGCGGCTCGGGGCCTTGCCCCGGCCCGGGCTCTGCGGGACCCGCGGCGTGCGGGGCTCCAACCCCTTCACCCGGCAGCAGGAGGAGGAGTGGCGGCGCCGGAACCGCTCGACCGTGGGCTACATCGCGGCGGCGGCCGTGGGCATGGTGGGACTGTCGTACGCGGCCGTGCCGCTGTACCGCCTCTACTGCCAGGTACGGGGGGCCCGCGGCCGGCGCCGGTTCCGCGGGCGCGGGGCCCTCACTGCCCTTCCCTGACAGGCCACGGGGCTCGGCGGCACGGCGGGCACGGGCGGCGGCGCGGAGCGCATCGAGCGCATGGAGCCCGTGCGGGACCGGCGCATCAGGGTCACGTTCAACGCCGACACGCACGCCAGCATCCAGTGGAACTTCAAACCGCAGCAGAGCGAGATCTACGTGAGTCACCCCCCGTGTGCCTTCCCTCTCCTCACGGGGAGAGGCCTGTGCGCTGCCCGGCCCGAGCGAGCGGCGCTGCCGCTCTCACACCGAGCCACGGCGGCTCCGGCGCTCCCTGGCAGCCCTTTCCAGCCATGGGAAATGTTTCAGTAGCTCACGGGAATCTGCCCTGTCTCTTCCCAAGGCCATTTCCTGTGACCCTCTCAGTGCAGGCACGGCAGAAGGGCCCGATCCCCACACGCTCCTGTCAGCATTTCTTGACCCCTTGAGGCTCCCCTTGAGACTAAACAACCCCAGAGATGTTTTCCAGAACTTCCAGCAGCTTTGTTGCCCCTTTGCTGGACATGCGCCAGCTGCCACTGTCCTTCTTGCAACTTTTGGCAACACTGTGTGTAGTTGCCCGTCTGCCACCCCATTAAGCTATCAAAAGTTATTTTATTAAAAAATTTATTTATTTAAATAGAATAATAATTATAAATAATACATATGATATCGATTACTATATTATTATATATTATATATTATATATTATATATATTGTTATAAATATTATAATATAATTATTATAAATAATATAAATATAATAACAAAATTTATTTTAAAATTATTTTATTAAATATTATATATTTATTTGTGCACTTCACAGTATATACACCACATGCACTGTAAAAGTGTATATTTATGCTTAAAAATATATAACAGTACATCTAAACTTGTTTCTGCTATTGCCCTGTCCTTACAGGAACCTGTTTTTATATTTATAAAAATAATAAATTAACTTTTCTGTTTCAAATTAGTTCTCAAAATAAGGAGTCATGCTTCTCAATAGTTTCTGAGTCTAGTACTGAAAGAATAACCTCAGAAATTAAATGCACATCATATCTAAATATGCTTATTAAAAAAGCTCTGTGTGCTCTTGAACTGCTAAGGATAATAGAAGGCTCAGGCAAAATGGGTAGGATTATAAACACATAGAACAGTATTTTAATTTTAAATTTAATTTTAAATGGGTGAATTGCACATAATCAAAAATATTTGTGAAATTACCAATTTGAAACAGCAAAAGAGAAAATTCTAGATAAAGCCTAAAGAACTTGGTTTGAGGGGTGGAAGGCTGCAGTGGATTAAAAAAAAAAAAAAGGAAAAAAAAATAAAATCACCGTACAATTATGTTACACAGGTGGTACCAGGAGAGACTGCACTGGCATTTTATAAAGCAAAAAATCCTACTGACAAACCAATAATTGGAATCTCCACCTACAACGTTGTCCCCTTTGAGGCAGGACAGTATTTCAATAAAATACAGGTAAGTGTGAACAAAACAAAGATTGGATTTTCCTTTACACCAACGAAACCTGTTACCCATAAGTTGCACTTTAATCCTGGACACCATTCTTCATATGCCAACATTTTAAGAAAATACTTTGTTTTTTTGAAATGGTAAAGCCTTTACTGCCCTCCCATCAAGCTGCTCATCCCATCAGAGTGGCTCCAAAATCTGTGGTGTTTAGTACCACTCTGAGGGCAGGTGCAATGATGTGAGCTGGCCTGGCCTCTTGACAGCTTTACACAGTTCATTAACAGCTAATTTATTTTTTTTCCTGCATCACCACAGTAACAGAATTGCTGTCTTGTTGCTCATCTTATTGATCTTTCCCAGGATTTTAGGGGTGTACAGGGTTTGAGAGTTTATTTTACACCATGAAGATTTCTCTCATGTTGGCAGAGATAAATTTTATCATCACTGTTGTTGTCTAATTGTGATTTTTTTCTCCTCCCACCTGCAGTGTTTTTGTTTTGAAGAACAGAGGCTAAATCCTCAGGAGGAAGTGGACATGCCTGTCTTTTTCTACATTGACCCAGAGTTTGCAGAGGACCCTAAAATGGCTAAAGTTGATTTGATCACCCTCTCTTACACCTTCTTTGAAGCAAAGGAAGGACAGAAGTTGCCACTTCCTGGGTATCAGTAATAGGCCTTCTTTACAAAATGTGACTTTTGCTACATCTGAGGGCCAGTTTTGATGCCATTTTTCCTTAGAAGAAAAAACTACAGGACTACTGTGCAGAAATTATATTATTAAACCTCCAATGGCACATGCTGTTATGAAATTATATATATATTTTTTTTTCTTGGAAACCAACTTAATGTATCCCTGTTTCTTAGGGATAGTATTTCTTCATCAGACAGTGGAAGGGAACACACTGTTCCTAAAATAGAGAGGGTTTTCTCAGGCCATCTTTTTATAAGATGTTATTTGAATGCCACGAGGCAGTTTTTTAAACCAATATGTAAATTAATATCTTCATTTAAATACAGAAGAAAAAAAATCAGTTTAGATTCAGCATCTAAACTTCCATTGCTGGCTCTGGAAAAGAACTTGCATGTTAAGTTACTTTAGAAAAAGGTAATCCCAGGTAATAAATTCAGGTAATCTCATAACTAACAAAGCTAGACTGTTATTTCTGTGTAAGCCTCCCTGGCACAGGAGGAGATGATGATTCAGAAGGTGATGCACCCTCTCATGTTATTACTGAATCAGTAGTTCATTTGGTAAGAGCAGACTGCTCTAAAATTATAATTGTGAGAACAGTAATTGAAGTGTAAGCACATCAGATCTGTGGATGGTTTCTGTTTGGGAACACCATCTCATTTCTGTGTTGTGTCCCCCTCACTGGCAGTGTCTGTGCTGTAATGAGTGCTCTTGGCCTCTGCAGAGGGCTCTGCTCTGGGCACATCCACAAGACAAGCTTGGCTTGTGTGACATGCTTTGAGGGGAGGGCAGTGTATAAACAACTGCTCTGAACTGCAGCTGAATGAACAGCATAGGTGTCTCTCCAAAAACCAAAATCAGCACATTCAGAGCCTGCCCAGCAGTGCAGCAGCTCCTCAGGGGGACTCTGTTTACCATCAGAACACATAAGGCTGTATTTATGTAACTTCTGGTCATTATCTGTGGGGTAGGTCTAACAACACATTATCACTGCCTTGTAAACCAGGAGCAAGTTGCAGAGCAAGTTCAAGTAACCTGCTCATTTTCAGACAGAAATTACTATCAGCCAGTATCTCTTGTGCTGGGCCTGGTCTTCCTACCCATTCCAGCAGAGAAGATTTAACAAAGTAAGGCTGATGTTGGTTAGCTTGGACTCTGAAAAGGCAATGGGTACTTAAGAAATAACTTCCAGTTACTTAAGTCTCAATTTTACTTGCATACTCAAACACTGCTCTCTTGCAAATAAATGGATGCTATCTTTAAAATGCATTATTGTACCTATTACTTGTTTTGGTTAAACAGATTGTGGATGACATACAGGTCTTCACTGTGTATTAAAGATTGAAAACTTTTCATTCTTTCATCTCTCAAATGCATTTTATCCAGCAGAACATAGGGAGGCCACAGAAGTGAAATACATCTGGTATGAAGATAGCAGCAAGCTTTATAATTCCAGTATGCTTCAGGGTAAAAAAAGTAACATCAAGACAAATCTTTGAATCCAGGCTAGGGGACAAAAAAACCCCAACTGCTTACCTCAGTTGTTCTTCTGAAAGCTGAACTGATCATGGCAGTTCTCCACCCATTGCTTTATTCTGGCCACATTCTTTAGAAGAAAAGGAATATCCCCCTGGCAATGGCAATTCCATAAGAATGTGAGTTCTCCCCCTGAGCTTGAAAGCCCAAATTTGCACAGGTGCTGAGCACATTCCCTCTATAACACAGGTTCTAACCTTAGTAATTGGCCAATTCCCCTGCATCCCTCTGTGACCACTGTGCTGCTTTAAACACAGAGAGGTTCTGTCAGCAATCACCCACTCTGGATTACACTGGAACAGCCCAGTTTGATTTGTTACCCTTCACTGTGAGGGCCCTGCCAATACCCACCTGTAGGGGAAAAATTTAAAAATTAATCCACCTCAAATCCTATTTTCAGCTGTTTTCTCAGGTTGCTGTCCAGACCACTGCAAATTTGCAAAAAAAAAAAAAAAAAAAAAAGAGAGTAAAGCAACTCACCTTTTCACCTCAACTTAAAAAACTCCCAGACTTCTTCAAGGTTGTGTTTTGGATAGAAGCAAGTTGTTCTAATGGTCCTGCAGCAAACTGCACAGATTCACACTAAAGTACTTCCAATGCTACCTACATTTGTGTTTCAGGGAATACACAAATAGGGAAAAAACTTGGAAGCAATGAGGATTTACTTCTCAGTAAGCATTTGCTTTTATTTGGAATTTATGCTACAAAAATTGCAAAAGCAACTGAGAACTTCTTATCCCTTACACAGGTAACATAAGGTGTGTTTAAATGCAGTTATTTCACAAAAACTTAGCTTATCTGGTATGAACATGAACTAAGTTCTCAAATTTTGTATCAGCTATAAGTTCAGAGAACTATACCCATTAAAGTGCAGAGTTTACATTCAGCATTAAAACAGATAAGGCACTTACTAAAGGATAAAACAGTTATTAACAGGATTAAACGACTTAATTAAAATAAATGGGTAACTATTGCTCATCTGCATTGTAGATGATTAATTTTTCCTTCACCAGAATAATCTCTGCAGGGCAGGAACATTGAAAGAAACAATTGATCCCCCTCCAGTATTTACTGAGTAAATAAAAGCAACAACAACATAGGAACAAGCAGGTTTTTTTCCTATTCTGTTAATTATGGATGACAGCACTTAGTGTCCCAGCTTAGGTTCTTCCCAAGACAAAAATCCAACTACATTGTGGGGTTTTAGGAAGAAAATTAAAAAGGGAAATTTCTATTAAGGATGTAGGAAAATAACACTGCACATCTTCAGACATCTATCAAGAGGCCAATTCTAGAAAAAAATTTGTATCTCAAAACCCCCTTGCAGATTTCTAGGGAGATGAACATAGCAGTGAGGCCAAAAGAGAAATTGGTTTCTGCAGTTTCTGTGAATGTAATGTCTCTTTTGTTTACTTGTGCCAGATGTCAGGTGTTACTTCATACACAGGTGAATTTGGAAGTCACATTTTACAGGCCCCCAAAATTAAAATAACCATGCAAGTGACCTTGAAGAACACACAGCTGAACATTCAGGACAAATTGCCAAGGTGTGGAGCCAAGTAACTCTTCAACTTGCACACAGCTTAGTGCTCCAACACTAATTACTGTGTCAAAATGCAAAACCTCAGTTATTCACTTGTAGTTACAGGAAGCACTGCACAGGACCAGCACCAGAGAGTGTTTAAGAAAGGATTCCACCTCCACCTTCACTCTGTGTTCTTTTTAACTTCTGTCTTCAGCACAGCATCAATTTCTTCATAAATAGCTCTGAAAGAGAAGGAGCAGGGTGACTCCTACACCCCACTTCACTTTGACACAAGGCACCAGGGAAATCCTGCCCCAAGTCTGCAGTGTAGCTTCCCCTGCAGGATGCCCAGGTTCCCATGGAAACAAAGAGCCAACCCTGCTCTGATTGTACATTTAATGAGGAACCTCTGCACACTGTCACTTTTGATCAAACAAGTTTGGGAACAGGACTGCAAAACAAAAGGCAAGTGCACCACTGTGCAATTATTGTACCAATAAAAAAAAAATAAAAAATTGAAGCTTTGTTGAGATTTCCCTGCCTCAAAACAGAGTGGCTTAAAAATAAGTTTTGTATAAATAGTTGGGGTTTTTTTGGCAGTTTACTGTTAGAAAGGGGAGTTCTCCCTGTTAGGTTTTGTATTAGTTTGCTGTCTCACTATTTTGGCTTTCTGGAAAGACACAGCATCCATTCTCTTTTGTAGTTAATATTTAAATTAAATTATTTTCCATATGCAGTATGTTTTTTCTTTAAAAAACACAATTTCTATGACCATGAATTTCTTTGGTTACCTTTTTCCAGAACTACCTGTGCTGAAGTTCAATCAACTTTCTCCAGAAGGACCCTGACCATTTTCCTTCACCTTTCTGTATCACTGGATAAGATTTTAGTAATTTTGATACAGCATTACTCCTCCATTTTTACAGATGCCAGTTAATGAGCAAACTACAGTTTATACTTTAATTTGTTATACCAGAAATATTGGAATAAAACATACAAAATGCAGCCACTATCATTCACATCAATGATGCAGTTCTCAGTTAAATCAGCCTAAAGTAGAATGGTCTGTTTTTCCCTCTCAGAACAAAAAGCCATTTTGCCTTTGGTACCTCAAAATTTTAAAATTCTATTTTAAAAGTTACTTACTCAGTGGGAGCCAAGGGATCAAATTCCATTATCTCACAGTAACGAGGTGACTGTGACTTGTTCTTTGATGTAGCTGAAGAATAAAGACAGGCAGAGACATCCAGATTTAAGAGACACTGAAAAGCATGATTAGAGTGGTTTTTGTGTCTTCCTGAAAGCAGCACATTATCTGCTATGGATTCAGCTGCTCCACATGCTAAAATGGACAGCCAGAATCCATGAGCAATATGACTTTGTCAATGTTTGCTGCTGTTGCTAGTCACTGACAGCCATCATGTAAAGGCCTGAAGTTCTAACAATGAAGTGGAACATGAAAGAGGTGATTTGCAGTATCTGTTACCTGCTGGTGATGGTCCATTTGAAGGCACAGTCTGTCCAGCCTGCAGATTTATTGGGTTCAGAGGCACTGGGCTTAAAAGAGTCGCCAGCTAAGGACATCAAGCAAAGCAATGCATAAACAGACAGTTCTATGAGAACTGCTTTGACCTAACTTACATAATTGCTGACTTATCTTTAAACTCTGACTACTGCAGGTAAAGTTCCAAGGCCAACAGTTAGCAACCCAATTAATCTTCATTCTCCACACAACCTTCAAAGCAACATTTAGTGCTCTATAGCACATGTGTATAATTTACTTCTGTGTGACTTGTTCTGCCACACAGATTCAAACATCTGCTTTTATCTGCAGTTTAAAATAAGAACTGTGCATGTTGGCTTGGGAGCTGCTTCTCATCTTTTGTATTTCAGACTGCCTTCATAACATTACTTCAAAATCCCTTCAGATTCTTTCCATTCCTTCTGTAATGGGTGTTTCTCTGCAGCATGACACTTGTCTTGCACTGGACTTGGGGTTTAAGAGATTTTTTTTTGGTGAGCTGTGTTTCCGTGGGGGCTTTGATGTTTTTGGGGTTTTTTGGTATGTTTGTTTTTAATATCTTATTTGAGATACAAAGTACACCAGAGTAACATCATGGCAGTAGGAGGAGATCTCAGTTTGCTTTGCACAGTGACAAATTAAACACAAAAAATACAGCAAATGCTTTCTGCAAATTCCCCTGGGATTGTGCTGGACCCAGGGAAACAGGGTCCACATTAGGATCTGTGGCAGCAAAAGAGGAAAGTTGACCTGGTTACCAAGTTGAATGTTCCCTGAGGTATGGAGCAGGGCCCCAGAAGAGATCTTTGCATTGCACTGGGACAGCAGTTGGGGGAAATCCAGGAATTCCCATTTGACAGCTGCCAGACAAGAATGACCACCCTGAACATGAGCATTACTCACATTGCTGTACATGTTCACATTGCTGTATGTGTGTCCAGCTGGGCTGAAACTGTTGTTTTGTGTTTCAGCTGCAAATCTAGGAGAGAGCAATACATGGAATGTAAGTAAGAAGGAATCAAAACTGTCCATTCTGATGGTTCCATTATTGTTTTGGCTGTCTGTCTTTCCTGTGTGTCACAACTGAGAGCAGCATGGGCAGATGGACCAGTGTCCCATGCACAGGAATTATAAGGACACCTCTCATGTCTTGAACTCTTTTACTGACCTGTTTCATGTTTCTCCCTTTCCCTGCTGAAAGTCAGGTACATTTATGTCTATTCATGACAAAACAGTGATGCAGGCATAAATGTATTTTGAACTCTCTCAAACAATGTCTAGCACAGAGGGAACTTTCACTTGTTTTACTGGACTAATACATAAAAGCAGTAAATCTGTGTCCTCAGAGCCTCCTATGTTCATTAGGTGAGTTACAGAGCACTAACACCCCTAAGGATCTGTTATCCATTCCCATTCCTTCATAAGAGACTACTCACAGGGATTGATGAGCTTTTGCAGGAGCTGCTGAATCCAGCTGTGGGTAAATTGATGGATGAGGCCTGGGTTTATCTTCAGGCTGTGCAGATAGGCCATCTGAAATTCAAAGAGATAATTAATGGCAATCTAAACATTATTATGCAAAAGTAGCTACTTGTACTTTGAACACTGAAAGAGCAAAGTTTTTGTTTGGAAGGCCTATAAAGAATCTGAAATGAATTGCTGTTTATCACATGAAAGGCAAAGTTTTAATGACTCTTAGATCCAAGAGATTTATATTTAGAGGATCAGCAGAACTCTGCATGATAAGATACCACTTAAAACTCTTGTCACTATTTGCAAAGGATTAAAATGAAATTCTAGGGATTTATTCCCAGGGGAACATTTACACCTTTAGCTGTAGCATATGGACTTCCCTAAAGCAGGTAAAGGAGGGGCTTCTGCAAACAGCAATTCAGGGTACCTGAAGCCAAGTCTTTCTAACACTCCTGACAAAACTCCTGTTTCTTCCTGCCAAGTCTACAGAACAAGCAGCTACCAGAGTGTTTTACAGGCCTCACTTCAGTAGAAAACAGAGCATGTTCTACTGCTCAAATCTATGTTAAAAGGGGAAAAAAGATAACTGGGAAAAAGATTATTGCAAAAAATTAGAGGCAACCTTATAATACCTTACAGTTTTGTTCTTAGGAACAAATTTCAATTCTCCTTTTAAGAAAATTTAATGAACATCCTTAAGGAGTAACTTAGTTTTCTTTCTTACAAGGAACTTCTTGATTCCTCCACTAAGCTCTTGTGGATTTGTTTTAGGGAATCAGAGGGGAAGGGGCATTCAGCACTTACTTCCTGAAGGAGACACTGCAGGGTGAGTTTGCACCACTGCAGACACAGAAGATGGAGAATCTATGGAGAGGCCAAGGAGATCACTTGAGGGAGCAGATGGCTGTTTCCTGTACAGCTTAACATTTGAAAAAGAATTAGTTACTTGGGGTTTTTCCTGGTGTTTTTTTTTTTTTTTTTTTTAAGGAATTTGCTTAGTTTTAAAGACACTGCTGTTTTCACAAAATATAAATTTTGAAAATCTTAGTATTAAAAATTGGTAAGTATAAGAGAAGATCAGGATTCTTTGTGTGTGAAATGTAGCTAATGAAACAAAATATTCATTTCAAAGAAGACCAATTTCAAAAAATAAAGAAAACCAATTCTGAAGTAGAAAACAGAAAGGACTTGATTCTATAAAGCCATTCTGAACTTGGTTAGAGACAGGTTTGATATTTATCTTCTGATTGATCCTGTACAATTCTTTTCATGCTACTTACTTGTGTTAATAAGATTTGATATGTACTTAGGAGATTGATTTTTTTCCAATCCCATTTTGGATAGGAAAAAAAATCAAAACCACAATAATGTTTCCTAGGATATAGAAAAGAATTCCCTTCCTTTCTCCAGTGAATGTGTTAGAATTAAAAACATAGCCAGCCAAAGGTTTAATAAAACCACATGCTTGAGTCATACAGGTTTAGTAACACCAGATGAAAATAAAAAGAAGATGCATTTTAAACTCAGAGTCTCCTTTAATAATATAAAAATTCACAGACTGCACCATCTGGATTATTAACTAACCCAACAGTGCAAAACCATCCACCTACATAACCAGAATGTAGCAATAGTGGCTTTTCAAGGAAAACAAAACCATCTTCCACCTTTTTTTCCAGTAGTTGTCAGCAATATTTCAGCATTCACAAAGCATTTTCATGTCCAGTCCTAGATGACTGCACAATTATGGCTTAGAAGAAGGTGAAAAATGTGCAAAACTACTTTGGGCAATATAATTAACAACCATAATTATCAATCAATAATGGCCAGTCATTAAAGATATGCTACAAGCCATTATTCACAATTCAGTGAAAGCTTTGACTCAGGAAAAAAAAAATCAATAGAAGTGAATTCTCAAAGTGCAGCAGTATTTCAGTCTCTAGATCATTAACAAGAAACAAATGAAAAGAACCTATGGTTTCATCTTTTGCATGGCAGATAGTTGTGCTTAGCTGGAAAGGCAATAAACCAGCATTTGAATAGATGTCTCTCATTTTTCATGCCCAAGCTTCCCTCTTATATTTGACATTATTTGTTACTTTAGTTACACAAATTTGTAAAATTCTGCGAGACTTTAGAAAAATTGTTAAGAGCAGTGTCAGTCTGTTGTCTCCTGAATCTCTCAACTAGAGAATAAAATTCTGCATGCATCAGAAGGGTATTTTTCACAAGGAAGAGCAAAAGCAATGTCTGCAGTCCTGTGTTGAGGAGCTCAGCCCTAATTACCTGCTCCTGCTCACGCTGTATCCTCTGGTTCTCCAGGAAACGAACCCTGTTCCGTGAGAACCTGGTGGAGGTGCAGAGTTACATGTCAATTCTTACATTCCTGTCATGTGCTTCAGAATATGAAACCAGTTATAATCAGCTTCTGGCTCTCAGAAGATTCCAGGAGCACAAAGAAGCACTGCAGGTGCTGCCTCTGGGCTCTGCCTCCCATTCCAGGGCTGTGCTCCTGGTACCTCCTGCACAACACAGGCTTGTTCCTGGCCCCACATCTGGAACAGCATCTGCTTGTTCCTACACAAAACCAAGGCTCCCTGACAGTGGGACAGTGGGTTTGTCTGTGCTCACACCAGGCAGGTAACTCTGAACATCCACTGTGCCAAACCCAGCTCCTTCTGATCAGAACCTCTTGCAGCTGAAGCCTCAGAGCTCTGGGCATTGCCTCGTGCCCTGCAGGACAAGGCACACACCTCTTCTGGCACACAGCCTTCTCATCACAATAATTTTTTTTAAATGGAAAAAACAACAACAAAAAAATCTGCCTGCATAAATATGTGTGTTCTGGGAGTGATCACAGTGCTGCTGTGGGCCCAGAGCAGACTCACACAGGTGACACTGGCCATGCAGAAGGTCACTGTGTTTTAGCACCAGGGGTTGTATGGACAAATGTACAGACAGTTTATCCAACTACATTTGCTATTCAGGGCCATTGTACTAGGGAGACCCAGAAAAAGAGTACAGATGCATGAAGAAACAGCAGGAAAAAACCTTTCCAGCTGTACAGCAGAAAGCATTTCTGTGAAATCCAGGAAGAACCAAGCAGCTGCAGAGACACTAGAGGGAGGCACTGTTACACACGAGCTGGGGGCTGCACAGTGGAGATTGCTCTGGATTTAATTTGGATTCTGCATTAATAACCAGAAATAGAAAATGCAGCACAGCTCATCCTCCAACAACACACACAGTGTGAAACAGATGCAGCTCATTAAAATCAGTTGGCCCTTCCCACACCTCATTGTCCAGAGGGAGAGCCAAACAACACAAAATTAACCAGATACATTTTTACACTTATCCACTCTCAAGTGCACTGGATCTGCACTCAGGAAGACCTGTACCATACAAGCCATTGCATTACATTACTAGAATACAGTAGTTTTCTGTCCAAATTAATCACTCTTTCCATCACCACATCTTTAGTGAGGAATCTGCTGAATTATATCCACAAGCTCCTGTTCACAGTTTGGGGTTCCCAGCCTCACCAGTGTTCATCAAGTGTAACAAAAACGTAAGCCTGCATTTGACTTCAGTGCATTTATACAAAAGCTGAATAAAATCCCTTTCTTGCTTATTAAAAGGAAAAACCTCCTAAAGGAAGAAGTGAGCACACAGTTCTTTCAAGACAGCTGTTGTAAAATCCACAAACAATACAATAGACAAGATTTAAGAGTAAATGAAAATGTTGTCATGATTAGGCCCAAAGTTTATGCCTGACACTTAGAAGAATTAATGATAATTTCAGTGCAGCACTCAGAAGAGGATTAAGAAGAAAAGATGACTGAACTATATAAATTTGCTAAATTTAATAGAGAACAACTGTACTTGATGCACAGTGATTCCTAGAACACTTTTCAGCCATGGAAGAGACAAACTTCTTAAGAGACAAGGGTATCTCCCATGAAATCAGAGCACTCTCCATGAGTATACTCATGTGATACTTTGGGGAACAACACTGGAATTTTAAGTTGGAAACTGATTTCAGTTTTGCCAGCATCCAGTCATGCTACCAGTGGCATAACAGAAAAATACCCAGGATGTCAACAGGAGTACTGCTGTGCATTCATGTGTGAAAGAAAGAAACATTTTCTGCAGTAAGACAAGCAGAACAGTGTGTTTCAATCCAGCTGAGAACAGCAAGCAACTCTCCTAAGTGTGCAATGAGGCAGAAGCTGCTCCATGCCAATTCCTCCAGTAAAGCTGTCAAAATTGCTTAGAAAGGAGGACAAGTGCTCTTTCCTGGAAGCACAGACACTTAACAGATATAAGCACCAGCACCAAAGGATTTGTAGCAGCTGTTAACAAAATTCACTGGACTCTGGCAAAAGGGATGTCAAATTCCAAATTATTTTTGTGTGCCTCCATCTGATTTCTTGCCCATGCTGTTAACTCACTTTACACCACTCTAGTGTTTCCTAATTACTTTCCTGAACCATTTCTGAAGTGTTTAGGAGGCAGAAAATACATAATTTTCTCTTTTTGCAATCACATTTCTTTTCTGAATTTAAGGATAAAATCTGATTAGATCTGTGAGGAGGATCAACAGTAGGCACAGGGATCAGCACTCCATTAAATGCATTTATTCAGGCAGGATTCCAAATGTGAGGAGAGGGGCCTGCACTTACCTTTCATGCCCCAGGAGGACATTATTCAGATCTTCATTTACTTGTATTAACTCAACAATCACATCTTCATTCTCCACTGCCACCAGCAATTCCATGATCCTCTCCTGCATCATCCGACAGGTCTTGTACAATTTCTGCCCAAGGCAAGGAAAAAGAATTAAAAATTCTAACTGAGGTATTTCAGTGTGTCAGTTCTGGAGAAGAATGGTAAGATCACAGGTAAGATTCCTTAATTTACACAAACCACACAGGTACCAACCACTGCAAATAGAACAATGTCCCTGTCTGATCTCTGCAATGCAGGCTCACAGCTCCCACCACCACACCACTCCTACACTACCCCTGCCTCTCAACACACCTTCACTCCTAAAGATAAATGTGTCTCTAAAGCCTAAATTACAAACTGCAAAATAACAGACACCCCTCTGGGTGATGTAGAGCCAGTGTGATTTGATCCTGCTTGAAGCTGATTAAACTCAGCAGGACACTTGGATGTAATCCTGTCCAATGTCTGCTTGAAGAAAAGACAATATTAGTCTAAAGGTCAGAAGTGCTCTGTGACAAGCCTCAAACTCCAACTATTCATTTAAGGGGGAAGTCTGGATGAACTTCATCTATGGATTTTTGAGAAAGTAACACAAACCTTAGAGAATCAGCAGATAGGAGAATTAGGGGAGTTTATTAAGCAGAATTTTGCATTATTGCCTGGTGGAGTGGAAGACAGACTGTTTATATTATTCCCCTCTGCAGATTTTGCATGTTCAAAGAAACAAATTCTTTAGCAACAGGAACTTAAACTCAGCCAACATTTTTTCTCCTTCACACTGCATTTGCAAATGAAGGCTGGGTCTGCTTAAAGAAACAAAAAAAAAGGAGGAGGGAAATGACTCTGCTTGCACACTACTATTCAGAAATTGCTTTAATATTCAAAGTGATCTGACTTTTCCTCAAAAAAATACAATGTTTCACGTAAATTAATTATTTATTTTAAAGGAAATTTGCAGCCCTTTTCTAAATCTGTGTCAGGATTGCAGAGTGCTGTACTTTTCTGTACTGTATCTTCACAGCCCAGGATAAAACAAACAAAAATATGTTCAGCCTAATGTCTGTAATTACATTTAAAACCTCCCACAATTTACTACGTGATCCACATTTAAAAAAATGTGCATTTCTTATGACTTCATTACACAGGCAGACTAGCAAGTGTCAAAACTCAATAGAGAAGGAAATTGAGACACTCATTTCAGGCATGGACTTGCCTGAAAACTGGAGTTTTACAATGATGGAGCAGCAGCTGAATCACAATCAGTGATTCCAATACACTGGTGCTAATTCTTACCAGCTGCTGATCTGGACCCAAATTCCTGCACATCCATTCACTAGCTGCTCATTATGTCTATTCACCATCCAGTACAAAAGTTTGTTACTCTTCTTGGCTGATCCTGAACTATTCTTTAACTACAGTTTTTGGCCAGCACATTATTTCCAGTGAAATGTGGTATTTTAAGCCTTGTCCAAAACAGGGTGGGGAAGGAGAGGAGCCAAGAACTGTAAACACTGATCAAGTTCACCTTGTTACAGTTTTTATTGAGGGACTCCAGATAATCTGAAGGACTAAAATCAATATCTCCAACTCACTCAAAGTCTAAACAAGAAGTTCTTTTAATAAAGGATTTTGTTCTGTGACAACAAAAGTCCAAACCAAGCAATCCAGGTAGTGCCACAAACAAAAAGAGAATATTAAGTATTGTTCAAGGAATAAGCTGGCCTGACCTGATGTTTTACACCACTCTGTGCACAGGGGAAAAAGAACAGAAAGAACAACAGTGAAAGGAATGAGTTTTCATTCACTCTCCCACATATGATAACTCCACACCCTGTCCTCAACCTTTTGCCAACAATTTTATGACTGGGAGTGTCAATAGGAATCCACTGGGTTACTGTGGGCAGCTGAATCTGGGCACCCACATACAGAAGTGCAGCAGCAGAGAGAGAAGATAAAAGACAAACTTTTTCTGTTCCCCAACTATATCATGGACTGGACAAGAATAATTAACCAGTGTAGTCTCAACAGCACTCAGTAAGGGTTTGTTGCATAGGAAAATTTCTACACTGGGCAGGAGAAGCACACCCAAGGCTTGCAAAAATTAGGTAAGTTCTTCAAATCACTTTATGCTGCAGAACTGCCAAAACTGCTTCCTAATTGTAGCAGTTTGGAGGTAAGGTTAGAAACAGAAGGATGTGGTAAAAGCTTTTTAAGTTCTCACAGACAACATGAAACTGAAAAGCTCCCATTAACATAGGTCACTATTGCAGTGCTAAAGTAATGCTGTACTTTTCATTTCTAAACTGGAAAACACAGCATAAGCAGATAATATCACAGAAGGAGCATGTACAGGTTCACTGTCACACCACTGGACTATTGCAATTCACTTCCTTCAGGCTACACTTTATGAGCACATGAATTCCTCTGCAGCACAGCAAGCTCCCAACCTTTGAGGTCACACACACAAAGCCAACACTTCATATTCTCCACTGGCCCTCAGCCTGCCTCTAAGGGACTGGTGGCAATAAAGAGAGCTCTGCAGACTGCAGGACGGATATGAGAGGACGTGGTGTCATCATCTATTCTCCAGCTGGAATGTTCTCAGGGCTGTTTGACAGAACATGCCCAACAGAGAACGCTCCATTATGAAATTCCTTTGCCACTGGAATTCCCTGGAGCTGAAATTTGCATTGCAGGCTGTATTGTCCTTTCCTGACTATCGAGATGTCAAGGGAAGGTGAAGGAGATGAAAGAAAGCTGAGCAAAGTGAGAGACAGAAACCTGTTGTTGGGTTCCATTTGTCAATCTGAATCCAGATGTTGAAAGACAAGATATAACACTTCAAAAAGCAATTATAACCAAACCAATCACCCCATCAATCAGTTATCATGTACCTGTAAAAGATTCATGTCATCCGGATTTTCAGAGCCAGGAACGTTATCTTTCAATATTGATGACATGACTCTCACGTTCATTTTTGCCATGTCCAGTTCACTGTACAGTTTCCCAATCTGTTGGAATTCAACAGGAGAATATTGTGTAGGTGAACAGAGCAAGCAGAGTAATTCCTACCTCTAATACACACTTTCTTTTCCATTTGGCATAATATGGACTTAATAAGAATTATTTTACTCTGGTAACATGCCATGGAAATGAATGGAATTAGCTCAGCTTTTAAATGTGCACTCAAATTAAGATCCAAGCCTGATAGCACTACTTGTTTTCCTTACAGTTAATCCCTCTCACTGCTGCTACTCCTCCTCCTTTTAGCTACATACAGGGCAAGCAGGAATGGAAGAGAACTGTTCTTTCCTTCCTGATTTTTACAACAACCTCCTCACACAAACCTTATGTGCAAGTTTGGCTTTTTCACTTATCTCTGAGCAAGCTTTTCTCAACCTGCATACCAGCATTGTAAGATGTGATTAGATACCCACACACTCAAGCAGTAATTCCACAAACTGAGGAGCAGGAGCCCAGAGCTACACCCTGGGACCTCCGGGTCCCTGCAGTGACACCCAGGCTGTGAAGTGACACATTTCAGGGGACCCACCCCCCCAAAACCTGCAGTGCTGCACCTGCTCCGGGGTCAGCAGCAATGTTGGGCCCGTGGGAAGAGGCAGGAAGGAACGTTTGGCAGGACTGGCAGAGGAGGGGGATGACTTTGCACAGAGTGAAATCTGTGAAGACACAAAAAAAAAAAAAAAAAAACCAGAGCTTGGGTTGAACAAAATTGCAGCAGGCATCCTGCTGAGAGAGGAACTTCTCTCAGGCTACACAACTGGGCAGGAGCTGCCTCACAATCAGTGCTCCCAGGGAATTTGCTGAGCAAAGTTTTTTAAAAATAAATCTAATGGCTATTTTGGAATGAGATGAGGCTTGGAAATCAATTGTCTTTAGAAAGGGTTTGCAAGTAAGTTCCATCACAGGATAAAGTGGGAATGGCTCAAGAACAGGCTAGCAATGTATAATTAAGCCATCTAAGAGCAGAGTCCTTCCCAGAGTGCCACTGCAAGTTTGCAATGAAGGACAGTTTGGAATGTAGGCACATCTGGAAGCAGCAGAAGGGCTGAGTCTGGGTCTCTGCAGAAGGTAAAATACAAAAGTCTTCTGGACTGAAAAAGAGGAACAGTCTGAGAAAGCTTCACCTGCACTGCATCTGAGCTGACTGCTAAAAAAATTCAAATATAAACCCCAGCCTGCACTACACACCACCAAGCCTTCACTTTCTGCAGACTGAGTGAAAACTGTGTTCAGGTCTGCTGAGACAAACACAAGGTTTGCTACTGATTCTGTCTGGCAAGTACATGAGGTAGACAAAATAATCTCTAATGTATTAGGTAAAGGAAACAATGAGTATCTAGTGAGAGCATTCTTAACACAGCTTGTTCAAACAACCTTTAAACACATGAGCTATTGTGCACTCCACTATTCAACCAGCAGATCAAACTCAGGATAAATCTGAATTATTCCTGCCTGCACTGATTGTAGACATCTAATTCTGTAACTGCAAGATGCTATACAGTGCTGGATGGCTTTCACACTGCTCAAGCCTCTTGTGAAAATTCTTCTTTTTCTAAAAAAAAAGAAATCTAGAAAGAATTACATTAAATAGTGTACTGTATTTTCAGCTGCTGCTCAAATCATACCTATATTTAATGTCCTAAATGCCACACAATACTACCTATGACATAGACTTAAATAACACATACTGTGCAAAGCTGGAGGTAGACAATAATCTTTTCTTATAGATTTCTACATCTCTCCATTTTATCTTATAGATAGATGATGCTCATATTCTTAACAGTACATGTTTTTGTGAAAATCTTACTCATTTTTGTTGAGGCTTTCAGAAGCTGACAAGTTTGGAGCACTAAGCACTCATTGTTTTTGAAGTAAATAGCATGTACAGATCTTGAAAGTCTCAAGACAGAAATGCTTCATTTCTGAGAACATATCCATGAATCTATACTTGGAAATGAAATAAACTAATATATAGGTCAGGTCTCTTTGTTGTTACCTTAGCTGTTACAACTGAAACTGATTCCTGCTCACGTGCTTAAGTAGTTTGCTCATATTCTGCCCTGGAGCATTTAAATAAAAAAACCAGATCAATCAGGCCTTCTGTGTCCCATGAAATGAACACATCCTATTTCTGAAGTGTCCTTGTGCATCCTCACCTTAGATCCACCACTGCTTCTGTCAGAGGATGGAAACTCCACTCCTTTCTTCAGCAATTCTAGGTAAACTTCTTTTACTTCACTCACATCCACCATCCCTTGAAAACCTCGTGCCCAAACCTGGTTTTGAAATATCAGGGACAGTAACAGCCACAGAAATGATCAGTCAGTGGGTCAGACAAATGCTTTTAAAATGTGTGGTCCTAAAGACAGGCTCATTCCCTTCTTCCACCCTGGATAATTCCATTCAGTGCAACAGGAACCACAACAGCTCCAAAGTTCAGGTCTGTTTTCACAAGAGGTTCCCAGGATTTAAAGAGCTTGCACAGTTAAACATTTACCACGTGGCAGAGACACTGTGGACACTCACAGCTTACTCCAGACTCACCATGATAAAGGTCAGGATTTTCTCCTGCATGTCAATGGGAAGGTTGAATCTCGGGTTCAGCAGTTTCACCAGCCTGTCTTTGCAGAAATCCTTCTTCACAACTAAAGCCTGGAATCGTGGGCCACAGTTCTCCATGCACATCTCAAGCAGCTGCACACAAAAACTTCTGTCACACAAAGGATAGGAGGGAAAAAAACCCACAACCTGATGGCTTTTGTTCCTTTTTTTTTCTGTTTGTTTCTTTTTTGTTTCTTTTTCTTTTGTTTAATTTGTTTCAAGGAGTTACAGGGAAGAGCAGGAATGGATATGAACAGAAACTGCTTACTGGAATGCCTGATGAGGTCACTTCAGGGAAACAGCAGCTCCCTGGTTATTCCTGCACAGCCCAAAGGAGCTGTGCCAGCCAGAGTGACACTGGCTTTAACAGAGAAGCATGGCCACACTTGTTTCTGTGTCACAGAACTTACTGAACACATTTCCTTAACAGCAGGAATCTGCCCATATCTTTAAAAAATTACTTGTACAAGTTCAGTAATAGCATTAATTCACTGCCTAGCACATAAGTCTGACAGACTCTGAAGAACTCTGCAAGAGAAGAAAATCAGATTACTGAATGCCTGTCCTCTAGTCTGCCCTGTAAGTGAGAGACTAATGATAAAATAGGAAAGAACAAATTCACCAACTTGGAGCCCCATTTCTCCATGTGTTTCAAAGGTCACACTGATTTGAAACAGATGAGCTGAAATGTTCCAGCTGTCAGATTCATCTTCATGAAGGAGCTTCCAAAACCCTGCTTGAAATGCTGAGAGCAGGATCCCTGCAAGCACCACGCCTGCCCTGCCAAACACAGCAGGATGTGATAAGGATTTAACACTTCTCCCTTGTACATCTGGAGGTGGCTGATTACAATTCCCATTCTGCAGAAGAGATGTCAAAAACTGCCATTACATCCCAGTCACCTGGGACCTGACAGGAAACTGGGGTCAGTCAGATCAGCTGCAGAATCAGGAACAGAAATCACCTTGCCTGGCCCAAACCTGAAGGTGGATGATGAGCCACACAAGAAAAATGGTTATTCTTGGGCTGCTTTCTCTTCAATTGTAGCTTCACTTTCCCTCCCAGTGTAAGAGGGAAGATAGGAAGTTGAAAGCAAAGGGCTGGCATTAACAAGAGGCTGCAACATTTCATGTGTTTTGAGACAAAAGTTCCCCTGAATTGTGTAACAGACAGGACATATTCTGAAAAGGATACATGTATTGAGAGGGATGATACTGTGATCTGGATAAAAGAAGGTCAAGTACACTTTCCTATTCAGAGCAGAGTACATTTGACTAAGTGAAATCATTTCATTAACTCATTTTCCAGCCCCAAGACTCAGGGATTTTTCTCTCAGTGTGATCAGAAACTTACAGGAGAACAGGTTGAAGACCAGAAGAAAATATACTGCCAAAATGAAAACAGGGTAGAACAAAGAGACACTGACAGACTGCTGTGCAAAAAGCTAAGTGAAAGGTAATTACAAAAAACATCTTGGCTCAAAACATTAGTTTTCATAGAGAGTACATGAAATACATGCTAATAAGCCAAATAATTTGCCTGTGCAGTACTTCAAAGATGCTTTGTGTAAAATATTTTCAACCCAGTGCATGGGAAACTTGTTATGCTACTCTCTACCATTAATTCCCTCCTTAGGGGACTGAGTATTTACCCACTGAATGAAAGAACAGAACTAAGGGTCTGGATCCTCCACTCAATTATGCCAGCCCAGCCCACTCAGGGTAAAACTATGATGGTGTAAGAAAAAGAAGAATTTGACTCAATTATTTTTAACTGGACTATTCATGAGCAAGCCACTTTCATGCTAATAACACCTTTCATTAGAATTTGAATATGGGCATTTCTTGTGCAAATAGGATTTCATAGTCCCAAGCACTTCCACTGGGAGGAACAGATCCAAGCTGGCCAAGCCAACCACTGCCCCATACAGCACAATGGAAACTCAACAGAAACAGGTTTTAATAAAAAAACTGCCAAATTAACCTCAATCAAACCATTACACTTCCTGTCAATGGCAAACAGGATGTGAGAAGTGTTGGAATTGACAGAGCTGCTGTGTTGCAGGATAACTGATCCCAGAGATCAGAGATGCAAGGGCTCTGCTTTACAGGACTGAAACACAGAACTAAAATGATCAAAGGCATCTAGAGAGAGGTGGGGCCAAACTGTGAAGCAGAAACAAAAAATGGGAGAAGCTGGTGAGTACAGAAGAAAGTCAGCTATGTTCCTTATCAACAAAGAGCTCACTCAGATCTCAGGACCCTAAAACACCTAAAACATCTCTGAAACATGGAACATTTCAGGACACCCCACCCCTAAAGCAGCCTTGTTTGGCCCATCAAGCTGAGCAATGGGTGCAAGAAAACCCAGAGGAACAGTTTGCTTTTCCCATTTCTGACTCAAGGGGAACAAGCCATTACTCCACCTCCAGGATTACACTGGACACATCCTGATCCCTGCCCAGCTGAGGTTTGGGACTGCAAGATGCTGTTTCCAAGGCCAGCATTTAAACCAAACCAGTATGAGCAGCTCTTTCAGCTGCCACTCACCAATTACAGTGCAGGGGCTGGGTACACTCCACCAAGGTTCAGCATTTCAAAAACACTGAATTCTCACAAGTCTTGAGTTCTTCAGATTTCACATTTCAAACTCTGAGATTTGGATTTCTTTTGCTCCCACTCAATGCCCTCTTCTTTCCTTCTTTAAATAAAGTAGAATAAAATAGAGTAGAACTCTTTTAATTGAGGAGCTGGAGGACTCTCCCATGCTTTTGTTTTTCACATCCTCTGCTTTGTGAAAGGTTAATTTAACAAACTAAAATCTGAAGGCCATATGTGCTATGCTAAATTTTTTCTGCATCAGAAAAATTACATACAATTAAAAGGAAAAGTGGAAATATTCTTAGGAAAAAATACCCATCAAAATTTAACTTTCAGCAATTATTGGATGGCTTATGTTGGAAGGGACCTTCAAGATTAACTAGTTCCAATTCCCCTGCCATTCACTAGATCAGGTTGTTAAGACCCCCATCCAACCTGGACTTGAACATTTCTAGGGATGGTGCATCCACAATTTCTCTGGGAAAATGACTTCCTTTAAAATATTCTCCAACAATGCAATAAAGAGGTGAAACAGTAATTTAATTTTAAATATCTGCCCACTGCTTTGAATGCAAGAGTGAGAGGGACACATTCAATAAACAATTTCCCTATGTGCTGTTCAGCTCCTAAGACCTTACAGGTATCAGAACTGGGGCACTGCTTCACAAAACCAAGGCAGATCTATGCAGGCAGCTGAAGAGCTGTCTCAGGACTCATTACATAAACAGAATTTATGTATAAGTATAAATACATGCATATTTATGATCATATTTATTATATTTATTAATTATGTATAGTATAAATAGAAGTATACCAGCAACAAAAAGTCAAGTAAGACACACAGAGTCTGTTTGCCTCCTGCCTGAAAGTTCTTTGCTGTGATTGCACAAGCTGCAGTGCCAGCCCTGATCTCTCAGTGCTATCAAAGGCTGGGCATGAGGCAACTGGCACAAACAGCTCCATCCCTGTGAGTGCAGCAGCCCAGGGCACCTGCAGCCAAGGCACATTCCCAGCTGGCACCCAGCCTGCTTCCTCCAGGTAAATACAGCATCATCCAGGAGCCAGGAGCAGGAGCACACTGCTGAGATCCAGCCCATCCCAACAATCAGGGCTAACATGGGCAGGGCAGCTGCTTCCACCAGGATTTGCACACTCCACTCTGTGTGTATCCTCTGGGAATGGGCTCCTTAAGCAGCTTCATTAGAAACACAAAATTCAAGGATGTCAAGGTTGAATAGATAGAAGTGGATCACAGTGCACTTCTGAAGAAATGTGATTTGTAGATCCTTCTTAGTTTTAGCTAATGTAGGTAGGAGAGACAATCTGATGTAGAGTCTCAAAAGCTAAAGGGCCACATTTACTGTAAGAAATACAGGCACTAACAGCTCATCCAAAAAGAACCCTTATTTTTGCAAAACTCTGGGAGGAAAACAATTTTTAAGAGATGAGAGTTGCACAGGGAGGGAAGGGCTGTGTTTCAGGAAAATTATTTCTTTTTTTCCATTTGCAATCAATTGTTGTTTTCATCTAAGCATTTCAAAATGGAAAACAGGAACAATTTCATCAAGGCAATTAAGAGATAAAACCAGAAGATACAGCACATAGGAAGAGTGATGTGGGAAAGGTAAAAGCCACACATGGCAATGAGATCATCAAAGGAAAGATTTTACACAAGCTAAAATTATGGCAGTAGTGGTAAAATAAAAAGAAAAAGGAAAAAAGCCAGAGGCAGTGGGAGAGGCAAAGCATAAAAGATCTTGTGTAAGAAATAAAACTAGAAAAAGAAAGAGTGAGAGAGAGAGAGAGAGAGAGAGAGAATGAGAGTTAGAGAAGAGGCTGGAACTTATTTAAATAAAAAAAGAGGAAACAAGATTAAGGAATACAGGGAAAAGAAATATGCAAACAAAACCCAGCAGCTGTGCCAAGAGGATGTGGCTGCCTGGCAGGCAAGATACAGGTGTGCATGGGAGTGGGGGAGGACAGAGAAAGGGGCTGGAACAGGACAGGAACTGCACTCCCAGCTGAACCTGCTGCATGCTCCACCTGCAATACAGTGAGCTCCAGGTCAGTGTGGTAAAGCTCTTCCTTGGACAGACCTGGACCAAGATCCTTCTCCCACTTCTACATACTCAAAAGCTAAGCTATAATGTCACCTTGGGCACATCTGCACTGTAAACACCCAAGGAACAGCTCCCAAAGCTAAGCCTGGGTTATCAGCAGAGGCTGGGGCAGATAAGCAGAACTCAGGTGCTGCAGGAGACAGCCCTGCACAGGGACTGCAGGGACACTGCAAACCCAGTGCTGCCACTATGCAAACACAGAACACACCAAAACCTGACTCATCAGACAGAGCAGGAGGAAGCAGGGAAGAGGAAGCAGAGGGAGCTGAAGGTCTATATTGACATGTTTAACAATTATCTGCATCTCAACTTGTCAGGAGACACTTGGGCAATTGCTAAGTGACCTACAATTTGGGACTATCCATCACCCATCTCCTTTAATCACCCCTCAGCACGTCTTGATATGGATAATGATTTTGCACAACAAATACCAAACCCGTGAGTAATAGCACTCAAAGTGATGCAGACAGGCCTCTAAAACCTCAAAAAAGGAAATGGTGAAGAAAATATTTTTAGCCAATTAATGAAAGATTAAAATCCTCAAGAACTTAAAATACAAAAGATATGACTCTTGCCACAGTTGCACTATTGGTAGTCAGGAGCAGCTCAAGTCAGAAACTCAGGACTTAGGACAGTATTAGAACTTCCTGTAGTACCATACTCCAGTAAATCTTAAAGCACAACAGCTCCCCAAAGCCTGGGGCATTCAGGAACACTGGCAGATTCTACAGGACACATTATGTCAAGTGAGGATATTCCCAGACACTCCAACCTTCAGCCATAACATCTGAATTTCACACAGCTCACCCTGTCTCTTGCTCCCTTACCTGAGTCACCATGGTTACCCTTTCCTTCAAGTTTATCATTTATAAGTGATAACACTTCCTTTTACCAAGCACATACCACACATTCCACCAGGCTGCACACTGTGCTGAGTTTGACTAAGATCAGCACCACAAGGTGAGTAATAGAATGGTCAAATGTAGCTTTTATGTCACATCCCAACCTCCAGGTCTGCACAAACAGGTGGGGCTCTCACAGAAGGACAGTCTCTAGAGCAAGTAAGAACTACCCTACTTTTACACAGAGCAAGCTCCCCCACCAGAATTTGCATCATCCAGGAGCCCATGGAATGCCAGCAAACCATCTGATCTGCACTGTGGCAGTGCTGTACACACAAACAACAAAGGCTGAAAACATCCTGGAGAGTTGTGTCAGGGATAATTTGCATGCCACCTTATCGTTCAGACTGCTTGCCTTCGTTGTGTCTAATTAATGTAAACATAGCTGTACTCACAGACAGGGTAAGTCTGATCTCCTTGTGGTTACAGTTTTTTGAAAGCTTCTTCTTCAGTGCCTTAACTGCATCTTTAGGCCTGTGACAAGAAATGAAAGACAAAAAGTTACCAGTGAAGTTTTCTAGTTCATAACTTCAGCCAAGAACCAAAAATACCAGCCTGAGATACAGGAGCAAATCCACCCCTGTGTTTACACCCACATAAAACCAGAGCAATTGCCTCATTGATTTCAGCAAAATCTCTTCAGCACTGAAGTAGAGCAACAAGGCAGTGAATCAGGTTTGTTACTGCAGACTGTGCATTACTCCAGAGACTTGTGCAGAGAAATAAAGTTATTCTCTTCTGCAAAGTCTGCTCCAAAATTATGTTTTTTCACAGTTGTACAATAGAGTTATTTATCTAGCTTTTATTGCTGTGAAAGAAAATATCAATTGCCAGATGTATCAAGAGTTGACTGCTGGTTTTCATGTATGATGCAATTAGAAAATAATCTCCTGGGAGTGCTGTCAGGAGTAGGGTGTCATGGATAACTTCCACTCTTATAATTGCAGGATGTACTTAACTCCTCTGAGTAATTACCATGGATGGATGGACAGCCCACTCCAGCCCAGAGATAGGGGCATTTCTAACCCAGCCATTTTCATTTCTATATATACACCCCATATCTTATATCTGTGTAGGAGGAAGAGGGTGGAAGATGGTATCGAGGTTATCACATGTGGGAGGCAGTTTTGCCTCATTAATATTACACTGCCTGTAGTGTACAATTATTAGGGCCAGCCCAACACTCATGATCAACATAAACAAGATGTCCTAACATCTCTTTAGGATCTCTCTAGAATTTAAGATGGAGCAAGAGGCCCAAATACAATGTTTCACTTAAAAAAACCCCAAGAAATCTTTGTTGAAAACATTTCGAAGTCAATGAAATTAAGTGGGTGTTTACCATAAGTGCACTTCTTAGTTTGAAGTGCTATACTTCACGATGAAAAAAATACATTTCTCTATTTTTCTTAGTCATATGTCATACCCAGGTACATCAGTAGAGCATCAAGTGATGGATGGGAGAACAAGAGTGGGGAAGTAGCTTCCCCTGCAGAGAACTGTACAACTCCACTCCTGCTTGCTTCCCTCGCTGAAGTATCTGGAAATGCTCTGGTCAGGAGCTGGATATTGCATTAAAATAACCATTTGCCTAATGAGATGCAGCAGTTCTCTGCTCCTACTATGCTGTTACATACTGTAGTAGCTGCCTAGGAGGAAGTTATAAGGAATTCCTCTGCAAGCCTAAGCTGAGCACAAGAGGAAACACTTTATTAAAAAAGGCTCTGTTGCATGGAAACTTTACATAGAAACTAACACTGAGGGTCAAAGCGTGCTGTTGCTTATGGCAATAAACAGAAGGAAGTCATTACTACTGACATTCTAAGCTGTAAGAGCCATGGGTGAGAGTGTGGAATCCAAAACAATGAGAGGAAAGAAAAGTTGATACAGAGAATCAAACCACCTGTGGAAAGTAAGCCATACCTCACTGTCCTGGAGAAAACTCCTCTGCTAGTGTTAAAATATGCCACTGCTAGAATGAGTTCTTGCAATGCAGTGCTGAAGCTGATCTTGCATGAGAACAAATTCCCTTTTTTCCCCTTTTATAGGTGGAAACAAGGAAGCTCAGAGCAGCAAGAGGCTGAGCAGGTCTGGATGTGGCTGGTCAGTGCAAGAGCCCAGCTCAGTCCTGGGTGCACGTCTGGATGGGATGGATCCCACAGGATCCCACACCTGCATGGGATGGATCCCAGGGCACAGGATCCCACACCTGCATGGGATGGATCCCCCAGCTCAGGATCCCACACCTGCATGGGATGGATCCCCCAGCTCAGGATCCCACACCTGCATGGGATGGATCCCCCAGCTCAGGATCCCACACCTGCATGGGATGGATCCCAGGGCACAGGATCCCAGCCCGCACTTCATCCCAACCTGGCAGACACTGCACGGAACTCGAGGGCCAAAGCCAAGCGTTTCAAATAGTGCTGTAGGCACCCAAGTGCCCCAAGTCTTTTTCCAGGTGGAACAGAACCGAGCCGAACAGAACCGAACCGAGCCGAACCGAACAGAACAGAACCGAAGCGAAGCGAAGCGAAGCGAAGCGAGCCGAGCCGAGCCGAGCCGAGCCGAACGGACCCGAGCCGAGCCGAAGCGAAGCTCGCCGCGCCAGCTCTCTGGGTCACTCCATCCCCGCTGCCACCCCCGGCCCGCGGGCTCACCCCTCCTCCGTGGCGTTGATCACATCGCAGATGTGCAGGAACTGTCCCCACTCCTCCGTCTGCAGCGACCCGAGCGTGGCCCGCTCTGAAAGGCCAAGGGGACCGGGGTCAGCGCCCGCGGGGCGAGCGGGGCGAGCGGGCACCGCTCCGGGCTACTCACCGACCAGGCTGCCCACGGCCGAGCCGAACGGGTCCCGCGGAGCCCTCCCGAAAGCCATGGCCGGGCCGGCACCGTGCTGCGGGCTCCAGCTCCAGCTCCAGCCCCGGCCCCAGCTCCAGCCCCGGCCCCAGCTCCAGCCCCGGCCCCGCCGGATCCGGCCGCTCCCTCCGCCCCACCGGGCGCTCCCTTCCTGCGCTCGGGCGGGGCCGCCTCCAGGTTCCGATCCCGGCACCTCCAACCTGAGCCCGGCACCGGCACCGGCACCGCCCCCGCGGGGCTGGTCCCAGCCGGGCATCCCCCGGGGCAGGGCTGTCCGGGACACCCGCTGGGGCTGCGGGATGGGGCAGGGCTGTCCTGGGTACCCGCTGCGGGATGGGGCAGGATTTTCCTGGATACCCGCTGCGGGATGGGGCAGGGCTCTGCTGGACACTCACTGCAGGATGGGGTAGAGCTCCCCTGGACACCCACTGGGGCACGGGGCAGGGCTCCCCTGGACACAGCAGGGATGTCCCCGGCCGGGCTCAGCCGTGCCTCGGGGCTGTCCCGTCCGGGGCTCCAGCCCAGCCCAGCCCAGCCCGGCCCGGCCCGGCCCGGCCCGGAGCCGGAGCTGCCCTGCTTTCCCGGCTCACACAGCCACGGGCTCGTGTTCCTGCCCCTGGCAGTGTTTAACTGCGAGCCCCCGCCCGAAGGCAGCGATGGCTCGGCCGGCTCCGGGACGGGATTTCAGAGCTGAACCCACCAGGAGCCCGGAGCTTCGTGGAGCGGAGCCCCTTGTGCTGCTCCTGGGTGGGATTTCAGAGCTGAACCCACGGATCCAGTGAGGCAAAGCTGAGGAACACCCTCCGGTCCCCCTGTGGTGCTGTGCAGCCCCAGTTCAGAGCTCCGCAGCCTCCTGCAGCTGCTCCCAAACCCCGTGTGAGCCACACGCTTCAAAGGAACACGCAAAGATCTCAAACGGGGAAAAAACTCCCAACGCTGCATCCAAGTCACATTCATAAAGTCACGCTTTGTGTTCTGCAGGAAGCACTGACACCTTCCTCCTGCCACGCTCACCTTTCCACACGTGAGATTTTCTTTCTGCAATTACTGTCAACGACTTCCACTGTGTCCCTTCATCTCCAGCCTATCTCACACCTGTATAATACCTGGGAATGAACAGAGGATGAATGAAAATTAAGATCTCAGCTGTAATTTTTGTTGTCTGAGGGTTGTAATTATTTCAGTATCACACACGGATTCATATTAACAAGACTTTGAGTGGCGCTTAATGAGTCATACAGTCAAGACACAATATAAGCAAATAAATTATTTGTCTGACATTAGAATTTAATGGATTAACAAAGCTCTATTTGCACTAGGAGAGTTTTTCTTAGGAGAAATTAATCTTACTTTCGGGTTTTGTACAACTCTGTGGCCCCATCTACTGGATGGCTTTAATGTGAATGCAGGAGAAAACCACTTTTTTTGGTGTTCCTGCAAGCTATCTCTGTGAAAAACAAGTTATCAAAGAACTCTTAGGCAAATTGATCATGTACCATGAATGTAAGAGTTTTTTTCTTAGTCTGTAGTGAATGGGTGGAATCCATCGTGCAGCCCAGTGAGGCTCCATTTGAGACTGTTCTAATGAACACACCTCAATTTTCCACACTTCTGTTATCCTGTTATTTGGCTAAAAGCAGATACCACTTGTCAAAACAGGAGTCTGTTTATTTATTCTTGTTCACAGAATTTTGAAAGATATCCTCTAAATTTAGGTATAAATTTAAATTTGCTCTTTAACACTGGAACTGTAACGAGGGCCTATTTAAATGATCCCTTGTTAAACCTGCACTGTGAGTCAGATCTTTCAAAGAGCATATTTTATTGAGCTAATCAGGGGAAAAAATTCCAGCAAAGCATTTTTTTCATTGGAATTTACTGATTAAAGTTACTCATCGAAATCAGCTTTGGTATAGATCTGTGAACCCCTGGTGGGCTTCAGGTTCTGCTTGAAACAAAACCTCTCTGGTTTCCCTGTCAGGACTGGAATCCTCAGAATTCATGAGCTGGTGGTCAAGGAGTCCCAGGAGAGCCCTTGTGCACTCCTTGCAATTTTACTGTTATTGAAGAGATACTATTATATTTAATTATTACTATCAGTGGACATTTTCTCCCTCTTGCAAGCACAGAGAGTGTGTTATAAAAAGAAAGAAGGAAGAGGTTAAATAACTTCTCTTTGCAAAATATTTTGAAACAAAAGTGTTGAGTGGCATAGCTTCTGTCTGTGTCAGCTCAGCTAACATGTATTATACCAACATAAGCAGTATTGTCAATGTGATTTCATTTGTACCAGAGATTCTGATCATGTTATGTCAATTACAAACAAAAAATCCCAGATTGCTATAGCTGTGCAGAGATTCTTTTTAAAATTTAGATTTGCTGGCTTTACATTTCAGAGTTGTATCTCATTTAGTAACTTTAAAAACCACAATTTTACCTTATTTAGGTTTCAGCCCTATTTTCAAAGAATCACATACACACACAGAAGACATTGAGTGAAATACTTAAACAGCTGTCATTCGTAAACTGATTTATGCTATTGACATGTGCCTGCTTTTATTTATTATATGAAAATTAAAAACCATTGTGATGATTTTTTGGTTTAGTTAAAAATGAGCGATTCTTAAAAGGTCCTTATTCATCAGATATAAAGTGAGGAGCTGCAAAGTATCTTCCTCCATCTCCCAAGGGCTGTATTTACTCTCATTGCCTGCCCCAGAAGCCCATTTCAGTGTGACTCTTCCTTGTTATCCAGCACAAGGGATGCAGTGGGTGGGATTCTCACTGTGGCTCATTAGACAGATGCTGGTTACAGCCTGTGCTGGGAGCTGCCCTTGAACAAACAGCTCCAGGGTTAAATCAAATCCCCTCTGCATCATCCCCATTAGCTCACTGCCTTCAGATAACAGCAAACCTCATCAGCAACTATCCTGGCAAATTAAATAATGTTTGAGATCCAGTCGCACTAAGAATACAGAGCTGAACCCAAATATCTATTTAGGTAATTACTGTTTCATTAAAAAAAAAAAAAAAAAAAAAAAAAAAAAAAAAAGCATGTGCAAGTTCTGTTCTGTCAGCAGCACATTTAATTTGCCTGTGTAGAAAAGGAGCAAACCTGGCAGTGTCAGAGGGAGGTAGAAGCCTGCAGAGGGCAAGCTTGGTCAAGGAATCTCCTCATTTTTCATACAGCAGCTGCTTGAAGTGAAGGGTGGCTTAGGAAAATTCCCTCTCAGCCATATTGGTTTTTCTCTTTTACACACTGAGCTTCAGATACAGCTCGTTAGCATAGCAATGCTCTCTTGCAATTTGAAAGAATTAAAAAATGAATCTCAGGAAATGCAATGCCAAGCTGTCCAAAGGCAGGAGAGGGTCAGGGAGGTGGCATTTTTGTGGATGAGAGTCAGGTTTTCTCATACTTGACTCTGCTGCATTTCCTGGATCTCATGCCTTAAGCAGCTCTCACTGCCCTGGGACTTCCAGGTGAAGTTGGATAAATCTTTATTCTCCCCCTCCTAAAACACTGAGAATTTTAAATGATATTTTTTTCTTTAATAATGCACTACAGGATAATTTGACACTAAAATCATGACTATCTTGTTTTACATCAGGCTGAGGCTGGAATCTTGTAGAAAATAGGTATTTTACATCTATTCAGGGGGTTATTTTTCTGGTTTTGTTTTTGTTAAATTCTTAAAAAGTCCTAACCCCAAAACTTTTTTGTTCTCTTGCTTTATCCATATCCCTATGCAAGATCTCCATGGTAAAAGAACAATAGCCCCATAAACAGAAACATGAAAAGGAACAAAAATTCTTTTAGATTGATCTAATACTGCATTTTTTAGAACTTCCTGATGATTTCCAGCTGCTGCTGACTAGCAGGTCTGTTCCAGGAAGGCACAACCTGCTGTGCAAGAGCAAGTGCATGGTCACAGTGCCATGTCCTTTCACAGATTCCTGATGGAAGTCAAATCCAGTGGCAGATTTACTTGCTGTGCACAGCAGGATACTATTCAGGGATACAAATTCCTGATATTTCTTGCATGTTTCAAATAAATGGCAGATTGAACCATTTTGATTAATACACACTTGGGAAAGAAATCATCTCCCCACACTTCAGCTGTGTGAGCAATGAAAGAACGTGTGAAGACACCATTTACTCTTCCTCAGAATCCTGGCAAGAACTTCAGGCTGCAATTTTCCTTTTCCCATGTCCCACAGGGTCATGTACACTCTGGAGTCCTCAAACTCTTTCACATTTTAAATTTATTTTAAGCATATTTGAAACATGCATGGAATTTTTATCTCACCTACAACATCCCACAAACACAAACAAAACCTTCCTGAAAATTTTCTGGATGATTGCACAGAAGAAAGGATATACCCAAGCAGCTGGGCAGCAGGAGAAGGATGTCAGACACATCTCCTGGTTTTGTAACAAAGACCAGAAACATCACATTTCATTTCAGACCTCCTTGTTTCAATCAGCTCTGCTTTTCCTCTGAGGGCTTTCCCCAAGACTCTGCATCAGCAGCTTGGGTTTAAGTCTGCATCAAACTGGTTTTTAGGGTAGTAAACACACTTGGAAGCTACAAAGACAAAGTGTGTTTCTTGCTGCCCTCCTTATCAGTCACAGCCAACAATTTTAGCTGCACTTGACAAAAGAAATTAAACTAAACACGTTCTAAATAGTGCAGGAGTGAAGTGATTCTATTTCAATTTTTTTGGCACAAAACCTGGTTGTGTGTCAGGTAAGTTGAAAAATTACTACATCTCAATTTTCTGAAAAAGTTTTAAATGACTTACTGAGAATTCAGCCTTCAATCTCAGAAAAGTCAAAAGTACTGTGTTAAATTATCCACATGAAACAGGATGTGCTGAATTACTTTCATATTAGAACAGAAGCTCTGTTATTGATGGGGCTACAGACCCTCAGGCTGGCTCTTTTACTTACTAATTTTTTACTTTAAAAAATTTTAATTACTTTTACTAATTTCTTTTCTTTAAGCAGTGTGTTTTGTGTTGCTGGAGAGAAGATTTAGCCACATTTCTACAAACCTTTCTTCCCACAGATCATCAGTGCAGTTGATTATAAATTTGTGATGGCATTTCTTCTATAGATACACCACAGTGGAAGGCAGGGTTAATTATATTGCCTTAAGCCCCAGGATTTCTCTTTTCAATAACACTGCAGTTCTCTTGGGCTGTTAAACACTCCTTGCAGCTGCTCTCATGGTGGTTCTTTGGGAAGGGATGCTGGAGATGCTTTGCTGGAGGCACGTGGATGTTTGCAGGCAGAGCTGGCTCTTCCAACCTCTGCTCCAGCCTGATGATGTGAATGGGAATCACTATTAGCCAGACAATGTGCATATATCCCTCATTAACTCTCTTCCTAATTGTGATAAATCCTCTTTAAATTACCTTTAAAATGCCAGTGCTGTAAACATTCCCTGCTCCTGTTTTGTCTCGTGGGAGGGTGATGCTTTTCCAGCACCAGGAATTACTATTTAATTGCTTTGCTGTTTAACCAAGATTAAAGCGAAGACTTGTAGGGATCATGTGCACACAAATATTATTATAAACAGATCCCTTTCCAGAAATACTCTAAGATTTGCAGAGGAGCACTGTGTCAGCAGCCACAGCAGAATCATGGAGGGCAATCTTTTATGCTGCTGCATGTAAGGAAGGTGTAGTGGCTTGACTATTTTGTTATTTAAACAAAAGGATTACAGTCCAAGCATCAGCAATACCAAACAAGTAATGAAATTACTCTTTGGGGAGGGCTCAGTGTACATTCTTAAATAGGCTGAAAATTAGCCACAACTCCTTAAGAAGTCTGCTTGGAACAAAAGCCAAATTTAAATTCTGAAGTTAATTTAATAATGTGGAATACATCTTAAGATTGCTGGTTGAAGTTCCCTCAACTCATTTGGTTTAGGCCTTTTTTAGTATCTAAAGTTGGCATTTTACCTTGTGCACATGTCTCTTTATCTCTTTATTGCATTCAGTTTAATATTTTATTCCTGTTTCAAATGTAACACATTAATAAATCCCAATCTCCCTGGGTGATGGCAGATAAAACAAAAGCTGCACACAACACAAAGGCACAGTCTCCTGTTGCTGCAAGCAGCAGCAGCCCTGTCACCAGCTGATTCCTTTGATGAGGAAGGCTGGAGGGTTTTTGGGATTTTTGGGAAGAGCTGTTTTGCAGCATCCCTCTAAACTGCTTGAGCAGAATGTACAGCAGAACACAGACAGATCCAGCCACGTTATTCTGAGCCAAATTCAAGAACTCTCATTCGGAATTTGTGGTGCTTCCTGACCTTTTGAAAGCTGCAGGAGGATTTAACAGATCCAAGAAATGCCCAGTCAGCACAGGAGCTCTGCTGCCTCCCAGGAGCTGGGGGCTCTCCTGCTGCATCCATGAGCACGCCACAAAAACCTCCCAGAAATCCTTAAAGATGCACACTTTTGAGAAAACTGAAGGTGCTCTTCATGTCCTGTCCTTTTTCTGTATGGCTCATGATGTCCCAGCTACAACAGACTGGCCACTCTCCAGTGCCTCATTAAAATGTGTCTCTGTGCTTCATTAACATCTGCCAGACACAGTTTATTCCCTTTTCTTTCATCCTGCCTCTGGAGAGCACCATGTGAGACATGGAGGGCTCTGCTTTATTTCCATGAGGTGCATGTGCTTCTAGCTTTTTTTAACCACTGCTCTGTATTCAGGGAGGAAAAGATATTCAGAAGTGCCTGGTGGGTTTTGGTGGGGAAGATGAGAAGGTGTGTGGGAATCATTTATTCTCAGTACATTGCTTTGCAGCCTCAGACCAGCAGCCAAAAAAGTTCTGCACCAGAGAGGGGACATTGCACCACAGAGGGGTTTGTGTCAGGAGGACAAATCCACTCAGGGCAAATCCTCCAGGAGCTCAGGATATTTTGTGAGTCACAGCAAGGTCTTGCAGCAGTAAAACTAAATATTGTTATGGCTCCTGGGAGAACCTGAGTATAGTGACATGACATTGTAAAGGTAAATAACACAGCAATGCAAGGCCAACTTCAGGTAGAGAACTGGACCCTGTCTACACCAATATTCTTCACTTAAACAGCAGATTTTGTTTGTTTCAAACACTACTGACAATGAACTTTGGCTTGTCTGTGAGAGAAATGGGAGTGAGGAAAGAGAGAAGATTTTGCCTAACATTGGATGCTCACACATATGCCAAGGGCCCTTCCAAAACCAATCAAGCAGCATCTGGATTTATTAAGAGCCTAATTTGCCAAACTGAAGTTTATATTTTACTTGTATAATGTTGAGTATTGCTTTTATGTAGCATCTCCATGTGACAAAGCTGATGAGTGTCAGAGTGCCTGCAAACAAGAAATTGCTGTCACAGCCCCAGGAACAGGATTCCTTTAGCTACCCTGGAAATGGCAGCCCTGTGCTTGGGAAATAACCCTGTTCTGGCTGAGGAGTGAAAAGAGGAGAGTCTCAGCATTGGGAAGCAAGGCTGGAAGGAAACAGGTACAATTTTAACTGGGCACTGAGCAGGATAAAATAAATGCTGGAAAGATGTACTGTGCGCTCATGGCTGTGTGAGATCCACTGCTGGCTGGGAAAGGCAGCTCTGCTTGGATTTTGGGAAGTGTGTGCTCTCTCTAAGGAAAGTCACTGCAAGCTCTGGTGGATTTTGCCACGAAGAAAAAAATATATATAAAAATCTCCTAACCATTATTGATTTTTATCTTTCCTTGACTGAGGGCTGTGACAGATCCAAGTAGTCTTTCTTGTTTCCCATTACCATCCCAAATTCCCAAGAAGGCCAGACACCTGCACAGTTGGTGTGGGTGGTGGGCCCTGTACCAGAACTGCTGCACTGTATAAACCAGGCTGAAATGATCCTGCACTATTTCAGACTATGACCTTTCAAGCAGACAGACCCAATGATTTTCAGTCAATGCTCCCTCTGCTTGATTTAGAAGCCCATTCAGAATGTGTAAAAAGGCCAGTTCATTGTGGCAACTCATTATTCCACTGTGCTGCTACATCCTGATAGATAACAAATGTGACCTTTGCTACAGAAATAGGTTGTTGTGGGCAGTAAAAGTTCACTTTGAGTGACACCATGAATGCTAACACTCCTGCAGACAAAGATGGCATGGGGGCAGAATCTGCAATCAATGCCCAACTTCACAACCCACTGAAAACCTGGGTGAGAAACCTCTGCTGTCTTCCTATCCCAACAGCCAGGATTGAGCACAGGAGCCTTAGGTTAAGCCCAGAAAAAAACCCCACAGGTTACTTTATTTTTGTTTAATGAGATGAGGATCAATTGAAATAAATAAAAAAAAAAAAAAAAAAAAAAAAAAACAAAACAACACAAAACCACAGTGAGCTCATTCTTAGATCTAGACATCCTTTGGCCAATTTCTCGGTGTCAACATTGAAATTGTGTCCTCAGAATTCTGGCTGCAGCTGCTGATGAGGATTTAAAGGTGGAAATGCAGCTCCATGGGAAGTTCAGCCCTGAAAACAATGTGCCAGTAGTTTCTAAGGAATGCACTAATTATGGCAATGTTCAGTGGTTCCCTATTCAGAAAATTAATTCCAGGCATAAAAATTTGATTCTTGCTATTCTTCATCACATCATTTTTATTATAATATTATCTGACTTGATATAATGAGATATTATTTACTCTCAGGACTTCTTTTTTTCATGCAATTCAACAAAAGTTTGGATAATCCATTTCACAAAGTTTCATAGAAGAAACAATAATACTATACAATACCAATCAGAATCCAGAGCATATCAGCTCATAAAAATTGCTTCTCTGTTCCCCATTTTCCTATGAAATCCAGGTACTTCTGTTCCAAGCCTTCTAAGGGAAAGCAAACAAAGCCCCTGATGAAGCCATGGGTGAAGTGTGACCATAAATTCACCTGCAAGAACTGATGTGCCAGAGAAGACTCTCCAGCTGGAGAACACACTGGCCACCACTCTCTAAAAACCTGCATTTGACTCATCATCAAATTGAACATTCACCTCAAGAGGAAGGTCTTTGGCATTCTAGAAATCATTACTAGTGTTTGCTCTTTAAGGCCTGTGTGGTTACTTGAAAATATTTTTTGGCTGCAGTTCCACTTCATATTGAGCTGATATTTTCATTGACACACATCAATGGTCTCTCTCTTCTTAGCCCAGCTCTAGAGCTGCTCAAATTACCTTTTCATTACATCATTTAGGCAACTTTTTATTTTTGATTGAAAAATCCATAGCTTTGTGAACAGCTGAAACCCTGAAGTTGGATTTCTAGGAATGTGTGCCTGGGAGTTTGGCTCTTGTTTGGGTCCTCCAAGGGTTAATGAGGATGGTTGGTGCTCCTGTGGCAGCATTGCTTTGGTGGGAAGCAAGTCCCACTGAAAGGCTGAAGTACTGAATCCCCAAAATCACTTCAAAACCTAATAACCACAGGAGTCAGTTCTCCTCCCTGACACAGAGCTGGGCTGCTCATTAAGCCCTGGTCATTACAGTAACCCTGCTGCCTTCCCACAGCACTGCTAAAAAGAACTATCACCTTGCCTTCCTCCCAGACCAGCTTATTCCAGGGAAGTTCTTTCTGCTAGATTTCTTGTTGTGAACATTCCCTTTTAACTTCCTCACTTGGATCTGCTCTAAGGCCAGTATTTTTGGGGAAAAAAAAAAAAAAAAAAAAAAAAGAAAGATGAGAAGATGGAATTTTTAGCACTTATACTCCCCTTGCTGACATCCAAATGTGCTGTGTGAATAGAGGCACAGAGCTCTGGGCAGGATTTTCAGAGGTGTAAGAGTGATTTAGGAACTCAAATCCCCTCAATGCTCAATGGGTCTCTGTTTCTATCAGACCCCTGCAAACACAGCTTTACTCACTGCCCTGCTACACTTGCCCAAACTCCACTAAAAGTAAGATGTACACTAATTTTGTAGGTTAATACTGCAGAATGACAGCTACTCTGAGCTGGGAGCCTGATTACAAGGGAATCCTTATTCCAAAATACCCTTTTATAATTTAACACCAAATTAAGTAAGAAGGTGCAAAATCCTTTGCTGCTTTTGCTTTGTTGGAACCAGAGGAATGGATACTTGAGAACAAAAGATCAGAGGGTTAGAATATCCTTTTTTGAAATCCCACCTCTCTAGCAGGAACCAGACTGGATCTGGCTTGGGCTGTCTCTCACCATTCAAATTTCAAACCTCCTTTATTTACCCCAAAGAGCTCATCAAATCCCAGAACTTCTACATTGCAAAACATTCCAAACACCTATTAATCTATGTTGAAACAAAAGCACAAGAAGAACACCCAGATATCCTGGAAATAAAAGAAATTTGGTATGAAAATTGCTGTTTGGTATATCATTTAACACTTTTGTTGTCTTGCATTTTTTCCATTGTTTCATGGCAGGCTGGTAGCAATGATTCATTACATGAAATCAGAACTTTACAGGTTCAGAAGCATTTGTCTTGCTGACAGGGAAGGATCCTTCAGGTCACTGAGCCACTTCCCTGGAACTGCAGGAAACTGCATCAAACACTTAGACTGGAAATATCCTCAGCAGCTTAACTCCATTCAGCTCTGGAGCACCATATTTATCAAACCCTGCCTATCCCACAATAAAATAAAATCTGTCACAGGTAAAGAAAAGCCTCAAAAGTTAATCTATGCTGCAAATCTATGTTATAAAACACAGCCCAGAAGTACTAACAGTGCACCAGGTCCTGGCACACAGAAACAAATATTCAAATCAGAAATGTCTGCTTAGTAGAAAACCCTGAACTTAAGGGCAAGACATTCATATCCACATGTGTTGTCTTCTCTGCAGGGGCATTAAAAAAATGAAAATCCCTTGCAGCTCCAAGCTTCAGTGACCTCAGTGCTCCTGAGAACAATCCTGCTGCTGTGTAACACACTGTGAACTTGAAAATGTTGCTTCATGTCTCTGTGAGTGACATCTTACCACACCCATGTAATCTCCAATGAAGGGAAACCCACACCTTTCTAAAGTCCAGAACTGTTACATGACTGATTTTGAGATGCTGGTGATGAGAATGAGTTGAACTACTTTAAGCATCATCTCAACATCAAGAATTTGTTAAGAGTCCTTCAAGGAAGAGCAGAGAAACACTGCTTACCTGAAAGTGCCCTCTCAAGCTCTGAGAGCACCAGCTGCACTTCACTGGTCCAGAAGATGCCCTTGCTCAAAACTCATATCCAATTCTATTTGTACAAGTCTCTTTCCTGAGCTGTGTTCTTCTATTTCTTGATCAAGTGAAAAAAATAACCAACAACCCTAACAGAATTTGTGAAATGAGAAAAGGGAGGCACTCATCTGGATCTATTGTCTCATCAACAATAAAACTGATTTATGTACCCAGCTCCAAAGGCTCTTTTGAAGAAGGTATGTAAATATCAAGAGAATTATATCCTATAGCCAGCTTCCAGAGAAATCTGTGCAAAGGTGAGTGTAATCAAAATAAGTTATTATTCATTTGAGCTATTTGGAGTTCTCTGAAGCTTAGCACAGCTTTTTGCAAAGGCAGAGAGTAAACTTTGATTTGATTTGATTTGGATGACCATGACCTGACACAGGTGAGTGTTGGTAAAGCCACCTCTTGAAACAGGGCAAAACTCACTCTAAACTCAGTGAACCCCTCTCAGACCTCATTCAGAACAGATCCAGTAATTCACCTGTGATGTGTTTGCTCTTTGCAGTCTCTAAGCATTTCTAATACTCTAAAGAATTGCAAAGCATTTGCTATGATTTTAGAGAGTGTTATTTAACTACTCAGACTTTGGTGAGTAAATAGAATTTCTGGCTGGCCAGAAAGGTGTTACCTGGTTTGTCTATGGACTCATTCACTGAGGGACAGGTGAGAAGAGAACCAGGAAATCCTGGTTTAGGTGCAGGTGCCCCACAACACCAGATAAAGTTTTTTTTTCCCTTTAGAGGCTGCCAACCAAATGCATGTGTAGGAATAGCTATAGACATATCTGCCATGCATCCTCTTGGGCTGTCTCTCCCTTTTTCTCTCCTAAAACTCTAAAAGGAAAACTGCATTAGGAAGTGTGATGTGATTATGAAACATGAATTTCTGATTAGAAGTGTAATCACATTCCCTTTTGATGCCAGCCAAGGTGTTCACACAGGCCAGATTATAACTTGTGCACTCAGCAACCTTAAACCTCACCAATTTCTCAACTGAAATTTGAAGGTAATAAAGGAAATCCATGATTTAATTTTTAATATTTTCAATGCCTGTACTTACAGCCATTATATATTTTGGGAATGAACAGCTGAATCCATCATCCTGTCTCCAGCTGAATCTCCAGAGGCATTTTACCTGAACCTTGATGCTTTTTTCTCCCTCCTACACAGGCTGCTCTATTTTCAGTTTTTATAACCACACTGTATATTACCAATCAGAAAATTAACTCATAAAAATATTAACTCATTGGGAGAAAATTATACCATGAGAGTGCATCCAACTCCCTGTGTATTTTGACATTCCATTTAGCAAACTCCATTATCATTTTAAGAGTGAGTCAGCTCTGAACCACTGCAAGAGAAGTAGAAGACTTGTGAAGAAGAAAATGGGAAGACAGACACATGCATTAGATCTGTTTAAAATTGTGTTAGAGCAGAGTGTCAAGGAACACTCATAAGTTGTTTTTTCTTATTATGCCTAACTGGGATGGCTGATTCTGATCCAAAGTCAGAAAAAACAACTTATAAAATATTGCTTCAAAAACTTCATATCCCCTGAAAGGAAAAATGACACTAAAATAATCCTGGTGACATTTTTCCTGCCAGAAGATGAGGAAAGCTCACTGTGTGCAAGGTAGATGCTACTGAAAAAATTTCCTGATGGCAATGCAAAAATCAGTAACAGACACAGGTAATGCTCTTGCTTGCCCAAATTAATTTTAATTTGGTGATATTATGACACACAATATTTTCTTTCTCCCATTGAAACTAATGGGACTTTTCCATTAAATTTATGGAGTCTTGAATCCTCTTGTTTGTATTTCTGTAGAATTCTACCCCCCTGTGACATCTCTTAAGGTGCCAGGAATTACAACCCACTTATGCTATTCACTATTTGAAAGCCCATTTTTTATCCCTGACATTGACAAGGAACTGATTATTCTTATTTGCCTTTCTCTCAGTACTCTTTTTTGCTTCATAATTTGAAATTATAATTATTACCAGTTTAGAATAAAACATGAAATTACCCCTGACAGCACTGAGAGCAGAGCACACAGGGGAGCCAGGCCATAGTCTGTGAGAGGGACCAGTTGATGCTGCAATTAAATAACATTGCATGGCAATGGGGAGGTCCAGGGAATAACTGGGTGACTCTAATTAAGGACAGTCACTGGTGACTGCTAAGCAGGAATCCAGCCTCCCCACCAGAAGACAACAAAGCAGTTTATAAATATTAATAACCATTTGCAACACCTAATTGTGGGGAAGGAGGGACGTTACAGGGAAAAATAATGAATGTGCATGGCAATGTCTGTGCAGGGTGAGTGGTGGCAGAGCCACTGCTCCCTGTGACTCCCCTGTGTGACAAAGCCATCACCTCTCCAGGTGCCACCTTCCCAAGCAGAGCAGCAGCTTTTGTGCACCTGGGACTGGTCTGGGCTGTCCTAACTCAGACCCATCCCTGGGACTGGTCTGGGGCTGTCCTAACTCAGACCCATCCCTGGGACTGGTCTGGGCTGTCCTAACTCAGACCCATCCTGGGACTGGTCTGGGCCTGTCCTAACTCAGACCCATCCCTGGGACTGGTCTGGGGCTGTCCTAACTCAGACCCATCCCTGGGACTGGTCTGGGGCTGTCCTAACTCAGACCCATCCCTGGGACTGGTCTGGGCCTGTCCTAACTCAGACCCATCCTGGGACTGGTCTGGGCTGTCCTAACTCAGACCCATCCCTGGGACTGGTCTGGGCCTGTCCTAACTCAGACCCATCCTGGGACTGGTCTGGGGCTGTCCTAACTCAGACCCATCCTGGGACTGGTCTGGGGCTGTCCTAACTCAGACCCATCCTGGGACTGGTCTGGGGCTGTCCTTGCTCAGACCCACCCTGGGACTGGTCTGGGCCTGTCCTAACTCAGATCCATCCCTGGGACTGGTCTGGGGCTGTCCTTGCTCAGACCATCCCTGGGACTGGTCTGGGGCTGTCCTAACTCAGATCCATCCCCTGGGACTGGTCGGGGCTGTCCTTGCTCAGACCCATCCCTGGGACTGGTCTGGGCCTGTCCTAACTCAGATCCATCCCCTGGGACTGGTCTGGGCCTGTCCTAACTCAGATCCATCCCCTGGGACTGGTCTGGGCTGTCCTAACTCAGCACTCCTCCCAAATGTGAGAAAGCCAGCCTAGATTATTCAAGCAAGTTAGGTTTAAAAAATGAGACCTTACAGAGTTTCAGCTCCTGAGCCAGCTCATAAATCCAGTATTTTAGGTGGCAGCCCTTGGCAGGGAACAACCACCCCATTAAATCATGCTGGGCAAGAAACTGCCATTTCAGTGAATCATGAGAATTACTAATTCCATTATAATGTGTAATTCAGGAGGAGTTTTAGTTCCATCTTTATGGCCTCCTTCAGAAGATGATGATCCTGGCTGCTTTTCCCTGCTGTCCCTCCAATTTCCAGAGTGACTGTTAAAAGTTTCAACAGCAGCAGTTAATGAAGACAAGCAAAGTATAAACCTTTGGAGAACTCCTTGCTGCCTTGCTGCTCCCCTGGTTATTGGCATTAACATCCCCTCCCTCCCTGAGCATCCAGCACCAGGGGATGCAGCACAGAGCTCCCAGGGCTGGGGGTGCAAAACACACATTTGGAGGGGGTTCAGCAAAACCAGGTGATCACCCAAAAAGGGAACTGGCTCAGCTGCTTGTGCCTGAGTTGTTGCACCCCCAGTTGCTGCCCACTCTTGCTGACATGTGAGCTCTCTGTATTATTTACAGATAAAGTAAGCCAGGACTACATTTTATATTATTAAGGCCTCTTTGAATTTTAAATTAGAAGCCGCTTTTTCCCCCTCTCAATGCAAAAAATCACAAAAATGGCAGTTAATTAGAGAACAAGCACTGTAAATTATCAACTGAAATTCTCACAGCCCAGTGGCTAAAAAATTCAAACATGAGTCTGCACTAAAAACAAATTAAAGAGCAGAGCAAACAGTTCTGTCTGAACACTACACACAGAGCCAAGTTTTCAGTAGGTTCTGATTGCAAATATTTAATTTTGCACTCAATTTTTATTTGGTGAGAGATGTGGCTGTAACTTCTATTTGACCTTAGTCATTCTGAGAGATATAAATGTGTGTGAAAGATTTGAGAAATTTTGTCATCTCACCATTACACATAGAAAACATAAGACTTCTCCCAGATCAAATACATTTGCACTTTTAAGAGACATTAAATGGATGCAGACAGATTTGATGTATTAATCCACCTGAAATAATACACGGTACATAATTCAGTATTAGCACATTTAATGGGAAACTGCACAAGTCCAAAGTGTTGGTAATTTCAGGCCCATCATTTAGAAGTACCTGGTTTAATTCAATGTAAAGGAAGAGATAAAAAGCAAATTTGTTCTTTCCTCCACTAATGAAATAATACTTCAAGGTGTAATAAAGAAAAAATTTGGCTCCACTCAATGCAGTCTGTGTTTGGAAATAGCATACACTGTTCTCAATTCATAAAATCCTGTATGTGTCTAGGTACTAAAGCAGGAGTGGATGCTGGGTTTTGTCACCAGTGTTTGTGAGACAACTTCATCCATTTTTTCATTAGCAGATGTAAATTGCTGGAGGCAACTATTAAGCACAAGTAAACATGTGTTGCCTTTTAAACACTGTCACTGCTATAACAGACCAATGGCATGATTATGAATATGGCCAATGGGGCTTTCTTGGGTTTTAAAAAGCCATTTTCAAAGTATTGCTCATTATGTCCTGTGTTTCTTCCTGTAAGGTGCCATGGCACACACACAGCCCAGTGCAAACAGCAGGGCAGGGAGCTGCTCTCCAGCACACTTTGCTGTGTGTTTCTGCCAACTCCCCCCACCCCTGCTGGGGACACACTTAAACACCATTTTACTTCTCCTCATAACAAACCAGAGGATGATCAGAATCACCTGGGATTGAGCTGTAACAGAGATTAAGGACAGGCCTGCACTTTGCAGCAGAGCATGGTAAAACCAGTTTTAGGGAATCTGTGTCTAATGAGCTCCCACAAGCAGTTTGGTCAAAACACAGCTCAGGTGCAGGGAGCCAGGGGTACTTAGGGGTACTCACCTGCTCTGCCCCTGGTTTTGGAGCTGATGTGCAGCCTCCCCATAGGCTTGCTCACAACAATGTGCAGAATTCCCTGCTCAGGGTCATACCAGAAATCAATGGCAGAGGCACAAAAAGAGCCTTTAATTCACCCCAGGTGTCTTTAATTCCCCCAGTCACCAGCTGTTCTCCTTCCCAAGCACCACCACTCCCTTTGCCCTGCACACATGAAGTGTTGGAAAAGCTGCACAACTTGTAACACAGGCAGAGAAAAAGCAGAGCAGGCAAAACTAAATCACCTGAGCTTCATTCCACCAACAAATTGTCCTGGTCCAGAACCATGGAAAGTCTGGCCCTTTGTCTCTGCACAAATAAGTTACACCTGGATTAAACAGGGGATAATTTTGTTTAATAAATGCAGTTTTTACTTGACTACACACAGCCCTGTTTGCTGGTGGCAGAGCCCTGAGGGGCAGCACAGGGGCACCCCTGAGGGCTGGCACAGCAATAAATTCTGAGTTTCCCCAGTTACCACTGAGTCTCCAGTGGAGATCCTTCACTTCTGTGGCCAGCAGCAGGATCTGACTCTTAATACATGAACTAGTGACACTTAATGCCTAGAAGGAGAAATCCAGTTATCTGCAGCCACTAAAATAACACTGTACAGCTTGTCATACTCAGTCCAATTTGTTCCACAGTCTCTCAGAGGCACCAGGGAAATACTCCATTCTCCAGTTCAGCAAGCTTCATCTACACTATATTGCTTCCTAAATAGTTGCTACAGTGGTGAAGATAAAGAATAGAGGCTTAAAAAAAACCCTACAGGCTTTCCACCATGACTGTCACCAATTTCTGTTACTGAATTTAAATCTAAAGCCATTTTCTCTTTGAGATAATTACCAGTCTCTTCTGCTTTCTCAAGCTGTTTGCTTTGGTAAAATTCTGCACTGATTTATACTTGCTTTTCACTCCACTTGTTTAGGTGTAAGTGATGGAAAAAAGGCTCTCAATTTTGCTGCTTTAAACATTTCTTGAATCCACAGATAACATAGGCAGACTGACTTTTTAAGTTATTGTCATCTTTGTTTCCCTGAAATCACAGTAGTTGAAACCATTATGCTTTTTTTTTTTTTTTCATGCACAAACAAAATTCATATCCTTTCAGCTTAAATTATTTTTAGATGGTGAGATGCAGGAGTAAATACAATGACAAAGCACAGTGGGTTTCTTTTAATACATTTGGAGCAAAACCAAGATGGAGCTGTTTGCAGCTCACAGCAGACTCCCAGAAAATTGCACTCACAGTAGATGGCAGATGTAATAAATTTCCATGCCTCCAGCCAGAACATCCAAGCTCTGATTTCTCTGCCCCAAACAGCAGAGTAACAGGGAGTTCTGATGAAAGGATCTTTTTGGGACTGTTTGTCTTCAATTCATTGCCACTGACAAAGAATTCCTCCTGATGTTGTAAAAGCTCTTTGTGGGGAGTTTGTTTGGCAGCTGCTGGCACAGGGGGATTCAAGGATAACTCTCCCATTCATCAAAAACTCCTCAGGGCTCTTGTGAGCAGCACCAGGACTTCCTGAAGACACTGAGAAGACATCAGAGCACTTCCAAGGTGATTACCACAGCAAGTGTGAGCTGGATCAACACTCAGGAAGAAATGACCAAAGGAACCATCCAATTTTGCTTTTGAGTACTTTGTTTCATAAATCTTCATACAAACCATCACCTTTTCCATTTCAGAAATCAAATCTCAACTTGATTCTCCCTGCCAGCAACAAAACAAAAGATGCTCTGTGTCTGCCCACAGAGCCCATCACATGGTTTGCAGCTATGCCATCTCTTCTGGGTGCTGAGACTGAAAAAGGAAGAATTAGAGCACAGAAGAAATGCTTTTGATGATGTGCAAGCCCCAGAAGTATCCAGACCACACTAATTTGAGCTCTCTCTGCTTACAAGGAACAGCTCTTACTGTGGGTACTTACAAACCAGAAGAAAGAGTTTCTTCAGTGGGAAGAATTTAACAGCTTCTCCCCTGAAGGGTCTTTTAAAGTGATGTTAAGGAAAGGAAGAAATCAATAAATACACTTGTTGGAGGAGGAATTCTGAAGCTGTGGCTGGGCTGAGGCCAGTCCTGCCCTAGGGAGCTTAAAAATGGAGCCAAGGTAAGAACTCTGACCCCAGGAATATAGTGAGGTTTGACTTCACCCATGAAGTCATCTTAAAAAAGTAAATAAATTTGAATATTCCCTATTGTGACTGGATGCATGGGTTTGGGGAACTTGCAATGTCCTTGGCTGGAAAGTCTGGAGAGTCAATCTTCACCTGACATCAGTCACACTCTTTGTGTGACAGCCCTTCCTTTATCACCAAAACTCTGCCTGTACTGCTCCTTACAGTGCTCTGTACTTACCCATGGTAAGTATTTCAAACCCATTTGATTTGCTCATTGCTTTTTTAAACTGAATGGAAACATGGAAACAATTCCTAAATCCACAAGAAAGCAAGCTCTCCATGCTGTCCCAGAGCCCAGTGCTGATCTGCAGCATCTGCCTGCCTGGGATGGACTCATCACACCCTCCACATCAGCAGGCAGCAAATGTGCCCTGAGTGAGCACCTGGCACAGCTGCTCAGTGCTTTCTAATCCTCCTGGAATAGCATTTTCCAGACAACTCCTATCACACACTGAACAGTCTCTGTGTATTTGCAAAATAAAGTCAAATTAGTTTGACATCTCCTGCAAGAAACCTTTATCATCAAAACTTGGCAGAAGAAAAAGACAGGGCTTGTTCCTGAGCTAATGGTTTCCCTCCCCCTTCAGGTAAATTTTTACACTGGGAGACATTTCCATCTCAGAGCTGATTTTTCCTGCATACTGAACCAAAAAACATCCAGCACAGCATTGCATAATAGAGGAGAAAAATGTCAGTTTTCTCCTCTACCCAGGCTGTGCTGAAGGCAGACAAGTTTACAGCAGCCCTTGCCTCTGCACCTCTCCAAGCACCTCCCTGGTTTATGGCACCAAGAAGCTCCAGGTAGAGCTGATTTAACTCATTTGCTCTGGCAAAGCTGCAGAACTCTGCACTGACCAGCTCTAACCAGGGCTCTGTTACTCCTCTTTGTTTCTGGTATTTCCATGCATTGAAGTGGTTTCCTGCTGGGCACATCTGCTGCAGTTGTGGCCTCATTCTACCACCTTGGAGAAGGCATTTCTGTGCCTCCTGAGCAGGATCCACTGAGCTCTGACTGTGAGTAAAGGGCTGGGAATGAGAGGAGCCTGCTTGGCAAACCAGACCCAGAGAGCTCACAGCAGCTGCTGAGGGAATTCTGACTGGCAGCATTTGCTATGTGGTCCAGCTTAGGAGCAAGGAGTGAGATGAAAATGAGACAAATTTATGGGTTTCCACAAGAAGTTACAATGTTTTCCTACCCAGATCAGTTACACAGGGACATCTACTGATGGACACCTTTAATCCTGTAGACCTGAAGCAAATTTTCTGGATGCTGCATATTACCAATTCTTTTACAGAAGAGTTGTGCCCCAAGCAGAAGGAACAAAACAGACCTTGTGATTAACCTGCTGGTAATTTAATGAGGAAAAGCACAGCTCTTGCTATAGACTCTTGTCAGGAGCTTGCCACGTGCCTCATTTTACCACCTATAACCTGACAACTGGGATTTTCCTGTGCACCATTGTCAGTGAGGATGGCAATGTCCACACTGGACAGGAACTGTTTTTAATTTGTGATTATATCACACTGTGCTCCAGGATGTCCCACCTTGGTGCAGTCTGTGGCCTGGGATAATACAGCTCCTCCAAGGATGACCTTGTCTTCAACCCCCCCAATTTCCTCCTTAGCTCTGCAGCATGTTTAAAAGTAACATTTGTGCATTTGAAGTGTTATAGGAATTCTTTTATTACTTCTAAGTCCAGCTATTTGCAATGCAGAAGCTTCTCCTACAACATTAAAAAGCTTTGACAAAGTAACGTGGAATTTCTGGAGTAGGCTCCAACAACACAGTTTCTTCTTTTCATCTTCTATTTCAAGGAAGAGAGACAGCAAAAGTTAAATGCTGATTTTATTTAGTGCTGTTTGATTGAGAGATTAAGGCTTGAATCTCCAATTTTAAGGGCAATTCTCAATGGAAATGTAATATTTGTCTCTGTTAAAGACAAGGTGCCCCTGAAATTGCAATCTGCAATTTCAGAAGTTTTAAATTTTAGGAAATTATAGCTTTCTGGCTAACAGGGAAAAAAAAAAAAAAGAAAAAAAAAAAAAGGTAGTTTTATGATACCAGAAGTGCCTAATACAGGATATAAATATATTTCAAATAAAAAATGTTACCATATAACCTTCAAGCAATGTACCTCTTCCAGCCACCAATAAAGCAGCTGTTGATCTTATTTCATGGCCACATCCCTTCATAGCATGTAAATCCTGTTATATGCAGTTGTACTCATTGTTCTCAAACCAAATCCTTTCCAGTTCTAGGTAATCCCAATTCTGCTGTGTAGCAAAATGGGATGTGGGGATAATTTTGAAGCAGATATTTAGAACCAGTCTTAAATCTCCCAGACATCATCTGCACAAGGAAACACCATTCTGCAGCATCATCATGCCAAAGGACTTCCTCTCTTCCTCCTCCAGTGCCCAGAAAGAAAAAAAAAAAAAAAAAAAAAAAAAAAAAAATTATTCCTGCAGACTCCTATAAGGGTCATGAAGATGTGGAAAATGACTGATCCTGTCCATGGCAGAGACCTTGAGACACACAAACCTGCCAGACTCGTCACCTGTCACCCAAACAAAATGCAGTGACCTACGGGCAGAGCTCCCCTCACCCAGCAGATTAATTCATTATAAAATAGCTGATGGTCTCAATTAACTCAGGGAACTGTCAGAGCTTCCAAAAACACAAGTCAGGCTGGAGAGAGGAGGAAATTACAGACAACAACAAGATAGCAGTGATTGGCTAATTTAAACCCAAACAAGAGATCTCAGCCAATCCCTTTGAACCATGAATGCCCCCATCTCATTGGCCAGTGAGATGGGCGGGGCTAAGACCTTGGACCAATCACATCTGTAAGAGAGGGAAATTGAAGCCTCTATAAAAGGGGGTGCACATCAATAAAATCCAGCTGTTGCTGCATTCCTGTCCCCAACAGCAGTGGCATCACAGGGTGGAAATTGGATTAATCCTATCCTGTTTTTTTTTTTTTCTGAGTACAAGGAAGTAGCAGCTCTGCCCTCATTTGGTCCCACTGATATTGGTTAAGGTGGTTGGAGAGCCTGGAATGTTTTTGTGGGGCTCCACTGTGAGGTATCACAGGTCTGCTGGAGCAGGAAGTTTATAGAGCAGGCTCCCCATGCTAAGTGAAATTGCAACAACATCTGGCATTCTGCCTCTAGCACAGTCTAAAAGGAAGTCTCCTAAACTGATGCTTCAGAGGGCAGCAGAATAAATAAACCCCTTAGCAATATGTCTAGCCAACCATACAATGCTTTACATAAAGAAAAACATCTTTCCTGAGCCCAATAGGAAATCATTTTGTGCCCTGAAGCATGAGATTTGTTTACCCTTAACTTAACGTGCATAATGCTAGTTCTGTCTTTTTGCAATGAAATTATCCATTCTCTTTATAAATCTGGCTCTTCAGATTCCCCTGAAGAAGCTTATGGCATAAGCTGGAGAAACAAACCACTGGAATGAAACTGTGAGAGAAATTACTGCTATTCCTCCTAAACTCTGCATCTATAGAGCTTGGACAAAAGTTCACACACACAGGTGAGCACTCAGCAGCATTTTGCTGCTAAGAGTGGCACATTAAAGTGTTGGCTAAATAACAAGATATATTTCATATTTAATTCTCCTTGAAATGCAGCATGAAAAGTGCAAATCAGAAAGAAAACTGAAAACATGGGTTTGCATTTAACACTGAAATACCTGGGTGTTTTTCTTCTTATATTCAACACAACTTTGGAGGCTGAGGTTAGAAATACCACTGCCACTTCAGAGAGAGACACCAGTCCTTGGTGCAGGGGGACACCCCCTGGGGCCATGGTCTGTGGGGTGGGTCAGGTGCCATTGCCCATTTCAAAGACCTGTGTTTCCATAGAGGAGACATCGATTCCATAGAACAGTTGGGGCCTTCCATGACAAGATTCCTTTCCAGAAGTACAGATTTACATCCAAAGATGAATTTTTTTGAAATCAAAACTCATACAATCTTGTTCTCCTCTAGAAGCTGCTTGCAGAGGTGAAAGATCTTCCTTTTGAGGGCTCTCAGTGAGAGCTGAAAACACTGCTCCAGAGAGGATGAGTGCTGCTAATCCACAGCTGATACACCCGTCAGTATTGACAAGAACAATATTTGCTGAAGGGCATAACAAATGTCTCTCATATTCACATGCAAACAGCAGTGCAGGAGAGTAAACAGTGTGCTCAGAGTGGCACAGCTTGTTTTTTTCCTTTCTTTACCTGTTGATGTGCTGTGGCTGGGTATCTCCATTACATCCCTGGTATTCAGTCTTGCAAGAACTTGTTGCAGTTCCCAAGGACATAATTTCCATTACAAACAGGGAGTGCACTGTGGAAAGACATGCCAAGAAAGTTAACTGATCACCAGCTGAGGCAATGCAGAGCCAGTTGGGGGTTCACAAGGACTGCTGCAGCCTGCTGAGGTTCAGCTCCCCAGGCTCCTCTTCACAGTTAATAAAGAAGGATTGGCCCTCCCAGGTGATAAGTCTGAGGAGCTAAATTAGGCCCTTGCTCTGAGGTGCAGGATCTTGATCATTAACTCTAATGGGGCCCAGATACATCACCTGCAGTGAACAGCCTTCCCTTTGCTCTCTTCACTCACCAGCTTCAGAGCTGGACACAATTCAGAGTATGCTAAGTTGTGAGTCTGGGTCCTCCATTGACTGTGACCTTCAGGCTATGTCAGAAAGTGATTTAGGACACTGGAATTGGGGTTTTTTTTCTTGCCTATTGCGAGCCAACACCACTGCTACTATGTCTGTTTTTTTTGAAGGGGGTGTGTGTTAAATTTTATTTTAAATGTTTAATTACTTTTGATCTGGCTAGGCTGGACTCAGCTGCTCACAAAAGCACCCAGGTGCCAGCACTGGTACAGGGCAGGTAGCTGCTCATGAGCAGCTTGTGTTTAGAGCACCCCAAAGCTGTTAAAAACCCTGCAGCCTCAGGTACTGGAAGTCAGATGATCTCAATATCCTCCTCCTTCTTTTTACTGCCATGATCGTTTGGATCACTGTATCCTCAAACCAGTCTCCACCAATCATTCTGCTCAATGTCACTCCTTGCCAGTACTCAAGAAAAGGAATTTCAGAAAAAGACAGCCAATATCAAAAATTCATTATTGCTGGAGGATAAATTCTGTAACAAAGGCTTAGGGTAGGATACAAAGCCTAGATGGGGAGAGAATGTCTCCACTGCAGAGCCTGTGCACTGGGAAAGGCAGGAAAAGGATGGGAGAAGAACACCTTATCCTTTGTTCAACACAAGGAAAATTATTGGCTTAACTACCTCTCCATGTCAGCTTTTACAACAAAACCCAGCCAAGCAAAGCCATACCAAAAGCCACTCTCAATGCAAGAATTTTTGTTAGAAGTGTTTGTGTGTTTATCCCACTACAAATCAGCAAGATCACAGCTAAGCTATCACAGCCAAACAACCCAAATCACAGCTCAGCCACTCACAGGCACCTCAAAGGAGGAAATAAAGATGATTTTCAAAGAATCAGTCATCAAATTAATTCAAGGCTGTTATATTATGTAAATATACATCAGAGAAGAAAAAAGCCTTAAACTTGTTAACGTTCACTCATGCAAATATTGCCATTGAATGCAATAGGAGTACTCCCCTGAGGAAGGGTAAGTGTACACCTGAGTCTCTGTGGAGACTTTGGGCTTAGATTTCTTGAATAAACAGCTTTCTGAGAATTATTAATTTTGTTATATATTGCACCATCTGTAGGAATACTGATACAATAATCTGAATGTTACTGAAATAATGATTTTATAAAATATTCAGCTGGTCTCCTACTACAGGTAAGGGATAAGACAGACACTCATAAATAGGACAAACAGTCACATTATAACATTATTTTTCCCTTGGAGTAATCAAGTTTATTAAAAACAAAGGCTAGTTAATATTTTATATTTACAAACATCTTTTCCCACTAATGCCCTAAGGCATTTTGTAAGCTACATGCATCCTGGGATGTCAGGAATGACATTGCCTTTCATTAGCCATAAATAATGTTAGGAGGCTCTGCTCTACTACTAGGTAGGTTCATGTGCTTTCAATTTTCTGTGCATTTATACACATGCAAAATTAGGCAGGTGGAAATTCCTTAAAACCTTGCTAGGAGAAACCTGTTGAGAGCTTGTAGGAGGTATTTATTTTATGTTTTAAAAATTCAGTAGACTCCAGTTAATCTGCCCTCTGGTAATGCACAGAACAGTGCTTGAGCCAGACACTCAGCTGGTGTTATGTACTGAAGCTCTTCTCAAAGCAGCAGTCAGGCTGCTCCTCTATGATGTAAGAGGCTTAGGCTCTTCCATTCTGTCCTCTGGCAGGAATCCAGTCTGGGTTTTGTGCACTGACTCCATTCCATACCCCAGCAGAAATCCAGTCCGGGTTTTGTGCCCTGACTCCATTCCATACCCCGGCAGAAATCCAGTCCGGGTTTTGTGCACTGACTCCATTCCGTACTCCGGCAGGAATCCAGTCCGGGTTTTGTGCACTGACTCCATTCCATACCCCGGCAGAAATCCAGTCCGGGTTTTGTGCCCAGACTCCGTTCCATACCCCGGCAGGAATCCAGTCCGGGTTTTGTGCCCTGACTCCATTCCGTACTCCGGCAGAAATCCAGTCCGGGTTTTGTGCACTGACTCCATTCCGTACTCGGCAGGAATCCAGTCCGGGTTTTGTGCACTGACTCCATTCCGTACTCGGCAGAAATCCAGTCCGGGTTTTGTGCCCTGACTCCATTCCGTACTCCGGCAGGAATCCAGTCCGGGTTTTGTGCCCTGACTCCATTCCGTACTCCGGCAGAAATCCAGTCCGGGTTTCCATGCAGACACCATTTTAAGCGCCATCTCTCCTCCTGTCCATCCCAGTTGCAAAGTTCTCAGCTGAGTGCCCAGCTGCCTCCCACACACTGGCAGCTCCTTTGTGAGCAAGAAATAAACCCATTAAATTTCATCTAAGCACTCCTGCTGACACCCAGGCTAATTCAAAATTTAAAGCCTGGTCAAAAACCCACGAACTGCTCGTGCTGAGATGAAGGGAAAGCAGGAGGAGTGGCTGTGCTGGTGTCTGCACTGGGGTGCACGTGTGGAAATTCAAAGTGTTGGCTTGGGAACTACAGGAGAAAAGGTTTGAAGAAGAGGTAGAGGAACACATTCAAGCTTTACATTTGTTAGACTGGGACACCTTCCACTATCCCAGCTTGCTCCAGCCTGGCCTTGGACATGGGATGGGGCAGCCACAGCTTCTCTGGGCAGCCTGTGCCAGGGTCTCATCACCCTCACAGGGAACGATTTCTGCCCAGTGTCCCCTCCAACCCAGCCCTCTGCCAATTTAAAACCCTTTCCCCCATCCTGTCACTCCATCTCTTCTCCAAAGTTCTTTCCCAGCTCTCCTGGAGCACTTTTAGGCACTGGAAGGGGCTCTGAAGTCCTCCTGGAGCCTTCTGCAGGTGAGCATCCCCAGCTCAGGTGCTCCAGCCCTCTGAGCATCTTCGTTTTGCAAACAAAGCACCACTAGAGGACAGTGGAAGCTCAAAAGTGCATGGCAGAACCCACGGTGCTGGGAAATAAACGGGAGATTTGGAGAGATTTGCTGCAGGAAATCCAGTCTGTAAATACCTGTCCATGCCTGTCTCACACCTGCACATGATCCCGAGGGCAGCAGGTACATCCAGAGGGATCCCCGGGGCACAGGGAGGATGCAGGGTGTGTAAAATGGGCTGACATTAATCCAAATTCACTGCTGGGGAGCTGCCCCCCCCAACCCATCAACCACTGCAGTCAGTGTTCAGAGCCTGGTGGGTGTGCCACGCCAAAATGTAATTGTTGTGACTCAGAAAAAAATTAATCAGCAGCAAAAGAGGTGGCAGCTGTTTCTCTGATTCCATTTACATCCAATTTGTAGTGTTTACCTAATATCTTAGGAGCATTTCCAAGCACAGCTAAGAATACCCTAGCTAAGAATGCCCCAGCATTTCAGTGACTGGTAAGTAAAAGTAGGTTTAATTTTATGTGACCAACTCTATGGTTTCTTGCTAAACAGCAGGGATACAGATAGGGGGAAAAAAACCCAAATTGAAGAAGGAAAATAGAAAATCTCTCTTCTGTATTGCAGAGCATATTGCATAAACAAACTCTGGCCAGATCTGTTTGCATGAATGGCTCTGTAAAGGATTCCTAGGATTTAAAAGGAATCATAGAAGATGTAAAAATGTTGCCATAGGTCTAAAGACAGACGTCAATTAACTGTGATCCTGAAGGAAGTACTTAGCTAGAAAAAACTTCAGGTATTTAACTCTCCAGCACAGGAGTGCAGTTTCCATAGGTTCATCACATACACCTCTTCAATTGACATTCCTTTAGTGGCAGTGGGTGTCCCTTGTAGAGAAATCCATCCCTTCTCCTCCTGGGTGCTTCTAGCTTGAGACCTCCCGTGGTTTTAGCCCAAGTTTGGTGCCACCTCTGTAATTTCTAACTCTGCTTATATTTATCCCATTAATTTAGGACAAATTTATTGCTTGCAAGGCAAAATATGTGTAAAAGTACATCACAGCTGCCACAGCACCTTTCCCATGTCAGGGTCCTGGATGACTTTACAAGCAGCATCACAAAGAAATGGCTGCATTTAGATTTACAGCTGTGCTCACCTGCTGTGCAGGTGGGGATGGTTTCTATGGCACAGCAGCATTGTGTGAGTGGCCTGTGGCTCTGCAAGGAGTCAGTGGCAGGGCAGGGAACGTGGGGTCTTGTCTTTGATGCTCTGCTCACTCCCTGGTGGAGGTTTAATGCCACAAGATACACGTGAGCAGTTATTATGAACATTCCTCCTCTCTTTTACTGTCAGTGTGTGGATCATCCTTCCTGCTCTCCCCATATGGTTCTCAGACATGGAACAGAATTGTCAAACCCTCTCAGGCTATTCTGCATTCCAGTTAAGTGCAGGGGAGCAGAATGCCAGGGGCTGGGCTGGGATGAGCTGGCACAGCCCCCTGAGCAGGACATCCCAGTTTGCTCCAGTTTGCTCTGTGCTCTGCCCTGCTGGGAACACAGGCCACTCCTCACACCAAGTTCTGCCTTAGGAGGTGTGGGAGGAATCTGGCAGCTGGTTCCAGTCTCACATGGAGTCACAGCAAACTTCCTCAGCAGCAGAGCCCTGTGCCAGTTTCTGTGGTTTGGCTGAGCAGCTCCCTGTCTGTTTGGCACACAGCAGCTGGATGTCTCCTGGCAGCCCTGGGGGAGATTTTCTGCCTTTTAATTACAATGAGTGAATGCCCACGGGGAGAGCAGTGAGCAGCTCCCACCCTGTGTGGAGATGAAGCTCTAGAAGATGCACAGAGAAATGCAGCCTGCCTTGAGAGCTGCAGATTGAAAGATGGACTCTATTAAAATTCACATCCTGCAGCTCTCATGTTGTTCATGGAAAGACAGGAATAAATGTAGGAAAACAAAGCAAACCAAAGGGAAAATTGGAGGGCAAAAAAAAAATTTTTTTTTCTTTTTTTTCTTTAAAAGCACTGTTTATGCAGCAGAAGGTCAGAGTCACGACCTCTTTACAAAAATACCTGCCATGCATCTAAACAATGGCAATGGCTTGGTTTTCATACTTAATATGGCTTGTGAGGGGTGAATCAAGAGCCACAACCCAGGCCTGTGCAGTCAGGGAATCACCTTTTTCAGATCAGACACTGTCTGTGACCTGTTCTCTGCACAGCACAGGAGGAACCAGGGACCTGTTTATTTCTGCTGTAGCATCACATAGAAAATACCCTGTAAAGTGCATAATGGGGAACAGGAGCTCTGTGTCTTCTTGCAGGAAGGATTGGGGTTTGAGGACCTCTACTCAAAGCAGAGTCATCAAAATATCAGTTCTTTATGCTGTTGAAACCCACTTCTACTTAAAGCAGTGGAAGAAGCAGAATACACAATGTTCAGTGTGTTGGTTTAAGAAATCTAAACTTAGGGAAACATCTGAAATTTTGAAACTCTGTGGTCCTGAAACATATGTTCAAGGGATTATTTCAAGTGCTTCCCCAAATTAAGGAAACCCTCTCTCTGTGCTGAGGCCTCAGTTCACTCCTGAAGCAGGAGTTCTCTTTGAAATGCTCAACAGCAGTCTTCATGACTAAGAGAGTGTAAGGCTCAGGAAAAAGAAAATAGAATGAAAGGAAAAGAAAAGCAATCTAAATTCATTTTAACTCCAGTATACTGTTAGTCAAAATTCCCGAGGCAATCTCTATTTCCACACATCTGTAAATAGTTTTCAATTTCAGTAGGTCTGGCAAGGAGTGTGAAACTTCAAGTGATGACTGGGGAGGCTGTTTGTGTGTCTCACATCACAGCAGACCCTTAATCCTTCAGTTTCTGTGACCTTTCCAGCATGCCCATGGAGGGGTATTATCCACTGGAGAGAACTGAGTAATGATCCTCCCTGACCCCCACTGCTTTTTCCCTTGCAAAATTCTCTCTCAGCTAATCCAGATGGTGCAAAGGAGCCTGATGAGAAGGGCCTGGTCTGAGTGTGGGTGTCACAGGACATGCCCTGCATGTTTGGGAAGCTGCACATGGGGCAGATGTTTGTCACCATTGCCCATCCTGGAGCACCAGCATTTCTTCCTCACTGAGCACCCTCTGCAAGCAGCAATCAAGCATCCCCCTCTCCTCCTCTAATGGCCACTCAGGTGTGTAATAAATTGAATTGCATCTTGCTGATGAATCTTATTTTAGTTGTTGGGCATGACAGGGCATTTCTCTGCTACAAAGTGAATGGAGACATCTGGCTTTGGCAGGGTGACTAAAAATCAGCTTTGTCTGACCAGTGTCTCTCCATGTTTCACCTTAATTTGCTGACACTGGAGCCAGCCAGGCTTGCAGGCAAAGCAGACTGCAGAAGCCAGCCTTTACACCTGCTCTATTTTGCCTAAGACAACTTTATCTCCTGTGCTGTAAAATGCTTTACAAAGGTGTTCCTCATGTCACCTGAGTGGTGCCAGGGCTGTTTCACCCACTAAAGCTGTAAGCACAGGGGAGAGATTCCCATTGCAGCTGCCAGCATTCCTGGGAACCAGCCAGGCACCAGTGCAGGCATTTCCTGAGCTGTCCCAGCTCTGCACTGTGCAGGGAGGCAGGAGAGTGCCCTGATTGATGTGGCAGAGCTTGCACTTGTTTGTGTTCCTGCAGGTTCCTGAGAATCAGCCTCATCATCTGGGGTTAGTGCTGAGAGACTGCTGCTGCTCCCTCCACTCTGCAATAGCTTTCTTCCTTCAGGATGAGTTATTGCACTCCTAGTTTTGGCTGTGTTTCCTTTGGAAAGCTGGCACAGAAATATTGGTTGGCAGACACAGGCCTGCCCTGGAAATCTACTGTTTTGGGGGTTGTTTGCTTTTAACTAATTCATTATACTGCTGTACTGGAACATACATCACTTGTTTTACCCTCCAGCTCAAAGTGTTTATTAGACAACTATTCTCAGGAAGTTTCCCCCAGACAAACACTTAACCCTCAGGCTCCTTGGAAAGCCTGGCAGTCTGTAGAAAACAAAGGCAGCTCAAGCACAGTAATGCACACAATTAATAATATTTTGGTTGTTAGTGAAAACTTGCACTAACATCAGTGCTTTCACATGGATTCATCCCTGAACTAACAGGAGCTTGTTACAGAGAGATTTTTTCAGATTAAGCCTGGGCTTTGCTGGCTTCACTCTCTTCTCTAATGTGATTTTTCTCCATGACCCTAATGTATGACAGTCATTTTAGTGCTGGTAACTACCCTTTCCATTGCAGAAGGTAATAAATGCCAAAGATATTTAAGATATCACAGTCAGCCCTGATTCTAGAGCCATGAAGCAGTTCATGTTCCTTAAAATCCAACTCCAGCAATTTCATGTCAGTGCACTTTTCTTCTCATCAGGGAGATTTGGTGGGGTCCCCTTGGCTCTGCTCCTGTAAGGGGCACTGCAGATACCATTTACTGATCTCAGAACAGCCCTGAAGTGTCTGTCAGTTCAGGTGCAGGCTGAGAGAAAAATACTCTTCAGAATACTGGAGAAGCATTAGAACTTCATCTCCACTCAGTGCCATACAGATTGTGTTCACAGAATTAGTCCAAGTGCAAGGAACCTCCTGCAGCAAGGGGGTGGTGATTTATAAAGACATGGCAATGCTAAAGTTAACACAGGCCAAAGTTCCCCCCACAGCAGAGCACTCACTAATCTTGGAGAAGAGTTCCTGGACAGAAAATGAACAGT